>CM067172.1:59088429-59200581 GCA_034093135.1 Erigeron breviscapus | reverse complement strand
ACTGCTTTTCTTCAATCTTACATTAGTTTTCCCTAAGAAGCAAGGTATCGAACGCCTTGTTGTACTGCCTTCGCATCTTTTGTGAAAAATAGTGTAAGATAAAACATTTTGCTATATATTAACCCAAGAAACAATGTTTCCTATTCGCATTACTGTTAATCGCAGAATGGACTTCCTTCAAGCTGGTGCCACTGAGAACATGCAAAACAACCTTCAATTGATGATACCATTCACTTGCCAACATGGCATCATCCCTGTCATGCTCTCATATCACCCAATGTTTAACGTCTTCACCATTTCTGCGGAAGGAATAGAAGAAGAGCTTCTCTTTCAAATGTGGCGCACCATCGAATACATCATCCCAAGAGGAAGAACAAGCACCCCATATTTCCAATTCACTCTCCTTACAAATGAAGGGACTCAACAACAATTCACGTTCAATCTTGAAGAATTCCGGAATATACTTCAGTTCCCAACAGCAACCTCAAGAGAAGGAGCCACATCTTTTGTTCCTACACCACCTATGGGTGAGATGCTTCGCCGAGTAGAAGAACTTGGTTATGATGGTGAGATAATTGCGCTCAAAGATGTCAAGAAGAAAAATTCCCACCCTCTTTGGTATACTTTATGCTCAATCATCAACTACTGTCTATCTCCCTCAAGAAAAGGACAAGATGACATCACCGCTACCACACTCACATACTTATTTGGCATTGCTTATAATCTTCATCTTGATTTTGCTGCAGTTGCGTTTAATCATCTTCGACTTAACGTTAACGGTAAGTTTATTGCCAATAAGAAATACATTGCATTTCTTCGCTTCTTGACAGTGATTATGCAGCACTTCCTCATCAACAATGACAACATCCAACGCTTTCCTGGATCTCCACTTGTCATCATCCCAAGCTATCGATCTGTTTATAGTAATCCTCGATTAGCAAACATTCCATTCAGACCTATTCCTGAATCTCTGTTAAGCCAGGTGCCCGTAGATGATCCTGATCTCAGGAATTACCGAGTGTATTTAGCCGGGGGTATGGCTGCTCAACGCCGACAGCAGCCTACCGCTCCCCCGCATAGGTCGCCAGGTGAGGGTCCTAGTAGGTCTAGGAAAAGAAAAGAGGGGTTAGTTGGAGAAGAGGCACCTGGCTCTTCCATTCCTTCATCTTCAAGCATTCCTTCCTCCTCTGCACCTCCCACCGATATTCCAGAATCTTCCGAACCGCCCAAAAAGAAACACAAATCCCACCGTCATTCAAAATCAAAATCCAAGAAGAAATCCAAATCAAAATCAACAACTTTCACCGCACCGTCTCCTCTTACTTCAACATCCTCATCATCTGAAGCAACACATTCTCCATCACCTTCATCTTCCTCTTCAAACATTGAATCTCAACCTATAAGAAAATTTAAACTTAAACTCAAAACTCCTCTTCAACCTATTCCTGAGGAAACCTCCGAAGCAGACCCATCTGCTCTTCACGATGAGAATAATCCGTTTAATGATATCACCTTTGATTCTCCGGAGAGACAAGGTGGTCCTGAGGGTGAGGATGAAAAACAAAATGGAGAGGATGTGTGGTTCGGGCTAGGTACAGGGCATAAAGAAAACGTTGGCCCTTCGATAGATGAAACAATTATACGCCGGTATGACACCCATAGGATAGAAGCCGAGGACTCCCCAACCATGCACATTTCACCTCCTCGCCGCACTGGATCCTCTCTACAGGATCCAGTTGCATTTTTGCACGGGCACCAACCGCATCTACTGCCGATCCCTCATTCGGAGGGTATCGACATTGAAGCAGAGGAGACACATGCCCCTCTCCCACATTCAATTCAAGACACCATTGAGTCTAGATCTCCTAGGTCACCAGTAACTATGCACGCACGTCCTTTGGACATTGCCAGAACATTCAGAGAAATGGTTCGCCAACCATTTCCAGGACCGAATGGAAATCCTGTCTGTGCCATCATTGAACAAGCACTGAATACAGGTGCTGACGAGAGAAGCTTTGAGGAAGTTAGGCTTGCTTGGCTTCCTCCTAGCCCATCTTCCAGCTCAACGGGCAATCCAGAGGATCCCGGAAGTCCCACCAACCGGAACATTGTGCTATGCATTCGTGCAAAGCCAATTCGCTCTGCAACAACCAATGTAGAGCCTTCGCTTCATAAATCATTGGGAAGCCCTGTAGGTTCACCACCTCCATGCCGCGCTGTAAACCTTCCGGAGCCTACAGTCGCGACAACGACATCTACGTCGGTCTTACCTTCTATTCCTGTATCCCCAGAAACACTAGCCGCAGTGCTCCGAATTGAAAAAGGAAAAGCCGTGCAAAACTCCTGCAACAAAAATTTATACGCCTCCTCCTGGCACTGAACGACTCAACATCAAAGTTGTTGCTGGTGATCGTGAAACGATAATGGATCTTGCTAGACATGGCCTCCTTCACACCAAAAGAACTCAAACTCAACCACCATCTCCACATGATTCCCCATCTTCTTCATCTTCTGATCACAATTCTCACCATTCTTCACCCAAAATTCCTCAAACTCCTCAATCACCTCGCTCACGCCTTAATGAACTTTATGGAGATCTCTATGCAACTCTAATTGCACTTGATGATCAAACTGATCCATTTGATAAAATCATTTTTGCTACACTTCAAGCACGGTTTGATCATCAACATCAACTTCTCCTTCAAAAGCAACAGGCAGAACAAGAAAAATTCCTTGCCGATGCTCAACTTGAAGCAGCTCAAAAGCGAATAGCTGAACTAGAAGCAACATGTCGTCAAGCTGCAGTGATCCAACAGAGACGTTATGATCCTGATGATCAGGATCAACACGAGGGGGAGAATAGGGATTTAGGCATTGATGAAGCAAGAGCCAATGCTACCACAGAGGTCATTGAGGAGACAGATGTTGGTGATGATGCTCAATCAAGAGATCTACCTCAAGCTGATGAAACGGCAGAACATGCTGTTGACACCATAGAGCACACTGAAGAAATACATATAGATGAAACGATGGTTCTAGCCAGTGGTGCTACAGAAGCTGTTGTTGGATCGGATATAAGAGATGATGCTCACTTTCAAGGACTTTTACAAGATCCTTCGATTATCAATGAAGATTTTGATGACAATACAGAGTTTCCAGAAAATGATGATGATAATATTGGAGGCAATGATGTTGACCCAAATGATGACGATGACTCCTCAGATGATGATGATCGTCCCCCTGGCTTTGATTCCTACTTAACCATTCCTCAACCTGATCCCGCACTCAACCAATTGAACTTTCATCACCTCATTCATCAACTCAATAATCCTTATCTTCCCAGAGCTCCTCCAACTCAAATATATGATGGTGGTTTCAGGATAAATAGAGAAAGACGTATCGATTACCTTCGAATACCATCTCACCTCTTCAAATCAACAAAATTTTTGGAAGAAAAGGCGTACAAGATCTTCTCAGACAAACAAAAGTTGATCAAGATTGATATTGATGAATTAAGGGCTAGACGTGCATATGATCTTGATCATCAAAGAACAAAATACTTAAAAGATCTCAGAGAAGCCAAAAGTCATAAACCTAACAAGGCATGGAGAAACCAATTCAAGCTAAGGATTATCAAAGTCGAAGGCATTCACTTCAAGGAATGGCGTGACCCAGGGTTTGCAAGACCTCCTAGTTTGATTTGGTTGATTGTGAGACGTGAAAATGATCGTCAGTACATGTTTGGTGAAGCCATATTCAACTTTCTTTCGGCTGAAGATCTTATCTTTCTCCTTCATCACTTTGCAAGCAAACTCACTCAGCCAGATCCTGAGAATCAAGAAGCCTATTATGCAATTAAGAGATACATGGATAGTCTTATTTTAAGTCAAACTCAAAAAGACTTCCAACTGGCTGTAGAAAAGAAAAGGAAGAAAGTGAATCTCACCATGCCAGATCAGAAGATAAAAGGGGTCGACATCAGAAACTTCAACACTGGCGACATTTTTGATAACCCAAGAGGGTTTGTATTTGTGAGTGATCAGGGGCACAAGATCTTTATCAGACTCGACGAACTTCATAAATATTCAGATGGTACACTGAAGCAGTGTCTACGTGTATTTGAAAGCCTCCATGAGTTCGAAGAGTCAGAAAAGGAAAGAAAGAGGTTGGAAAGGGTAATAAGAAAGATCAAAACCAGGCTGAATCATCGAGAAAGATCACGAATGATCATCAATGCTCGATTACCCAAGCCAAGAGCTGGAGTAATTCATCATCCACTGGGCACTTGGGTCAGATACTCGCCAAACAACGAGCCTGGAATGCATAATATGCCTCCTGTTAACTTCGCCGACAACATCATTGAACGTCCTAACCGTCCTGAAGATCCAAAGTACCATTTTGTGCCTAAGAAGTATTGGAGGGAAAAAGAAAGTGAATACAAAAGGAGAGCTTTCAAAGATCAGACCTTCCTTCATGACAAGCCCGAGTCATCAACAAAGAAGAGAAACCGCAGGCAGAGAAAGAAGAAGAAATCAAGACGGTGACCATTCACAAAACCGCACTAAAGGGGGAGATTGTTAGCTTTATTTTATTAGTTAGTGCGAGTTTTGTAACATTGTTATAGTTATGTCCTTGTATTAATCATGTTTAGATGGAAGGTTTGTCTTGTAATTAGATAAGGACGTAAATGTAATTAAGGAGGGTCTTCAAAGCAATTTGTATGCTTATATAAACCCCTCCACCATGTTATGAAAGAACCTTTTGCCAAATTATTATTATTTCCATTTCCTTTCTCTCTCTACTCTCTCTCACACACTTAAGCCATAAATCACAATTTAGCATTGTTTACACTACTAAACATTTACTAAAAACTTGTTAATCAATAAAATAAAGCCTTAGATGTAATTATGAGACCTGATTAACACATTCAACTACCATAATCTGAGCTATACATTTACATTTGAATGGCAGAGCCGTAGAGGCATGCATGTTCTATTTTAAGTTGGCGTTCAAATAATATAATAATGATATTAAGTGAAATCAATAATGATCATAATTTCCAAACTCAGAGACAGCAGAACAAAAAATTGACCGGTAACGAGACATTAAATTCATAAAAGCGATGGATGAACTACATGTATTAAAGAAACAAGAAACAAAAACGCATATATTTTAAAACTTATTTAATATAACCATAATCATTAACATTATTCTCGAACTCATACAAATATACAAGAACGATGAATCATCAGCTACAAAATACTACTTAAAAACTACATATACATACTTATAAAACAAGAAATTAAACTCATAAAAATTGATTAAATCAAAACTAATAATGATCACAACTTTTGTGATATGAACATATTAATTTAATTACTAGACCTCGTTCCAAAGAGACCAAAATGCAATATATCGATCATGAAGAGTATAACTCCGCGAGTTCATCCAAACTATCCGTAGTACTAGCATTTAAATCCGCATTATTGTCAAGCATCCATAACAAATGATCAAACAACACAACTTCACAATTGATAACCGAAACAACATTATCATCGTTATCGTTATCATTATTGTGAACGTCGCCATTTGGCTTCACTTTTTCTATGAGAGCATTCACCAATGGATGACTCAAGTACTTTGAGCTAATTACATATCGTTTCCTTGTACTTCCTACGTAAACCGGTTCTTTAGGGTCTTGTTCGGAGTCACTAAGGCTATGGTCATCATATACGGCCGATATAGCATTAGTGTTCCAAATGATCCCTCCTACAGACTGAAAATGTCTACTAGACTTTGATCTAACGTTGTTTGACGATGATGTTCGTGTGAGTTGTTTTGATAATGTCTTGCATTTCCTTAGCATCACATTGATCGTCTTCATGTTTGGTTTTTGTGTGTGTGTGTAAAAATATTGGATCAGGTTTGAAGGAATGGACTTGTAGACATTGATATATTTTTGATTTTTGATATGGATTTGAATTATAGATATATAGAGGAGGATAGGGTGTAATGTGTAAATTCGAAAATGATGGTGGGTATGATGTGGATGTTTTGAGGACTTGTGGGGCATGCTCGTAACCGAAATGGTAATTGGGAAATTAATTAATGGTTACGTATTTTGTTTTTCCTTTCTGCTGCCGAACTGATTTTATCGTATTATTTTATTCTATTAGAAATAGAAATTTTTGTTTGTTTTATTAATTAATTAATTTATTATTATTATTATATTATTTTGTTAATAACTCATAGACTCGTGGAGATCAAAATCTATAAGAAAAATCAAACATTTTCGAGTCGGCTCATTAGTCATATGTTAAAATCTTTTCATAACATAAGTTAGTGATTTTCTCGAGTGTTTAATAAACATAAATGTAATTTTAAATCTGGTTATAATATGAGAATTTTTTATGATATTTTCTTTTTTTTTAGTCAATAGAAACTGTTTTCGATTTAAGAAATATTTGCTTTATATTTTTGCCATGTTCTTAGATAGTTAGATAGGCCACCTGCAGGAGGCCAGTGAGTGGTTCTCTCAATCAGAAATGGATCGGTCCCATAGTTGGTTGATATCATATTTGAGTTTGGTATCATTTTTTTTCTTTTATTTATATTAAGTTTTTCTTTTTGAATACGACATCAGGAAAATATCACCGTATAATAGTGAAGCGTTGCACGTACACTAGACAACGATATGTTGACCATGAGTCGTTACAAGTATTCGGGAAAAAATCTCAATACTTGTCATCCCTAAGGATCGAACTCAAGACCTTTAGGTAAAACCGGGAATGCCTCTGACCAGTTAGGCTGACCATCATTGGCAATATATTACGTTTTAAAGCATTTGTATTATATTTTAAAGTTAAAGAATTTTCATTAACAAATAGAAAATGGTAAATTTCTCTTAGTAAATAAAACTAGATTAATACCCGGTCGTTGACCGGGTTAAAAAAAAAATAAGTATATGAAACATGTTTTATAGTTCCACACATGTTCATTTTACTTCAATAAAATAATGAATGTACGTGGTTGAAATTCTCGTGTGTGTTGATTATCTAGGATAGACATAGGTTAATACCTGATCGTTGACTCACTTAGCACAAAATAACCCCTCTGCCAACCCGTTTGCCCTATAACCAACCCATTTGACCCAAAACCGACATATTTGACATGTCATTCCCCAATCCACTTTACCCAAAACAACTCATTTGACTAAAAACCAATCAATTTAACCCACTAATCAAAAATTAACTCATTTGACCTAAGATACATTATTTGACGTGCCAACTCATGTATTTGTCTATTAACTTGAACTTGAAAGATAACTTATTTGAATTATGATAAATGACAATATGTTTAAATTTTAGATTTATTTTTTTAAAGTTGTATATTAAATTTACAATAAACATTTAAAAAACTGTTCAGTGGCAACCATATGAACCTTTGAAAGTATCTTGATCTCTCCATCTCCTTCAACTTACTCAATCAAATTACTCAACCTCATTTCAACTCTTTTTACAACCTTTTTTTATTGGCAACCATCACTCTTCATCTCCCTTAACTTACCCAACCTTTTTTCCAACTTTTCCAACCTTGTTTTGTTGGAATATAACATGATTCAATTCATATAATAACGTACCGGTTGATCCTGTGGAACCTGTGATGGCATTAAACATTGATGCCATTGATTCGGGTTCCCAAAATAAGATGATTGAATAAGGATGGAATGATGAATTCGGTTTTGATGAATTCAACAGAGGAAGGAGAACGAATTTGATGTTTAGGGGAGGCTGTGATTATTTGTGATTAACCTAAAATTAGGTTAATTACTCTCTATTTATATAAGGAGAGTATTTTCACATTTAGTCCCTCTGGTGTTTAATTCGTACCTCATCAGTCCTCTGAAGTCCAATCACCTAATGGGAAACCCTATAATACGTCTCTAAGAGTAAATACGTCCATCGAATATTTACTAGACATAGGGATTTCAGTTATCGTCAATTATCATATCAGGAAGGATAGATGATCAGTGACGGTCACACTAACGTGGTTCCAACATTCTCCCACTTGACCGAGCGATCATTTATCTATGAGCATTTAATAAGTCCGGCCGGGATAATACTCAATTTGTTTTAAACCGAAATCATAGCCAATAAGTACAGTCGTAGAGAAGAACATCAACTCAGGACCCCCACTAGTCAAACTATGACTCAAATTTAAAACTATAAGCAATGATCAATTGACTAAGACAAATTTTGTTATATAACGTCTTTACACTATTATGAGCTCAAAGTGTAACTAATAGACAAACAAAATCTGAATAAGGAGGAAAATTTTCATTAACATAATAATAATAATAATGACCAGTAAAAGTACAATATGCTATTAAATTAAGTCCTTAGTAAGCCCCATCTTCGACACGTGTCCTACGAAGACATTAGGAGGAAGACCTTTGGTCATTGGATCCGCTAGCATATCATTTGTACTTATGTACTCAATACAAGAACATTTTCCTCAACTCGTTCGCGTACAAACAGATACTTTGTATCGAGATACAGACCAGCGCCAGTCGAACTGTTACTGTTCGAGAAAGTTACGGCAGCTGAATTATCACAGTAAAGCTTCAATGGTCTAGAAATAGAGTTGACGATTTTGAGTCCACCGACCAGGTTCCTTATCAACATCCCATGACAAGTGGCATTGTAAACAGCAATATATTCAGCCATCATGGTGGACGTTGCAGTCAGTTTCTGCTTATGACTCCGCCAAGAGATAGGTCCACCAGCTAACATAAAAATATACCCAGAAGTAGATTTCTTATCTTCCTTGCTTTTAGCAAAGTCGAAATCAGAGTAACCTACTACTTCTAGATTGTCACTTCTTCTATACGTTAGTTTGTAGTCTTTGGTCCCTTGCAGATATCGTAGAACCTTTTTAGCCGCTTTCCAGTGTGCTAATCCTGGGTTAGATAAGTAACGCCCAAGCATACCGGCGATATAAGCGATATCTGGTCGAGTACAGACCTGAGCGTACATAATGCTCCCAACTACAGACGAGTAAGGTATCATCCTCATTTGCTCCTTCTCAACTTCAGTGCTTGGACTTTGGAAAGTACCAAACACGTCTCCTTTAACTACTGGAGCTACAGTGGGTGCGCATGATTGCATTTTATAGCGTTCTAAGATGCGGTCAATGTAGGCCCTTTGAGAAGACCCAGAACACCATTACGCCTATCCCGGTGTATTTCGATACCTATGACATAAGAGGCATCACCGAGATCTTCATGTCAAAATTCTGCGAAAACATTCGCTTCGACTCATGCAGCATATCCAAGTTGTTACTTGCAAGCAGAATGTCATCCACATACAAAACAAGGATTATAAAGTTACTCCCACTGATCTTGAGATAGGTGCATTGATCCACTTGATTCTTTAAGAAGTCTTGTTCTTTCATGACTTCATCAAACTTAAGGTACCATTGCCGTGAGGCTTGCTCAACCCATATATGGACTTCTTCAACTTGCAGACCATGTGCTCTTTACCTTTAGGAATGAATCCTTCAGGTTGCCGCATGTATACATCTTCATGCAAGTCTCCATTTAAGAAAGCAGTTTTGACATCCATCTGATGTAACTCAAGATCAAAGTGAGCTACAAGTGCCATAACAATCCTTAGGGAATCTTTACGAGAGACAGGAGAAAAAGTCTCTTGATAATCAATTCCAGCCTTTTGAGTATAGCCCTTCGCAACCAATCTGGCCTTATAGCGTTCGACGTTTCCTTTTGGGTCTAATTTGGTTTTGAAGACCCATTTACAACCGACAGTTGTGGATCCTTCAGGAAGTTCAACCAATTCCCAAACGTCATTATGCTGCATGGAATTTAGCTCCTCAATCATAGCCTCATTCCATTGAGTGGCCTGATCACTATTAATGGCTTCTCGATAAGAGGTGGGATCAACAAGCTTTCCAATGTCCTCAACTTCAGTCAGATAAGTTATGAAATCATCAAAATTAGTGGCCCTGCGTTCCCTCGATGATCTCCTGAGTTGATTTTGGGGTTGAGCAACGTGAGGCTCGGCAACTTGAGGTGCTTCTTGGTTTAGAGGTTCTTCATGGTTTTGATTAGGAGGATTTGGATCAGTGACATCAGGAGCAGCATCGTGTACAAGAGGAATTATCGGAGAAATCGACGAGTGGTTCCCCCTTGCTTCTTGTACTTCATGCAAATCGAAGTTAGGATTTGTTGTGCTCCCACTGATCTCTGAGTTCTCGAGAAACGTCGCATGCTGCGTGTCAACGATGGTAGTAGTATGGGAAGGACAGTAAAACCGATAACCTTTTGAGTTATCAGGATAACCGATAAAGGAACATGAAATCGTTTTAGGATCCAGTTTCTTTAAGTTAGGGTTATAGACTTTTGCTTCGGCAGGGCAGCCCCATACTTTCATATATTTTAGACTCGGTTTCTTACCTGTCCAGATCTCATGAGGAGTTTTAGGGACAGATTTTGATGGAACCCTATTGAGTATATGAACGGCTGTTTTTAAGGCCTCAGTCCAAAGAAAGGTAGGTAGGTTAGTGTTGGCAAGCATACTTCTCACCATGTCCATTAAGGTTCGGTTTCTCCTTTCAGCAACACCATTTTGTTGAGGAGAACCAGGCATGGTGTATTGGTTAATAATGCCATGTTCCTTACAAAAATTATGGAAAGGACCAGGAGCTTGACCAATGTCAGTATGTCTACCATAATACTCACCTCCTCTATCTGATCTCACAACTTTTATTTTACGATTAAGTTGGTTTTCAACCAAGTTTTCCAACTCTAAGCTTTCTTTGGCCCTTTGGTAGCTTCTGGATTGTAAGGAACCCCTGTAATGAGTTGGTTACATGAACCATAGAACCAGAGTCACCCCACCATGTATTAACAGGTACCTCAGTAGTAAAGGAATCAAATATTACATAAAGTACGTTACCTTTCTTAGCTAGCCACTCCTTGAACTTAGGGCAATCCTTCTGACGGTGTCCTTTGTCACGACAGAAGTTGCATTTAAGTTTGCCAGTCGAGGAATTAGAGCCAGAGGCAACTGCACCATGATTAGTCTTTTGGACTTTGTTCGCAGTTTGTTTACCGTTGTTTCCCTTCCTCTTCTTGGAGTTAGCGGTGGTGGTCAGGTGAACAGCTTCAGGTTGAGCCAGCTTAAGACGCTCCTCCTCATTAACACAGTGCCCAATAAGTTCACTCATTGACCATTTATCCTTCAAAGCATTGTAGTTAACCTTGAAGGTGTCAAAACGAGCAGGCAGGGAGGTCATGATGAAGTGCACCAGAAAGTTATCGGAGACTTCCATCTCTAGAGTCTTAAGCTTATTGGCCATGTCCATCATCTTCATAATATGCTCACGGACACCGCTAGTTCCTTCATACTTCAATGTAAGCATCTGCAACATCAAGGCACTTGCATGCGCTTTAGACGATCCCTTGAAGTGGTCCTCAACAGATTTGAGGTAATCCTTGACCTTTTCAGAGTCAGGGATAGCTCCTCTAATAGTCAGATCAATGGAATTCTTGACTAACATTAGCGACAGGCGATTCGACTTCTCCCACTTTTCAAAGTTCGCCTTCTGATCAGCAGTGGATTCAGCAGTAAGGGCAGCGGGTTCATCATGACGAATAGCGTAGTCAAGGTCATACATTCCCAAAGTCAGATCTAAGTGACTTTTCCATGAAGCATAGTTCGTACCATTGAGCGTCATAAGGCCAAGGTTAGGTACTACAGTGGAAATAAGAAGGATGTACATTTAGGGCATAAGCGATAGAAGATTATTATAGTAATGCCTAAAATAAGTAGGCCCGATAGTAATAGTGACATTATCAGCCGTGTTATGCAGACAAGGTAATCTCTCCTAAAGTAATGCCTAAAATAAGTAGGCTCAATAATAATAGAGAGATGATAAGTTATATAAGGCAGCCTAAGTAATCTCTTCTAAAGTAATGCCTAAAATAAGTAGGCCAATAATAATAGAGAGATGATAAGTTATCTAAGGCAGCCTAAGTAATGTCTCTAGAGTAATGGAACTAAAGTAATGACTAAAATAAGTAGGCCTATTAGTACTGTTCCTTAGAGTAATAAGACTATGACCATTATAGTAATGAAGCTAGTGATAAGTAAGCCTATTGTAAACACCAAAACAATAAGCTAAAGTAAGGCTCTACTTAGATGTTACATCACCTTTGGGCAGAAGTAACTAAGATCTAAGCAAACATGAGCATTAGGTCATGCAATACAACACTTATCTTTTGACCTTTGGGCACAAAATTTAAGAATCGTGAATTTTAGGCATGAAAAGAATCCCTTTGCTACACAAAACATATTAAATCACCTTTGGGCAGAATTAATATACTAAGTGTTAATTATGCAAAAGAGAAAAGAGCGCAACATGAGAATCACATTTGACCTTTGGGCGCAAATGATGAAACCATGTACATTAGTGCGAAGCCCCACACATTACGGGGGTCCGGGGGCAGCGCCCCTGGAAAGCGGGGTCCAAGGGGCGGCAGCCCCTGGCGGGGTCCAAGGGGCAGAGCCCCTGGCTGGGGTCGAGCTGTTAAAGTGCTGTGGTAAAAACGCCTCAGAAAAAATTATTTTCTGAAAATAAGGGTCATTTTTTCCATTTAAACTTTAAGGTAAAACATAAGCACGAACTTGATAATCAACTAAGTTAATCAGTAATCCATGAAAAATAAGCATGGTACGAAGATAGTTAAGTTCGTAATAAGGATTAACTTCGTAAGTAGTGATTAACTTCGTAAGTAGTGATTATCTTCGTAAGTAGTGATTATCTTCGTAAGTTAATTATCTTCGTAAGTTATAGTATCTTCGTAAGTTATAGTATCTTCGTAAGTTATAGTATCTTCGTAAGTTATAGATTTCGTAAGTTAAGTTCGTAAGTTATAGTATCTTCATAATTTAAGTTCGTAAGTTATAGTATCTTCGTAAGAACTGGTAAGTTCGTAAGTTATAGTATCTTCGTAAGATGAAAGTTAAGTTCGTACGAAGATACTTTACGAAAATAGCTGTACGAAGATGGCTGTACGAAAATAGCTTTACGAAGTTAGGTTTAAGTTCGTGAAACAGTAAATGCGAAGATGAGCAGAAGTTTCGTACACAAATAAGCCTTACGAACTTAAAGTGGTCTTACGAACTTAGTGTTCAAACGAATTTAGAGTTCAAACGAACTTTAAGTTCGTAAGAAGCATACGAACTTAAGCTTCTGCATTCTTCAGTTCGCGAATTAGGGTACGAAAACGAATCAAATCAATGGGGAATCGATTTAACCAGGCTCTGATACCACATGTTGGAATATAACATGATTCAATTCATATAATAACGTACCGGTTGATCCTGTGGAACCTGTGATGGCATTAAACATTGATGCCATTGATTCGGGTTCCCAAAATAAGATGATTGAATAAGGATGGAATGATGAATTCGGTTTTGATGAATTCAACAGAGGAAGGAGAACGAATTTGATGTTTAGGGGAGGCTGTGATTATTTGTGATTAACCTAAAATTAGGTTAATTACTCTCTATTTATATAAGGAGAGTATTTTCACATTTAGTCCCTCTGGTGTTTAATTCGTACCTCATCAGTCCTCTGAAGTCCAATCACCTAATGGGAAACCCTATAATACGTCTCTAAGAGTAAATACGTCCATCGAATATTTACTAGACATAGGGATTTCAGTTATCGTCAATTATCATATCAGGAAGGATAGATGATCAGTGACGGTCACACTAACGTGGTTCCAACATGTTTCTTCCATCTCCTCTTCAACCCTCAGAGAGTTGGGAGCTCCCTCTCCATTTCCCCACCTCCATCTCCCTGCAATGGCGGCCGGATCCCTCCCCATCTCTTCATCTCCCCTCCATCTCCCCTTCATCTCCTACACACTCCCTCCCCCTAATAATATAAGTATTAAACTGTGTTGAAACATGATTTCAATTGTGCATTCTTTTGACTTTTATATCCATGTTTTATTGTTGCAGTCGATTGATGAGTTGAAATAGTTACACCATATGAAAACGGATTGAGATCCTCTAAAGTTATATATAACTTTACTAATAAAGTTGGTGATTCTAACCATTGGATTAAAATCAAAGGGTCAAGATTCAAACATAATTTTTAAATCTTGACCTTTGATTTCAATCCAAAGGTCAAGATGCTTCCAACTTCACTAGTAAAGTTGAAAGCAACTTTAGAGGATCCCAATCCATGAAACTATGATTGATGAGCTGAAATAGTCACACCATATGAAACAATGAAAGTAATTAGTAATTACCATGTTACCATGTCCATGAACACAAAATTATACATGAAGAAAATAATTAATTAACCATATATAACCCCTTATAAAGCAAACTAATCTCTCCTATTTTAGGAGTTTCTGCACTTTTTTATACCAAAAATACTCTTATTTTTTAATCTAACTTTTGGTTACAAACAACCCCCTCTTTAAAAGTTACATGAGAAAATTATCTAAAATACCTTTAATGATTAAATTACACTACCAGTCTTTTATCTTTTAAAAAATCTTCATTAACCATTTACATCAATTATCTACACCACTCGCCGCCGCCTCCACCAAACAGTTGCCCCTACCACCACACCGTCGCCGCCACGACCACCGCCGCATTGCGCGGGTATAGTGCTAGTATATATATAATATTGACAACTATATATATATGTGTGTGTGTGTTTTGGACAATCTAAAGTCGGAAGTGAACCACCTTTTTATTGATCAATCTTGCGGGTTTTTAGCTAAGTCATTGAATGGGTTTTTATTACTCCTCCGTCCCATTTTAATTGTCCTATTTTGATTGGTCAAGTCTTTTTCTTCTGACTTTGACCGTAAATATCTTTGTTTGTGTTATATATTAGTTGATGAAAGTTATATAAATGAAAATTACATTTAAAACTCAATCAATTCATATATGTTATATCAATTGTTATATAACACAAGCAAAAATATTTTCGGTCAAAGTTGAAAGAAAAATACTCAAAAAGTCAAACTATGACACTTAATATGGGACGGATGGAGTACTATTTAACGTATATAAAAAGATCCGTTGTTCAAGTTTAAAAGATAATTTTTTAAAGTTGATATAATAAGTGTTGTATCTAACTATGGTTATCAATTCAAATTTGTTCTTTTATGTATATTGGAGATTTGGAGGTAAATTTGGTGTTTCTGAAGATATTCTAAATAACATATACGAGTAGGATTTTCTTGAATTTAGCATGGGTCTATGTATTTAATATAGTAATAAACTTTTATGCAATTACCATGATTAAAAAAGTGCATTAAATAACGTAGTTATCAATTCTAAGATAGTTGAAACTGACTTTTTTTTTTTTTTTTTGAAAGATAAGTATTATTTACCTAACCGACTCACATAATAGCGGAGTGGCAACAACAAACGTATTACATCCCTATAGCATACATGGAAGTGATATATGGATTCATTTAGTATCATTTTTCATTTAGTATATATTATGAATTAATATATGGAACTGAGTTAATGTTGTAGTCAAATTGTATAAATGAGTACCAATTTTATTTAATTTGCCACATTTTAGAACACTATGATTTGTCGTCTTTCTCATGTACGAGACAAATTACCCGCGCGTTGCGACGGTAAGATGGTAGGGTGATAGGTTATAGGTTGTGATATGTTATAGAGTGTGATAGCCAAATGCCTTAGCCGTACGGGTTCCACCCTCGGATTTAAAAATTCGTCGAAAGTATATCGAATGACATCTCTAATGAAAGAGCACGAAATTTTAAGAACACCCATATAATTTTTATAATTTATCGATTTACGGTTTTTGAGATAAAAGATTTTGAATGAATTGGAGAAATAAATGATTTATGGAGGAGAGAGAAAACAAATGATTGGTTGAGATTTGAGGAGAGAGAAAATAATGAATAAATGATAGGGGTATTTTGGGGTTTTCACTTGTGTAAAGTTGAAATTTTGGAGGGGGGAAATGTTTTATAATGTAGTAGAGATATATCTACATATATATATCTTGTACACCGGGCGAGGATATTTGAGTTTCAGATTACCATGTTTCATTGCATCTTTAGGTAACATTGAAGGCTACATGTATTTTTTTCATAAATTTTTTTTAGTCAAACTCACTTTGTATTTTTTTCATTGCATATTTACATATATCTTGTACACCCGGTTTTCCCAATTTTTTTTTTCCTTCCCAATTATGTGTTTATTTTTAGGACGCTTGTAAAAACAGATTTGCCTTATTCGAATATGACATAGACATTGTTCTAACTTAAATTTTAGGTAAATGTGTCATTGTAATTATATAAGGCTACAAACAAAACAACATCCAAACTTAGGTCCATTGACATTAAAAAAAATTACTGTAAACGATTTAAACCATCAACATCAACACTATGGAATAAAAAAGTTACAACTTTATTAAATAACATGAAAAGATGATAAATTAATCTTCATCTATGAAGAAAATTGGATATAGACATTTTGCATATGAGGAAAACATGGAGAAAATATGAATATAAAACACATTACTTGTTTCATCTTCTTGGAATAGTGATGTCTACAATGAAAGGAAAATGTTAGTGGTATATATAATGGTGTAGAAAACACTAATTTAGGTAATATGTGTAACATTCGTGAATTTTGACCCGTTGACTTTTCGTGTAATATGACTAACAATTTAAGTTAATGAATTAATTGGGTCGTTTTGTGATTTTATGACTATGTGGTATATTAGTCGGGTCGTCGTATGTGTAGTCGGTACTTAATTGTGCAACTGGTGGTAGTGTGGTTGAAAGGGAAACGGGTCGGCCCGTGGGTAGTCCATGACCCACCAGCCCCCCCCAAGACCCATTTCCCCCTTATCCTTTTCTCATTTCTCTCATCTCCCTCTTTCTCTTCTATTCTCTCTAGTAAAAGAAACCCCCCATCTAGTTTCCATTTTTCTTCCATCTAAATTGTGTTTTGGAATTGCTAAAATACAAGAATCATAATCATCATCTTCTCATTGTCGCCATCTTTGAAGAATCAAAGGCCGAGTTCTAACATTTCACCCATTTTGACCTAAATTCGGATTTGAGCGCTAGAAAGAGTTTTGGTAAGTCCAAATCGTCCCATTTACTTCTATTTATGTTCATTTACTTGTTTCTAGTTAAATTGGTGCAGTTGCAAGTCTTGAATCGAGTCGAATGGCGATTTTGAGTAATTAGGGTTTTATTTAGGGTTGGGATGATTCGGCATGATTTTGATGTTAATGGGCGGATTTATGGTATGGGTTAAGTGTGGTTATGTGTAGCAATGCTTATTGATGCTTCAAATTATGTTGCAAACGCTTACAAATCGTTTTGGGTGTTTTTGGGGGTGTTTGGGTTCGTTTTTGGGTGGACTTGCAGCTGCTGGTGCTGCTGTTCTTGAGCTGCCCAGTATTGGGCGTAACTTACGCCCCTCCCAGGCGTAGGTTACGCCAGGTCTATTTTGTAGGCCGTAAGTTACGCCTAGGTTGGCCGTAGCTTACGCCTAGGATTTACCTTACGCCAAAAATCCCTCTGTTTACGCCACTCCAGACGCCAAAAGTAAACTTTCTAGAGGACCGTAGGTTACGCCCCTATTCACCGTACCTTACGCCCAGTCAAGTTTGCCCAGCGTAGCTTACGCCCCTTAATGACCGTACCTTACGCCCGTTGTATTTTGACCACCGTAACTTACGCCCCTGTTGGCCGTAAGTTACGGCCGTTGTTTTCTGGAATGTTCCTTGTTTGACCTAGTTTGACCTTCTAGACCGTTTTACGCGCCGAGTCTTAATCTAATTCACTTCTTATCTTATATAACATTGATTAAGAGTCGTAGAAGTCATTTAACGTCGGAAAGCACTTTGGAACCCTAATTAGGGTTTTGGCCGTTTATTCAATAATTTCGTATTGTGTTTATGTGTGTTGATGAGAATGTATATGATCCATAAATAGGTGTTGGACGCGAGGTGAACTTCGTTCGGAGATAACCTAACTTATTATCGATCTTAGCTTTCTTAACCAATCGAGGTGAGTTTCGTATCCCCCTACCCGCTTGGGATTCGGGCTGAAAAGTGTAAACCTGGCGTGTTTACTTGCATTTATTGATGTATTGTTTGTTTGACTTGATTGTTGGATTGATGTGACGTATCTTTTCGTTTGATTGACTTGGGTGGTGTTTTCGTTGAGTATTACTTATACCTTAGGATAGACGTACATACATGGAAGTCGGTTATGCCTTCCTTTGGGTTTTAGATGTGGTGGGAAGGCTGCGGGTGACCCTATACATAAGCATCTGGGACTTAAAGAAAGTAGAATCCTCTGAAGTATATGTACGTATAGTTGGTTTATTTTGTGACTAGTGGTTCACTTTGTTGATTATTGATCGTTGGCTTACGGTTGTCGTATTTGGATTGTTGGGGTATGTTTGAGGCATATTGATTGGTGGCACAGGTTCATTGTACATTGATTGTTGGTTCATGAGCATGCATTTACATTTGATTGTAAGCATTGCATACATAAGAAAATTTATTATTTCCACTAGATAAAAAAGTATATCATTTCCATTAGAAATTAATATATTACATATCAAAATCCGTTATATATTCAACGATAGTGCCAATTACATTGGTGTGATAAACGACATTAGATGATTAAAAAAGTAATCAAAATCACAAAAATTTGAGAAATCATCACACAAAACCAAAAACTTCAAAAACATGCTGAAAATTTCATTAACGTCGCATTGCGCCAGTATTAGGCTAGGTTGAAAATGAAGATTGTACATAATACGTGAGATTTACATCCTAAACCATTATTTTTATTTTTCTTTCTCATTTATTTCTGTTTCAATCTTTCCATTCCTCTTCCAACTCTATATCCCTTTTATCCCTTCTCTCCATGTTTTAAAAATAAACATACGTGCAAGCACATACACACAAAAATTCGGATATGTGAGTAACGTCCTAGTATATATTTATATGTATAGTTTGCTACTTTTACACGGGTCTAAAACTAGTTTAGGATTAAGAGTCAAGGATAAGATACAGGTCGTGTCAATATAAATGCATAATGCGACATAAATGAGCTGAAAAGTTTCAATTTGCGTGTTATGGGTTATAACATATGGAGTATCATTTATTTATTTGATAAATGAGGATCACAACGTACAAGTTTTATAACTGTTGTATTGTGATAAATACATTAAAAGAAAGAAGTGCTACTAATATTATTTTTCATTTCATAACCTTTATAACTCTGCAATTTGGTTGTAAACTTTTACTACGTAAGTATGTTATCTATTTTTATTATTAATAATGTATGACATATATATATATCCGTTAGTTATAATTGTTGGTGGTAGATAATACAAAAAGAACATTATTAGGTGGTTGATTATAAAATATCTTGATATATAAGAAAAATTAAAATAATATTAATTTAAAAGACATGTAGATGAAAAATTGTAATTACGGATGTCTAATTAATAATCATTTTATAAAAGAAAAACGTAACCTTAACTTGAAAGTATACCAAAAAGACAAAGATACATTTTGTATCAGCCTAAAAAAAAGTATATTTAGTGTATTTAAAAAAATGTATTATAAAAAAGTGCATATAAAATCTAATTATAAAAAAGTATATAAAAAAAGTAAAATAAAAGTGTATAAAAAGTGTATTAAAAAAAGTGTATAAAATATTGACCCGTTGCTATAAAAGTATGTAAGAAAAATAATTATAAAAAAGTGTATTTAAAAAAATAATTATAAGAAAAATATTATAAAAAAATAATTATAAAAAGTGTATTAAAAAATCTAATTATAAAAAAATGTATTATAAAAAAATGTATTATAAAAAAGTGCATATAATTATAAAAAAATGTATTATAAAAAAATGTATTATAAAAAAGTGCATATAATTAAAATCTAATTATAAAAAAGTATATAAAAAAAGTAAAATAAAAGTGTATAAAAAGTGTATTAAAAAAAAGTGTATAAAAAAATGTATTATAAAAATCTAATAATTATAAAATGTATTTAAAAAAATAATTATAAGAAAAATAATTATAAAAAGTGTATTTAAAAAATGTATTATAAAAAAGTGCATATAAAATCTAATTATAAAAAAGTATATAAAAAAGTAAAATAAAAGTGTATAAAAAGTGTATTAAAAAAAAGTGTATAAAAAAATGTATTATAAAAATCTAATAATTATAAAATGTATTATAAAAAAAGTGCATATAAAATGTATTATAATAATTATAAAATCTAATTATAAATAAATGTATTATAAAAGGACAAAAAAATAGTTGTTTGTCATTGTAAACAATTATCTGGATGGTGGTTTTCGAATCTTTTTAATTTGAATGCACTAGCTGTTTTTAGTTTGGAAAGTTATGGATGTTCTTATACTACTTGTAATAGTTTTGGATGTTCTTATATTGCATGTAATAGATGTTTTTAGTTTAGATGTACTTATGCGCGGGTACCTTGCTCCGCTGATATTTTATAGTTTGATATTAGTTTAACTCGCAATTGATATTTTATAAATTGTTACCGTTGCAACGTGTGGGTATTTGACTAGTAAGTCCCTAAAGTGTATTATAAAAAAGTGTATAAAAAGTGGATTATAAAAAAGTATATAAAAAGTGTATTAAAAAAATGTATTATAAAAAAGTGCATATAAAATCTAATTATAAAAAAGTATATAAAAAAGTAAAATAAAAAGTGTATAAAAAGTGTATTAAAAAAAAGTGTATCAAATATTTCAGGTGTTTGACACACACATAGATTTGGTAGACTGGGCTCAAAGAACGGCAAAGGAGCTTGGTTATGTGTTAGTAACACGAAGATCAAATGCCACAAAAGGCGGAGAAGTTAAAAAGGTGGTCCTTATTTGCAACCGTGGTGGAAAAAGAGATAAGCGGTTAACCGGGGCACCCAAAGGGACTACCAAAATTGACTGTCCATTCAAATTGGTAGGCCGTCTGACAAAGGACCATAGTTGGTGGGTTGAAGTTATAGATCACCGACATAACATCCATCAGCTCGTAATTTGGAAGGTATTGCGTACGCAAGACGACTAACCGATGTTCAAAAAGAATTTGTGGACGAAAAGGCGTTGCTAGGTTTTGGGCCAAATAGCATAAGGGACCAATTGAAGGATGCATTTCCCGGCATCTTGACCCGTTCACAAGACATTTCTAACTACTTGCGGCAACACCGGCTAAAGCACGCCCAACAACGAGGGGAAACTCGAATGCAGGTGAAATAAGAAACATACCTGCATGTGGATCGTATAACTATATGTTTATTTTTTTAAAAAATACGACTTCTTTATACTTTGGTTGTTTACCCGTTGCAGATCGTGCTCCAATTACTATCTGACCATAAGTACACGTATCAGTACACGACGGATAGCAAAACCGGATGTTTGACCAATCTCTTTTTCGTACATCCTACATCACTTGACATATGGCGTGCATTTCCTTGGATCATTGAAATAGACGCCACGTATAAAACCAACGTTTACAACATGCCGCTTGTTGAGATTGTGGGTGTCACTCCAACTGGCAAGACATTCAGCATTGCGCACGCACTAATTGAAAATGAGCAACATGCGGCATACACATGGGTGTTACAGTGCTTGAGGTCGACGCTCGAAGAAGGGTTCGTCGTGCGTGTGGCACTCACTGATCGGGATCTGGCCCTCATGAAAGCGGTTAAGGATGTGATGCCGGAAACGAAGCTGATACTGTGTAGAATACACATTTGGAGGAATATTGATTTACATGCCAACCCATCGTTTAGGACCAAAAAAGATTATGGTTCGTTTAAACATCGGTGGGATAAACTCGTAAAATCAATCACGGTTAAAGAATACGCAGAGAATGAGCAGCGGCTAAAAGTATTCTTGGCAGATAAACCAAGTATATACATCCCGTCCCCATACTGTTTTTATGATAAAGCTTACGATGTAACCATGTAGCTAAATCACTTTTTATTTTCCTGCAGATCTGTATAAGTATCTACAGATACAGTGGCTTGCCTCGTACAAGGAGTTATTTGTGTCATGTTGGGTCGACCAACACCGCAACTATCGTAACTACACTACCAACAGGGTTGAGAGCTAGCATTCTTTGCTGAAGTCAGTTATGCATCAAAAGCGGCTTACGTTCCACAGGATCGTTGAATGTGTTAACTCTGTTGTCAGCGGGCAACACACCGAAATAAAGGGGTCACTGGAACATTGCAGGCAGTACAATCAAAATAAACACAACTATCCCTGTTTAAAGGATTTGCTCGGTAAAGCCTCCCATGTAGCCTTGCAAATTATGGTTGACGAAATTGATCGGTTGAAAAATACCCTAAAAGGGGACGTGTCAAAATGCGGGTGTACAGTATGGGCTAGCTGTGGCTTGCCATGTAGTTGTCGACTTCTAACATACATGCAGGAACGTAAGTACTGTTCATTCAAATACAAATGGTCCATTTTACTTAAAAATACTTAATGTAATACTTTTATTCCTGCAGGAAGGCGTGTTCAAGAATATGAGATAGATGCATTTTGGTGCAGTCTCGATATAAACCCGTCCACCTGCCTGCCTGGAAATGTGAAGAAAGACTCGGATGATGACGAGCCTGTTGAGGACTTTTGTGGTGAGGTTACTACTGCCTTGGAACGAAAACCCATAAAAGAAAGGAAAAGCTTGATGTCAAAAATAAAGGACATCCTCTATCCGGGTCGGTCCAAAATCAAGGATCCGGAGGTCCAGAAGAAAACACGTGGTAGACCTGTTGGGTCAAAGAAAAAGGTATATTAGTATAGTCTAGCAAATTAGTAATTGTTAAATACTATACGGGTATACATCTAACTTAATTTTCATTCATTCATTGCAGATGCCAGACTTGAACGTATCACCTCCGATGCCACCACCACCAAAGATGAAAAGTCGAGGTCCGTGCACGTGACAACACCTAAGTATCCGGATACCGCACCAGACTCAGGCTCATGCTACAGAGACTTTCAGTCGGCGAGATACAGTGAGCATGTGCCCACGGGTCACGTTTCGCGGAGCCTGACACCGATTTACGGGAGGACACCCGTGGATATATTGATGAGTTGCTCCGATCGTCACAATTTTCAGCGGCAGGGCCGAGTAATGAGCCTACAACCGAACCCTCATTCATAGATCAGTTGTTCGGCCCAGCCGAACCCGGGTACTATCCTGTGCCACCAACAGCACCAACAGGCGTAGTGGATCAGTTCTTTAGTGGCGATACTTATTTTCCTGCAGGTCCTAGCACTCCGATGCCAGCAGCACCAGCACCGTACTTTGATTTTTTCAGTACGCCCACACAACCTTCGATGGCACCAGCACCATCACCTCCGATGCCACCAGCACCAGCACCATCACCAATATCTCCCATATCAGCTGAGCAGCAATTGGCTGCTCTACCAGTACCACCACCTAACACTCGCCCACTGCAGACGACGGGTATACAGGGTTACCTAGATGACATACCGAAGGTATTTAGACCGTACGTCAAGGGGATTATTAATGTCAGGGGTGATGGCAACTGTGGATTCCGGGCACTTGCTGTTGCATTGGGGTACGATGAAAACGAAGGTTACGAGTGGATCCGACTACATCTGTTGGCCGAGTATGAAAACAACAAACAATTCTACGATGACCTAACAAGAGGGGAACAGGCTGAAGCGAGCTTTTTTGAGGGGTTATCAAGGTCTTATGTAGGGGTGTTTAGACCAACCGCGTACTGGATGCACATGACTATGGGGGCCATGTTGTTGTCCAACAGGATGGGTATAGTAATTAACTGTTTATCTACTGCCGCCAGTTGGACTTCGTTCCCATTTACCTATGGTCCTGATGAGGTGCCTAGGACAGAGCCCATATCAATAGCATTAGTACATGGTCACGGTCACTATATACTTTATAAACTTTTTTTTAAATATATTTTTTATATACTATGTAATACACTTTTTTTACATTTTATATTTTTTTACACTTTTTTACAATCATTTTTACATAACAAAAACAAGAACAAAAACAAGAACACAAGAACAACAATACATTAAATCTATGGGCGCATACAATACGTTAAATCTATGGGCATATAAGATCAATCCTAATACATCTATGCATAACAAGAATAACATCAAACTAATACATATACTATATAGCAAATTAATAGATACGAAATAAAAAAAAATAAAAACTTACTTCAACGTTGGGTTTACGAAAGGGGTAACGACGGGTCGCTCCTAAAGCCTCGCTGAAAAACTGGGTCGCTCCTAAAGCCTCACCGGAAAATCTTGGCCGGAAAATATGGGGGAGAGGGGGGTTGGATCGGTTGGAGAAGAGCAAAAAATTTGAAAAGAGAAAAGAATTGGAGAATGTTGATGTACGAGAACAATGTTGATGTACGAGAAAATAACTGGAGAAGAGAACAGATATGAAGGCTGAGACCAGAGAAAGAAGATATTAATCTTTTCGAGGCACCCTTTAGGAGCGACTGTCGCTCCTAAAGGGGTGTTTGACGGTCAACGGTTTCGAGACACCCTTTAGGAGCGACTGTCGCTCCTAAAGGGGTGTTTGACGGTCAACGGTTTCGAGACACCCTTTAGGAGCGACTGTCGCTCCTAAAGAGGTGTTTGACGGGTCAACTTTTCTAACGGGTATAAGCATGGGGATCCGCGTGCATTAAATGGGTCACCCCTTTAGGAGCGACAGTCGCTCCTAAAGGGGTGTGGTCGGGTTACCCAACATTCCATGGTCGGGGTATCTGGCCCGTTAATCATAACATACCATAATCATATATAACTCAGCTTTTAAACTTAAAGTTTTTACAGTTATTAATGTTTGGCACTGTAACTGTTGTCTGTTACAAGAAAAACAAAGACAGCAACGGGGAATGCGTACTGGATGCACATGACTATGGGGGCCATGTTGTTGTCCAACAGGATGGGTATAGTAATTAACTGTTTATCTACTGCCGCCAGTTGGACTTCGTTCCCATTTACCTATGGTCCTGATGAGGTGCCTAGGACAGAGCCCATATCAATAGCATTAGTACATGGTCACAGTCACTATATCATTTCTAATACAAACATTTTTTTATATATTTAATAACTTTTTTTATAATTTAATAACTTTTTTTATATATATTAATAACTTTTTTTATATATATTAATAACTTTTTTTATATATATTAATAACTTTTTTTATATATATTAATAACTTTTTTTATATATATTAATAACTTTTTTTATATATATTAATAACTTTTTTTATATATATTAATAACTTTTTTTATATATATTAATAACTTTTTTTATATATATTAATAACTTTTTTTATATATATTAATAACTTTTTTTATATATATTAATAACTTTTTTTATATATATTAATAACTTTTTTTATATATATTAATAACTTTTTTTATATATATTAATAACTTTTTTTATATATATTAATAACTTTTTTTATATATATTAATAACTTTTTTTATATATATTAATAACTTTTTTTATATATATTAATAACTTTTTTTATATATATTAATAACTTTTTTTATATATATTAATAACTTTTTTTATATATATTAATAACTTTTTTTATATATATTAATAACTTTTTTTATATATATTAATAACTTTTTTTATATATATTAATAACTTTTTTTATATATATTAATAACTTTTTTTATATATATTAATAACTTTTTTTATATATATTAATAACTTTTTTTATATATATTAATAACTTTTTTTATATATATTAATAACTTTTTTTATATATATTAATAACTTTTTTTATATATATTAATAACTTTTTTTATATATATTAATAACTTTTTTTATATATATTAATAACTTTTTTTATATATATTAATAACTTTTTTTATATATATTAATAACTTTTTTTATATATATTAATAACTTTTTTTATATATATTAATAACTTTTTTTATATATATTAATAACTTTTTTTATATATATTAATAACTTTTTTTATATATATTAATAACTTTTTTTATATATATTAATAACTTTTTTTATATATATTAATAACTTTTTTTATATATATTAATAACTTTTTTTATATATATTAATAACTTTTTTTATATATATTAATAACTTTTTTTATATATATTAATAACTTTTTTTATATATATTAATAACTTTTTTTATATATATTAATAACTTTTTTTATATATATTAATAACTTTTTTTATATATATTAATAACTTTTTTTATATATATTAATAACTTTTTTTATATATATTAATAACTTTTTTTATATATATTAATAACTTTTTTTATATATATTAATAACTTTTTTTATATATATTAATAACTTTTTTTATATATATTAATAACTTTTTTTATATATATTAATAACTTTTTTTATATATATTAATAACTTTTTTTATATATATTAATAACTTTTTTTATATATATTAATAACTTTTTTTATATATATTAATAACTTTTTTTATATATATTAATAACTTTTTTTATATATATTAATAACTTTTTTTATATATATTAATAACTTTTTTTATATATATTAATAACTTTTTTTATATATATTAATAACTTTTTTTATATATATTAATAACTTTTTTTATATATATTAATAACTTTTTTTATATATATTAATAACTTTTTTTATATATATTAATAACTTTTTTTATATATATTAATAACTTTTTTTATATATATTAATAACTTTTTTTATATATATTAATAACTTTTTTTATATATATTAATAACTTTTTTTATATATATTAATAACTTTTTTTATATATATTAATAACTTTTTTTATATATATTAATAACTTTTTTTATATATATTAATAACTTTTTTTATATATATTAATAACTTTTTTTATATATATTAATAACTTTTTTTATATATATTAATAACTTTTTTTATATATATTAATAACTTTTTTTATATATATTAATAACTTTTTTTATATATATTAATAACTTTTTTTATATATATTAATAACTTTTTTTATATATATTAATAACTTTTTTTATAACTATTAATAACTTTTTTTTATACTATGTAATACACTTTTTTTATATACTATGTAATACACTTTTTTTATCCGCGAGCAATAAATGGGTCACCCCTTTAGGAGCGACTGTCGCTCCTAAAGGGGTGTGGTCGGGTTACCAACATTCCATGGTCGGGGTATCTGGCCCTTTAATCATAACATACCATAATCATATATAACTCAGCTTTTAAACTTAAAGTTTTACAGTTATTAATGTTTGGCACTATAACTGTTGACTGTTACAATAAAAACAAAGACAGCAACGGGGAATGCAAAGGGTGAGTTTGTTGGTGGGTATCATATATACTTTTGGTTTTGGTCATGGGGGTGAAAAGACAAGCAAAAAGTGCATAATTCATGTATAAAACTATATTTATATAAATATATAAATTCATTTAAAGGTTGTACCATATATAGTACAACATGTTAAAAACGTTATGGTCCCTCCCTCCATGCTTTTATAGTTTTATTGGTATTTAAATGAAAAACAAAATTCAAATAGACTAGTAAAACGCCCGGAGGATCCCGACCATTTAATTGTGGTGTCTCGACCTAAACTATTTGCGGCGATAATCGCTGCAAATAGTTACACTATTTGCAGCGATTATCGCCGCAAATAGTTGTGCCACGTCAGCAATCCACTAACCACCGCCATAATTGCGCTGACCGTTTGACTCAAGTATTTGCAGCGATAATCGCCGCAAATACTTGAGTGGGGCCAAAAATTGAATAAAAGCTCTCCCTTCCGTCCGTCTCTTTCATTCCCTTCTTTGAACAAACAGCAATCCCCTCCCCCACCTCTCCTTACGATTTTCATCTCTTTTTTTTTCTTTCAAAGTATTAGCAGCGATTTTCATCCCTTTTTCTTGTTTTTCAAAGTATTAGCAGCGATTTTCCGGCCATCACCGCCGTGTTAGTGGATTTACCGGCCAGTTTTCCGGCAAGTGCGGCGGCTCTCCTCCCCCGTTAGTTTTTTCCGGCCATCTCTTTTGGTATGTATTTTCCGGCCATATTATCCCTTTTTGATTGTTATTATTTGTGTTGTTTATTGTTAATTGATTATATTGATATGTTAATATTGTTTTTGATTTTATTAGTTTTGTTAGGATTGATAGTTAATTTTTGGATTTTAATAAGTTTGTTTGTATTGTTAGTTTTAGTTTTTGTTGATAAGTTAGTGATTTGTATTATAGGTTTGTTAGTATTGTTAGGTTAGTGATTTGTATTATAGGTTTGTTAGTATTGTTAAGTTAGTGATTTGTATTATTATATTTGTATGTAATTTGTTAAGTTAGATGAAATATTACGTATCATGTCTCTAGTACAAAATTTAGTGTAAGAAAATATATATATAAATAAGTGTAAAAAGTAAGTTAAAAAGAATATTAAAGATTACGTAGAAAAAACATATAAGTAAACTATATTAGTATAAAAAACAAGTTTCTATAAAACTTTCAAAATAAGTATTAAATAAAGTATAAAAGTAAAAATAAAAAACACTTTCAAAAAGTATTATAGAAATAAGTAAAAAATTTAGAAAAAAAATATAAAACTAAATAAACAAGTTTGTATAAAAAGTACATACAAAAACGCCATTTAAAAGGTTTAAAAACTTCATATAAGCATAATACAAGTTTTAAAAAGTATATAAAATTATAACCATAAAAATATATGTATAGAAGTAATAATCAAAGATTATGTAAAAAAATTGATTAAAATAAACTACTTAAAATGTATAAATAATAAGTGTAACAAAAATATAGATAAAACTAAATATAAAACAAAAGTTGTAATAAAGATTACGTATTAAAAATTTAGTAAAAAAGAATTAATATTAAAAATTGAAGAATTAAAGACTTCGTACAAAAATAAGTTAGAAAAAATACATATGTGAGAATTTTGGATCTTTCTTAACCTTGATCATTTTGTTGTATGTAATTTAAAAATGTGTATAATTTGTTTTGAATTTTGCAGTATAAATGGCTACATATCACGGCGGTGATGGTGGTAATGAAGACCCTCGTAGACCATGGTGGAGGAAAGGCTGGGGCTGCAAAGGGAGTGGCGGTAAGAAAAATGGTTGTTTATAGTTCCTTTTTTTAATTAGGTTTATTTACTAATTTTGTGTTTTTTTTGTTTTAGCCCCACGAAAGGGAAAGGGGCGGGGGCCCGGTCAGAACCTGAACTTAGAGGAGGAATTCGCGAAAAGAGGTCGTCTAAGCATAGACTTTGACACGACCCATTTTAAGACGTGGCAGGCGCTCGGTGATAACGCCCCCATGTACAAGAGCCTGATTGGCACCCTGATCCGAACCGTCCCGCAGACTTACGACTCATGGGACCATGTGCCTCAGGAGAGAAAGGCATTTGTTATCCCGACTCTAAACGTACGCCTCATCATAATTTTGAATTTGTTGTATGATGTTTGTATAATTTTTTAAATTCGCTAACTAATACTTTAAAATTGCAGACTAGGTTCAAGTTGGACCACTTCATCGACACCCCTGACCCCCTAGACCCTGTCAGACAGGGGTTCAGACTGGGTGTCGAGGCCGACTGCAAAGCTGAGTATCGTGGCAGAAAGAGCCAGTTCAAGAGAAAACACTTTGAATCCAAGGGGGGCCTGAAAGCTGTTCCACAGTTGGAGCAAGCTCCTCCTCCAGAGGATTTGTCGGCGGAGGACTGGAGGGCGCTGTTGAGGTACTACCAGCGGGAAGACCGGGTGAAGTTGTCGGCGACAAACAAGACGAACAGGGGCAAGCAAGTTCTTGCGGGGACCCATGGACGACAATCCTACTCTCAGTACGTCCACCAAGAAAAGGTTTGTTATTGTTATCAAATATATACTTGTGTGATATATAAATACTTGTTTTTACAAATATTGGTTAAATAAGGAAATGCACGCCACAACTTAAATGATGTCGGATGTATAAAAAACAGATTCTCCAACCGACCAGATACACTGTTTGTTGTATGATAATACAAGTAATTATGCTCCCTTAGCAAACTGAACATAACCTACACCGGTTGAGCAATATGGTGTACGTATGTCGTTTCAGATACTCTATCATAGTAAATAAATAAAACAATATGTAAATAAATAAAACAATACGTAACCTGCATTGGAGTGTTCCCATGCTTTTCGGCTGCCTTCTTCCGCAATGTTTTTTGAAAATTGTAAATGTCTTCGCTGCGGGTCAAGTTTCCAGGAAATTCTTCTTTCAACAGCTTTAACATCCTCTTGGGCGGAGTACCGCGATGATATTCAGCTTCTACAAATGATTTCTCCTCTTCAGTCAACCTTCTTGCGTACGCGTAACCCCCCAGATTCTTAGCTGGATAGTGATTATGTGTGTCGTCTATAACGGTTACCCTCCAACCACCATCACTTGTCAAACGACCTTCCAGTCTAAAGGGGCACTCACATTTAAGTGTCTTTTTAACGAGCCCGATTATCCTATTATCCATTTTCCCAGAAAGATTACAAACTATGGTCAATTTATTTGTTACACCAGCTAAGTTGGAATTTGTTCGTCGTTTGATTAACACATAACCAAGCTCTTTTGCTGTACTTTTGGCCCAGTTGAACAATTCTTCGTGTGAATCGAACACCTAAAATAGTTATTTTTTAAGTTATCATTAAATTATATACTTATAAATATCTAACATTTTACATATGCAATCAATTTAACAACCAAACACATATTAAATAGTACTAACACATATTAAACTGTTTAACAACGAAACACATATAAAATCCCTTTAATTATACCTCATCGGTGTGGAAAGCCCTAGCGTCGTAGTCAAAATGAGGGGCCGCCTCCGGCGTCTCAAATTCTTCATCAGGTTCTTCTAAGTGAAACTCAAAATCTTCCGCACCCATTTCTCCCCATAAACACTCAAAATCCATCTGAAATATATATACATATACATAAACGGTATGAAAATTTTAATAAACATATATATATATATATATATACGTACTATATTTAAACATATATACATATACCGAAACTTAAATAATGAAAGTAAAAAGGACGTACACGTACACTTCGAAAATAAAAGAATGAAAGCCGCTGAAAATGAAGCATTAAAGAATGAAAGCCAGCGAGAATTCAAGAATGAAAACTGCAGCGAGAATTCAAGAATGAAAGCTACATGCATACCATATATATATAGCATAAAATCAAAATGTGTTTTGTCATATTCGACTATTTGCAGCGATAATCGCTGCAAATAGTTGAATATGGACAAAACACACTGTTGACTATGACAGTCAACAGTGTACGGATAAGTACACGACTATTTGCAGCGATAATCGCTGCAAATAGTCGGGTCGAGATACTAGTTTACTGGTCGGGTCACCACGCGCACGTTCACAATTTTTGTCCTTGCCTGTTTCACATGGGGGGTCCCATTAAGTATGCCCTCTTATTTAACTACTTATATTTGGTAAAATATAAGTATTTTCAAGCCGGTTCGTCGAAGAGATCGGATTGTGTCGAATTGAGTCCGGACTAGATTTTTTTACAAAGTCTGTTCGAAAACTACCAGTTGGCTCGTTGTAACTTAATCGTATTGAATTTGTGTGAACTAGCACGATCAAACCGAAACCTGACCTAATTTAAATTTGATTTGAATCAATTTTTGTGTGTGTTTTTTGAAACATATGACATTTATTTATGGAGATATCATAGATGTAGTTAACTGCAGACATGATGGATGCAGTTGAGAGAGACCACAAAGTGAAATTATTATTTTACCTTTTATATATTTTAATATTTACAAAATTAATCACCCCTTCTATTTTTAACACAACTGTACATAACTTAGGTGCAATCAACAACATCTTTGATTTTCCCATCATTTATATATGTTTGTATTTAGTAAGTGTTGTTTTAGTTGTTATATTTAAATTGTTGTTTAGTTTTTGGATGATTAATTTTAAAACTTACGTTATTGAAGCTATGATATGTAGTTAGAATTCTTTTGATAATATGATGATAATGTATATTTTTTTTTGAGTCCTCATATTCTTATAGAACACTACCTCATATATCAAATTTTAATGTTTTTAGAGTAATATGTTTGGAGAAACAAATGTGACGACATGTATATGTGTATCCATGTCTTAAAATTAGTAGAATACATAAATCATTTATTTTAAAAAAATAATCGTTCATTTAGAAACTTTAATTTACACAAATTTAGTTGAACCTACATAACAAACCAACAAGAAAAAAGACAAATAACCACTGACTTTCTATACATTAGGGGCAAGGGTGTAAGCGGCTTGTTTTATCGGCAAGAACCATCGGCAAGCATCGGCTTTTCGGCTATACTATAGCACGTGTATCGGCATGTATCGGCAAGTTAAATCGGCAAGCATTGGCAAGATACATCGGCTAGTTTTGGCCGATGAAAGTGAACGTTGGGCATGGCCACGTGGCCACTTTTGGCTGAAAATGGCATGTGGGAGCGTGTACTTATTTTTTTTTTTAAACTTTCCCCCCTCAACTTCTACATATATACAACTTTTCAAATATAAATTAAACAAAACACATTTTATTCTTATTAAAAAAACACATTTTACACTAAAAAAACACATAATTAGAAAAGACAATACATGATAAAAACACGAAATACCACTAAAACACACTTAATTAAAACACTAAAACACACTTCATAATTCAAAACAACTAATAAGCAACCATAATAAGCTCCCTGAAAACACTGCTCGTAACTGAAACGCCTCCCATACTTCTCACGGTACTCCTGATGCGCCATTGCATAAAGCATCTCATCATCGACGATCCCCCCCTATGCATTCAACCTCATACAAATTGCCTCAAACTGCTTACATGTATGTCGAATCCTTCTCATGTGACTTGCTACTTGATGTTCGCTCCGTGGACCTTCAATCGTGTCCCTGTTGAACATTTGAGTAATGTCGTTCCAATAGTTTTCGCTTGGGTTATCCATTTCACATTTACCGGTCACTGGGTCAGGATGCCTTAACATCCAACACCTCGACAACAAAAGATCTTCTGCTTCAGTCCACGGATGCACCATTTGGTTGTGATGAATGAATTGATTTGATAAAGATAAAGGATTTGAGATATGCTATAGGAAGAAAGTATGGCCAAGTATATATAGAAGTTGGGAAAAAAAAGGCACACCCGCTCCTAACGTTCGGATTTCACAAAGAAACAAAAAAAAACGGTCACTTCATACGCTCCCAACGGTCATAAGCATCGGCCAAAACTAGCCATATGTGTTATACTTATTTGTAAAGTTTTTGTAAGTTTAGGGTAGTTTTTGTAACTATTTTTTTTGCCAAATAATCGGCAAAAACACTACACCATGGTTTTGGCTAGTTTTGGCTAATTTTGGCTTGTTTTTGGCTAACACTGTCACACTCTCATTGGCTTAAAAAAACTTGCCAATTTGCCAAGGATTTGGCACTACACCCTTGCCCCTTATAAATCAAATTATTAAATTATTAATTAATCTTAACTAAATAAATAGACATAATACAAACAGATATCAAATTGACGTGTGAGTCAAATTCGTCCCTAATTCCGAAAATAATTTTTTCTTTCTTTTGTTGAAACATTCCATTTTTTATAATTTCAAAATTCATAACACTAGATTAATTCATCCGAATTTTAATCATAAACTAAATTTAAACTCGTTTAGTTGCGTAATCTAGAAACTCGCATTTTACCTGTACAATGCGACGACGATGGTTGGTATAGTAGTAGTGGTGGCGTGACGGGTGGTGGTGGTGTGGTTACTATTGTAAAAATAATTGATGTAAAATGCAGAGTAGTGTAGTTATTTTATGAGTTGAGACCGGGTTTGTATGTTTTAAATTATTTCATTAAATTTATTATGGCTATTTTAAGTAGAGATGTTTAAATTAGTAATAAAAGAGAGAAAATTGATTAATTCATAGGTATTAAAGGTATTGTAGGTATTAAAGGTATTGTTGTTGTTTTATTATGTACTTCCCATTATAGATCAGTAGTTGAACACTAGCTTTACATGTTGGAGGTCTCGAGTTCGAAACATGGGAAAGAAAAATTTCAAAGAATTTCACAAATAAAGTCCTCCAGTGAAACAGGTTTAAGTCCTGCAGAGGGGGCAGAGTTTTATCTCAATTAAATGTCGTGCCTTCGGGCGGTTTAGTTGGGGGTTTCTCCTCCTACTAGGTATTGAGGGTGAGGGGGCTCTCTAGCGCGGACTCGGTTAAGACAACGTAAGCTAGATCCCCTGTTGTAAGCAAATGATCCACACCTTTCAAAAAAAAATTTGTTATTATTATCGCTGATAATAAATATGAGTACAAATATAAGTTTTTAAACTATTTTTGGCATCGTGACATTACATCCTTTACCACTTCAATTCTTTTTTATTGACTGTAAAATTGTTTATAACAATATGATACTTTTTTTAACCGTCAACTAACAAAATCGTTTAGGTATTTCGCATAAGGTGACCATCGACAAAAGGTAGCTATATATTTAACAGGCTAATTCAACGGTACAAAGCCTTTAGGCGTCCCAAACTTCCACAATTCTGATTCAAAATCACCTCTGAAATTATCACATGAAATTGATTGAATGACCACAATCAAGCAACTAATCCAGCAACACAAAACTTTAAGGCACCCCAAGTTTCCAGAATTCTGATTCAAAATCACTTAAATTATCGTTTGGAGTGCTCATGTAACTCCCTTGGTGATTGCCTGATTGTGATCACTCGATCAGTTTCATATGATAATTTCAGATACGAATATGACATTGTAGTATGATGACTAAATTCAGCTCTATGCAATGAACTATCACTAGCTATGGCCCTAGCATAACCATCACATTGACCATTCATTGTACTATGCTGTTTATAAGAGGTTATATATGACCTTAAGTTGATTTTACACGTATCTCATTTAATCATGTATAGGCCATAGGGGCATTCCTTGTAACGGATGAGGAAAAGAGATAAATGAAAAATTAATAGAAAGAGTGTGGAAGATGGGATCTTTCCCCCCTTATGGGGGTTGTTGGAGTGTGATGATGTTAAATATAAACGTATGTCCAGAAATAATTTAAGCCTACGGGGTCACACGAAATGACACGGTAACCTTATATTATTAATTAGTATATTTTGTAATATATTAATTAAAATATAATCACGAATTAATTAATTATAATTATGGATTTAATTAATTAAAGAAGAGGTGTTGGAGTGAAATAAGGAATTAGCCTGTTTCCTTATTCCACACCATATGGGGGCCGAAATTCCCAAGGCTTTTAGGCCTTGGGATTACTTGTCCACCAAGTCTAAAACCCTTACAATTAAAGCCTATAAATAGGGGGCTTAATCAAAGGGTTTTGACACACATTCACAATACATTACATTGTGAAAAACCTCTCTTTCTCTCCCTCTTTGGTTACGCCGAAACTCACCCTCCAAAGGGTTTTCGGTTATTCGATTTTTAAGCAAAAAGGGTTTTGGTTTTTGCTTAGGGTTTTCGATCAAAGGGTATTAAACAAGGGGTTGTTTGGTTAGGGTTTTCGATCAAAGGGTATTAAACAAGGGGTTGTTTGGTTAGGGTTTTCGATCAAAGGGTATTAAACAAGGGGTTGTTTGGTTAGGGTTTTCGATCAAAGGGTATTAAACAAGGGGTTGTTTGGTTAGGGTTTTCGATCAAAGGGTATTAAACAAGGGGTTGTTTGGTTAGGGTTTTCGATCAAAGGGTATTAAACAAGGGGTTGTTTGGTTCGTGATTCGGGTACTAGCATACGGTATAAGGGTGTCTAGTGTGCGATCGTAGAGGGGTTTTACTTTAAACCCTACAATAATAATAATCTAATTATTAACAATATTATTGGAAGCTTTGCACAAAGGTACACGTTTCAATTCCCTTTGTTAATTAATTTGATTGCATATTTGTTTCGATTCTTCCGTTACGTACTCGTGATTATATGTATGATTATATGCTCATATTCTAACAGTGGTATCAGAGCCACATATGTGATCTATTAATTACAAAGATCAAAACTTGAAGGGGGTTAAGGGTTGGTTATTTTTAATTAATTGTTTAAATAATTAAAAGTTTTTTTTTCTTATTTTAATTAATTAAAATCGGTTTTAATTAAATAAAATTAGGGTTTTATTTAATTAATGTGACCTAATTCAATGGTGGATTGAAACTCTTGAGCAAGTTTTGAGTTATGTGAAATGACATGATTTATGTGATATAAATTGCATGTTGTGTATTTTTTTATTTAAAGTTGTTAAATAAAAGGTATAATCACAAGGAATTCATGCAAGATTACTTGTGATTATTACCATTATATAGAGATATAAATTGCAAAGCTTGATAGTCCAATAATTAGGGTTTATTGTGTGACTATGTGAATTTTTCGTGTGATTTTTCCGCTATGCGACAGTTCACTAAAAAATTCATATCTTTTAATCTGTAATGAGTTAGAAGTTGTACTTTGGACAGTAGGTGCTCGACACATAGGGCTACAACTTTGTAGTTCTGGTCGAAAGCTGAATCAGATCACAAATAAACAGGTCGTGAAACTGCTGGAAATTTCCAGTCAGCATGTTTATGTGTTTATGTGTTATTACTTGGTGATTAAAGTTGTTTAATGGCTTACGCAATCAAGGTGACTTTATGTATGTGGTCCTCTTCTTTGGAAGGGGGAGCCGGGAATTAAACATATGCATGAACCATAGTGACCATGTTTAGGTGACCTACCTTAACTTGTTACATGATTAAGTAGTTCGGTAATTAGTAAGTTTATTAATTTTTGCTTGTTTATAAGGAAGTATAAAGGTGATGCAAAAATTGTTTTCTTGGAAAAATATAAACTTGACTAAGAACTATTGAAATAGAGATTTCATTAATAAAATTGGGGTCTTACAACCTTGAGATACACCGGCTCACCCATTTGAACAAACTCTAAGAGAGGTATAAGTCGGAGTGCGCTAGCCTCCTAAAAGGGCGGATTTTTAATTGCGTTCATTGCAAACCTTTGCCCTTGCGCTTCTTTGTGCGTTCAAATGGAGCTACCGAGCTCTCTTGTGTTGTTAAGACTATAAAAATGATTTTATTAAATATTATGTTATGAAGATTATGCATGAGTCTTCATACATAAACTTTTGATTCACATCAAATGCATTACCCATTTAAAGTTAAGTCATTGCCACCCACTTTGTTTAGAACACTTGCCAGTGCTTTTCGCTCCTATGTGAGACCATAGGCGAATTGTATCTCTTGAAGGTAGATTACCACTCCGTTGTGAGACCAGCGGTGGACTATCTACATGTTCTTAATTGGGCGACTTAAAACGAGTTAAGAGGCGAGACCTTAACCCGTGGCATAAGATGGGACAAAACATGTTTACAAAACACTTAATACCCCTTTACAGTGTTGTTGTAAGTCCCATAACTTTAGGAGTTGCATGAATGCAATTATCGATTCTCGATTACCTTTTGAATACCGTCATTTCTAGCAGATCAACTGATGAAATGATTGTATGTCAAGTTGGACCTAGCCTTAGTGAAAAGTAATTGTTAGATGAATTTAACAAGGGTAATTACATTTCTTAAGGATTATTATCGAAAATACCTATAATTGAACTTTTTGTCTGTTTTGTAGATGGCAACAATAAATCCTACTCAAAACATACATCAATCGGCTTTTAGGTCGATGCTAGAAAGGGAAAAACTTTCTGGACCAAACTTCAATGATTGGTTTCGTCAGCTAAGGATTGTTTTAAGAGCTGAAAAGAAATTGCAAGTCCTTGAAGAGCAGAGACCCGTTGTTCCGGGTGCCAATGCTACTACTCAAGAATTGGAGGAGTATGCTGCTGCGTATGATAGACATAATGAGGTTGCTTGTCTGATGTTGGGAAGCATGAATGCTGACCTTCAAAAGCAATTTGAGCATTCATTTCCATGTGATATGCTTACTGAACTCAAGTCTTTGTACGAAAAGCAAGCCGGAGTGGAGTTGTTTGACCTAGTTGATCAACTTCATGACTTGCGACATGAGCAGGGAACACCGGTTAGTCCTCATATCCTCAAGATGAAGAGGTATTTTGAGCAATTGGAAATGTTGAATTATGCTTATCCTCAGCCTATTACTATTGGCATAATTCTCAAGTCCTTGTCTAAGGATTTTGCGGAATTTGTGCTCAATTATAATATGCATAGCATGAATAAAACCATTGCTGAACTTCATGTCATGGCGAATGGGTATGAAAAGAAGCTTCCAAAGAAATCTGCTACACCCCAAGTTCTCATGATCAAGGGGGGAAAGGTCCAAAAAGGAAAACAACCGAAGGGAAAGGGCAAGAAGGATAAAGGAAAGCAAGTTGCTACTCCTAAACCTAAGAAGACCCCTCCGGCAAAAAAAGGAAAATTCTGCTAAGGATCAACCTTGTTATCACTGCAATGAAGTGGGACTTTGGAAGCGGAATTGTTCTAAATATCTTGCTGAGTTGAAGAAGAAGCAAACTGGTTCGGCTAGTACTTCAGGTATCTTCACAATTGAATTATATTCATTTTCTAAGCTTAAATCATGGGTTTACGACACTGGGTGTGGTACTCATATCTGTAATTCATTACAGGGGCTTAGAAGGAGAAGGAAACTGAAGCCGGGATCTTTACAACTGTTCGTGGGAAATGGCCTACCGGCAGCTGTAGAAGAAATAGGCGACTATCATTTGGTTTTACCTAGTGGTTTAATAATTGTTTTAGACAATTGTCATTATGCACCTTCTATTACTAGAAGTGTTATTTCAGTTTCTTTGTTGAAAAACAACGGATTCATTAATGTTTTTAATGATATTGGTATTTCAGTTTCTTTGTTGAAAAACAACGGATTCATTAATGTTTTTAATGATATTGGTATTTCAGTTTCTTTGTTGAAAAACAACGGATTCATTAATGTTTTTAATGATATTGGTATTTCAGTTTCTTTGTTGAAAAACAACGGATTCATTAATGTTTTTAATGATATTGGTATTTCAGTTTCTTTGTTGAAAAACAACGGATTCATTAATGTTTTTAATGATATTGGTATTTCAGTTTCTTTGTTGAAAAACAACGGATTCATTAATGTTTTTAATGATATTGGTATTTCAGTTTCTTTGTTGAAAAACAACGGATTCATTAATGTTTTTAATGATATTGGTATTTCAGTTTCTTTGTTGAAAAACAACGGATTCATTAATGTTTTTAATGATATTGGTATTTCAGTTTCTTTGTTGAAAAACAACGGATTCATTAATGTTTTTAATGATATTGGTATTTCAGTTTCTTTGTTGAAAAACAACGGATTCATTAATGTTTTTAATGATATTGGTATTTCAGTTTCTTTGTTGAAAAACAACGGATTCATTAATGTTTTTAATGATATTGGTATTTCAGTTTCTTTGTTGAAAAACAACGGATTCATTAATGTTTTTAATGATATTGGTATTTCAGTTTCTTTGTTGAAAAACAACGGATTCATTAATGTTTTTAATGATATTGGTATTTCAGTTTCTTTGTTGAAAAACAACGGATTCATTAATGTTTTTAATGATATTGGTATTTCAGTTTCTTTGTTGAAAAACAACGGATTCATTAATGTTTTTAATGATATTGGTATTTCAGTTTCTTTGTTGAAAAACAACGGATTCATTAATGTTTTTAATGATATTGGTATTTCAGTTTCTTTGTTGAAAAACAACGGATTCATTAATGTTTTTAATGATATTGGTATTTCAGTTTCTTTGTTGAAAAACAACGGATTCATTAATGTTTTTAATGATATTGGTATTTCAGTTTCTTTGTTGAAAAACAACGGATTCATTAATGTTTTTAATGATATTGGTATTTCAGTTTCTTTGTTGAAAAACAACGGATTCATTAATGTTTTTAATGATATTGGTATTTCAGTTTCTTTGTTGAAAAACAACGGATTCATTAATGTTTTTAATGATATTGGTATTTCAGTTTCTTTGTTGAAAAACAACGGATTCATTAATGTTTTTAATGATATTGGTATTTCAGTTTCTTTGTTGAAAAACAACGGATTCATTAATGTTTTTAATGATATTGGTATTTCAGTTTCTTTGTTGAAAAACAACGGATTCATTAATGTTTTTAATGATATTGGTATTTCAGTTTCTTTGTTGAAAAACAACGGATTCATTAATGTTTTTAATGATATTGGTATTTCAGTTTCTTTGTTGAAAAACAACGGATTCATTAATGTTTTTAATGATATTGGTATTTCAGTTTCTTGTTGAACATAAACATGAAGTATTTGAAAAATTTAAGGAATTTAAAAGTGAAGTGGAGAATCAACTCAGTAGAACCATCAAGATTCTTCGTTCGGATCGCGGTGGTGAATACTTAAGTCAAGAGTTTAAAGATTATCTCAAAGCTTGTGGCATTGTTCAACAGTTTACTCCTCCATATACTCCTCAACATAATGGTGTTTCGGAGAGGAGGAATCGAACATTGTTGGAAATGGTTCGATCAATGATGAATCATACAACTCTTCCTTTTTCGTTTTGGGATTATGCCCTAGAGACTGCTGTTCACATTCTCAATATGGTTCCAACCAAGAAGATTGATAAGACACCGCATGAATTGTGGCATGGGAGTGTTCCCATATTATCTTACTTAAAGGTCTGGGGATGTGAGGCACTCGTGAAACGAGATACGCCTGACAAACTCGAATCTAGATCTATTAAGTGCATCTTTGTAGGATACCCAAAGGAAACAATGGGTTACTACTTCTACTTTCCTACGGAAAATGCTGTCAGGGTACATCGATATGCTGAATTCTTTGAAAAGAAACTCACATCTCAAGAAGACAGTGGGAGGATTGTTGAACTTGATGAGGCTCAAGAAGATGTGTCAACTTCTGAAAGCACTAGAAATCTTCAACTTGGGGGGGGGGGAATGTTCAAAGAGATGAATCTCAAGATGAACTACAAGTTGAAGATGAAGCGATTCCAATTCGTAGGTCCTCAAGGACAATACGTGCTCGTGAAAGATTAAATCTTATGATTGAGTCTGAAGAACACGTAGTAGGAGATTTAAATGAACCTCCTAATTTCAATGCTGCATTATCAGATCCGGAATCTGAAAAATGGCTTGAAGCTGCGAATGTGAAAATGAAATCCATGAAAGATAATCAAGTTTGGTGCTTAGTTGATCTTCCACCAAATGGTAGAACCGTTGGGTGTAAATGGATCTTCAATAAGAAGACCGACATGGATGGAAATGTACATACCTATAAAGCTCGTCTTGTGGCGAAAGGTTATACTCAACTTTATGGAGTTGATTATGAGGAAACCTTTTCTCCTGTTGCGGACATTAGAGCTATTAGGATCATCTTAGCCATAGCGGCGTACTATGACTATGAGATATGGCAAATGGATGTCAAATTCTTGAATGGTTTTTTAGACGAGGAAGTCTATATGGTACAACCAGAAGGTTTTGTCGATCGAAAACATCCCGACAAAGTGTGCAAACTTCAAAGGTCCATTTATGGATTGAAGCAAGCATCAAGGAGTTGGAATAAAAGGTTTGATGAGGAAATCAAGAAGTTTGGTTTTGCTCAAAATTCTGATGAGCCATGTGTATATCGCAAAGCTAGTGGGAGTAATGTTACTTTCCTTGTCTTATATGTCGATGACATATTGATAATAGGAAATCATATTCCAATGTTGAAAGACGTTAAATCTTATCTTGGAAAGTGTTTCGCTATGAAAGACTTGGGTGAAGCAGCATTTATACTTGGAATCAAGATCTATAGAGATAGAAGTAAACGGTTGATTGGATTAAGTCAAAGTGCTTACATAGATAAGATCTTGAGGAGATTCAAGATGGAAAATTCTAAGCGCGGAAATTTGCCGATGCAAGAAGGACTTAATTTATCTAGCAAGAACGGTGCTTCTACGCCTGAAGAGGTGGAGCGTATGAAAAGAATTCCTTATGCTTCGGCTGTGGGATCTATCATGTATGCGGTAAGATGCACTAGACCTGATGTTGCGTTCGCAAAATATAGTTAGCCGCTATCAGCAAAATCCTGGAGAGGATCATTGGACTGCTGTAAAGAACATTCTTAAGTACATGCGGGCTACTAAAGAATTGTTTTTGGTGTATGGAGGAAATCCTGATGCAGAGCTTAAAGTCACTGGATATTGTGATGCTGGATTTCAGACTGATAAAGATGATACAAAATCTCAGTTAGGATATGTCTTCACTTTAAATGGAGGTGCAGTAGATTGGAAGAGCAAGAAACAATCTACAGTTGCTATGTCTGCTACAGAGTCTGAGTATATAGCTGCAGCGGATGCAGCCATGGAAGCTGTTTAGATCAGAAAGTTTATTTCTGGGCTTGAAGTGATGCCCTCAAATAACTCACCTATGGATCTGTACTGTGATAATTCGGGAGCAATTATCATTGCCAATGAACCTGGGGTTCAAAAAGGTGACACACATTACCAGAGAAGATATCACTATGTTCGTGAGCGAATCGAATCACATGAAATCAATTTACTCAAAGTTCACACTGATTGTAAGTTAGCGGATCCTTGTACAAAGGCTTTGTCAAAAGGAAAGCTCAATAAGCATGCTGAAGGCATAGGTCTTAGATATTGCTAAGTTATATCATGTAAATTTGTGATTGGTATTTGGATAATGGGATGTTAAACAATTGTTATTTTAATAAATGAATTATTATACTTGGTATGAATGTTTTCATTTTATAATAATTGTGTCCTATATTTGCATGTTTAAATCCATGAATATTTTAAAATATTCTAAACGTCCATTGTCAATTAATTGTATGGGAATATAATTAAAGTAAGACAATTGTGAGAGATTGGTGAAAATATTTAAGGGAATATTAATAAAGGGCTATTTTTAGAAATGTTAAGAAACGACATGGCTAGACACTTGTAGTCAATACAGGATTTGTTCCTTCAATTTGCAACTGAAGAATGATACCATTTGGCGCCCTCATTAATTAATTAAAGATGTTTGTGTGGCCACACCCAAATGAACTCAAGAGGAAGTCTTGACTAATTTGGAAATCTTGATTAATTGTAGAAATGAGAAACATAATTGTTAAATTATGAAATGACATTGATCAATATTCATAATTAACAAGGGTATTTGAACAAAAGGATATTAAAGACTAAATCGTTTCAAATTGGCAATTTAAGAAACTACTCTTAAATATTTCTAAAAGCATTGGCGTGTTGCTAGACGCTAACCAATGTTATTACTTTTATAAATAACATGCTCAAGTGGGAGCTGTTGGAGTGTGATCATGTTAAATATAAACGTATGTCCGGAAATAATTTAGCCTACGGGGTCAAACGAAATGACACGGTAACCTTATATTATTAATTAGTATATTTTGTAATATATTAATTAAAATATAATCACGAATTAAATGTAACACCCCAAGCCGGAGCTCGAATGTCACGGAAATCATACAGCACCCGGTGGAATTACAATAGAACAAACTAAATGCAATTAACGATTCGGTGAATCCCAAAACATAGCAAAACAAATAACAAAATACAACAGGAGCAAATAGCCATCAACGTTAACATAACACATCCAAAGATGGCAAACGATCCTAAGTATAATGCAAAAGGAGGGTCAATGAATCCTTGATCCATGAGGTCCAAGTCCGGGTTAGACAGCAAGCAAGCAACTAAACACCACGTCCGGGGAGTACCTGATTACCTGAAAAGTGTACTAAGCATAGTCAACACAAGGTTGGTGAGTTCGTAGCAATGGTCCATAAAGAACCAACGACAATAATCACAATAAACGAGTAGAGGCTAGGCATGACTTACAGCGAGCCTCTAAGCAACACAATATCGTCCAACAACAAGATTACACAAGACAACAATGTGTAATGAGAATGCACAAATGATATATGAAGCAATGCAATTGTCAAATGCATGAATAAGTCAACATGCCTATCCTATGCGTGAACGCCGGTCACCAATGCAACGATACCCTTCTGTCATCGCAATGAACAAGGCTGTATCTCAAAAACATCGAGTTATATATGTCTATATACTCGGGGTCATGACTACATCCAAAATGGGTGCATACATCTATGCACCAGGATGCCGGCAAATCCCCTGCCGAGGGTCCAACAATAGTGTATGCGATGCTTACAATCAAATGTAAGTGCATAAATCACAAACCAACGATCGATATACGATGAATATGAATCAATAATCAATATTCGCCAATCCTGAGCCAACCATCAATATTTCTCAAACATAACCCAGCAATCAATGTATGATAACCAAAAGCCAACGATCAATAATCAACAAAACTTAAGCCCCTAATCACACTATAAACCAACTAAACGTACATATACTTCAGAGGATTCTACTTTCTTCAAGTCCCAGATGCTTATGTATAGGGTCACCCGCAGCCTTCCCACCACATCTAAAACCCAAGGAAGGCATAACCGACTTCCATGTATGTACGTCTATCCTAATGTATAAGTAACACTTAACGAAAACACAACCCAAGTCAATCAAACGAAGATACGTCACATCAATCCAACAATCAAGTCAAACAAACAATACATCCATAAATACAAGTAAACACGCCAGGTTTACACTTTTCAGCCCGAATCCCAAGCGGGTAGGGAGATACGAAACTCACCTTGATCGGCAAAGAAGTTAGTAAAAGATTACAAACGAGTAATAGGGTCCACACGTCCACAACCTATAATTACACATCATCATACCGTAAAGTCAACTACACAATCTCAACAATTTGAAAAATCGACACACATAAATCACAGTGACTATGCACTGCGCCGCAGTGGGCAAGAACTAAGCCCACTGCGCCGCAGTGGCTAAACTGGACAGGACCAGAAACAATGCACTGCGCCGCAGTGAGCAAGAACCCTGCCCACTGCGCCGCAGTGGCTAAACTGGACAGGACCAGAAACAATGCACTGCGCCGCAGTGAGCCAGGGGAGGGCTCACTGCGCCGCAGTGACCACACACTGCAGCCAGCACCTGCAGGTTATGCAGGTGCCACGAACCAAAACCCTAAATTTTTAACCCAAAATTTCGTTTTAACCCCCTAAAATTTTTATATATACTAAAAACTAATATGATTTGTACAAGATGCTATGTACAAGCCTTTTAAGCATGAAAGGTACAAGCTATTGAATCACATACTAACTTTAACTAATTTTCGTTTTAACCCCCTAAATTTTTATATATACTAAAAACTAATATGATTTGTACAAGATTCTATGTACAAGCCTTTTAAGCATGAAAGGTACAAGCTATTGAATCACATACTAATTTAACTAAATTTCGTTTTAACCCCCTAAAATTTTTATATATACTAAAAACTAATATGATTTGTACAAGATGCTATGTACAAGCCTTTTAAGCATGAAAGGTACAAGCTATTGAAGCACATACTAACTTTAACTAAATTTCGTTTTAACCCCCTAAAATTTTTATATATACTAAAAACTAATATGATTTGTACAAGATGCTATGTACAAGCCTTTTAAGCATGAAAGGTACAAGCTTATTGAATCACATACTAACTTTAACTAATTTTCGTTTTAACCCCCTAAAATTTTTATATATACTAAAAACTAATATGATTTGTACAAGATGCTATGTACAAGCCTTTTAAGCATGAAAGGTACAAGCTATTGAAGCACATACTAACTTTAACCAAATTTCGTTTTAACCCCCTAAAATTTTTATATATACTAAAAACTAATATGATTTGTACAAGATTCTATGTACAAGCCTTTTAAGCATGAAAGGTACAAGCTATTGAATCACATACTAACTTTAACTAAATTTCGTTTTAACCCCCTAAATTTTTATACATACTAAAAACTAATATGATTTGTACAAGATGCTATGTACAAACCTTTGAAGCACATACTAATTTTAACTAATTTCGTTTTAACCCCCTAAAATTTTTATATATACTAAAAACTAATATGATTTGTACAAGATGCTATGTACAAGCCTTTTAAGCATGAAAGGTACAAGCTATTGAATCACATACTAACTTTAACTAATTTTCGTTTTAACCCCCTAAAATTTTTATATATACTAAAAACTAATATGATTTGTACAAGATGCTATGTACAAGCCTTTTAAGCATGAAAGGTACAAGCTATTGAAGCACATACTAACTTTAACTAAATTTTTTTTAACCCCTTAAATTTTCAAATTTTCGTTTTTTTTTTTTTTTTTTTTTTTTTTTTTTTTTTTTTTTTTTTTTTTTTTTTTTTTTTTTTTTTTTTTTTTTTTTTTTTTTTTTTTTTTTTTTTTTTTTTTCAAACCCTAACCCTAACCCAAAACTCCATTTTACCATTTTAAAGACTCGAAATCACATCAAATCAACTAGAAACACATGAACAAACATAAATAGCAGTAAATGGGTTGATTTAGACTTACCAAAACTCTTCCTAGTGCTCAAATCCGAAATTAGGTCAAAATGGGTAAAATGTTAGAACTTGGCCTTTGATTCTTCAAAGATGGCGACAATGAGAAGATGATGATTACGATTCTTGTATTATAGCAATTCCAAAACACAATTTAGATGGAAGAAAATGAAAACTAGATGGGGTTTCTTTTACTAGAGAGGATAGAAGAGAAAGAGAGAGATGAGAGAAATGAGAAAAGGATAAGGGGAATGGGTCTTGGGGAGGGGCTGGTGGGTCATGGACTACCCACGGGCCGACCCGTTTCCCTTCACAACCACAATACCACTAGTTGCACAATTACATACCGACTACACATACGACGACCCGACTAGCATGCCACATAGTCATAAAATCATAAATGGGTCCAAATACTTCATTCGATAAGTTTGTTAGTCAAATTACACCAAAGTCAACGGGTCAAAATTCGCGGATGTTACAATTTAATTATGGATTTAATTAATTAAAGAAGAGGTGTTGGAGTGAAATAAGGAATTAGCATGTTTCCTTATTCCACACCATATGGGGGCCGAAATTCCCAAGGCTTTTAGGCCTTGGGATTACTTGTCCACCAAGTCTAAAACCCTTACAATTAAAGCCTATACATAGGGGGCTTAATCAAAGGGTTTTGACACACATTCACAATACATTACATTGTGAAAAACCTCTCTTTCTCTCCCTCTTTGGTTCGGCCAAAACTCACCCTTCAAAGGGTTTTCGGTTTTTCGGTTTTTAAGCAAAAAAAGGGTTTTGGTTTTTGCTTAGGGTTTTCGATCAAAGGGTATTAAACAAGGGGTTGTTTGGTTCGTGATTCGGGTACTAGCATACGGTATAAGGGTGTCTAGTGTGCGATCGTAGAGGGGTTTTACTTTAAACCCTACAATAATAATAATCTAATTATTAACAATATTATTGGAAGCTTTGCGCAAAGGTACACGTTTCAATTCTCTTTGTTAATTAATTTGATTGCATATTTGTTTCGATTCTTCCGTTGCATACTCGTGATTATATGTATGATTATATGCTCATATTCTAACAGGAGTCATGTGTAACTTTCTTGCGAATTGTGCTATCAAACACTATGACTAAGTGCTTTAGCTCTAGTCGGTGTACGGTCGCTAGATATGTCCCCAACGACCATCACGACCACCACATTTAACCATTATCCGTGCATATGCCATAAAACAAAGAGGTTAAACATGACATAAGTTGATTTACATATTTCTCATCACTACGTATATGTTTGCCTGCTTATCAAAAATCAAAAAAAGTATAACAACCAGATCATACATATGTATGGTTGGTGTCTAATTGTGGTCATTTGTATGCTAGTATTGTTTCATCGGGGACTTATTTGTGAATTGTATAAAATGATCTAAAACCCAATTGGCCAAATAAAATCTTATAATGCTTAAAACTGGGAATTATGTTAAAACAACACATATGCTTCTTCCTCAAATAACATTCACCAAAATTAACCAGCTCATGGCTGTAAAATATGATACAATTATATATTATATTATATATATATATTAAAAACCAAGTTTTCCTCCCATTATATATATATATATTAAAAACCAAGTTTTCCTCCCCTCACATACTTACTATTCATTGAATAGTAAAAAAAATTTCACTTTTAACCCCAAGCTTTCCATCTTTTTACTTTTAACCCCAAACTTTCTATCTTCTTATTTTTGCCCCCACCAAAGTTTAGACTTTTATTTTTTCCACCGAACTTTTTTTTCTCATGTTTCTACCACATAGCTTTCACATATTTACGGTTTCACCCCTTAAAATTTTTTATTTGGTTTGTTTGTTTTTCGTGTCACCCCGAAATTTATTTTTTTTAACATTTGTTTAAATTGAGTATATGTATTGGAACATGTTTATTATAAGTTCGTACTTCAAATCCTAAACTTTCTATCTTCTTATTTTTGCCCCCACCAAAGTTTAGACTTTTATTTTTTCCACCGAACTTTTTTTTCTCATGTTTCTACCACATAGCTTTCACATATTTACGGTTTCACCCCTTAAAATTTTTTATTTGGTTTGTTTGTTTTTCGTGTCACCCCGAAATTTATTTTTTTTAACATTTGTTTAAATGAGTATATGTATTGGAACATGTTTATTATAAGTTCGTACTTCAAATCCTTAAACGAATATGTGACTTTGCTGATCCGCCGCAAAGCGCGGGTTCAAAATACTCGTATTAAAAACCAAATTTTCTTCCCCTCACATACTTACTATTCATTGAATAGTAAAAAAAATTCACTTTTAACCCCAAGCTTTCCATCTTTTTACTTTTAACCCCAAACTTTCTATCTTCTTATTTTTGCCCCCACCAAAGTTTAGACTTTTATTTTTTCCACCGAACTTTTTTTTCTCATGTTTCTACCACATAGCTTTCACATATTTACGGTTTCACCCCTTAAAATTTTTTATTTGGTTTGTTTGTTTTTCGTGTCACCCCGAATTTTTATTTTTTTTTAACATTTGTTTAAATAAGTATATGTATTGGAACATGTTTATTATAAGTTCGTACTTCAAATCCTTAAATGAATATGTGACTTTGTTGATCCGCCGCAGAGCGCGGGTTCAAAATACTCGTATATATTAATCAGCAACTTCCAATCCTCTCACATATTTACTATTCATTCGATAGTAAACTTTTTTTTTTGTTTTTACCCCCAAAGTTTTTGCCTTCTTATGTTTGGCACCAAACTTTTGCGCTCTACTATTTATATCAAACAACTTTCAAACATTTACAGTTTTACCCCTGCGACTTTTGCGCTCTACTATTTATACCAAACAACTTTCAAACATTTACCTTTTAATTTTTGCCACTCAACAAATTTCTCATTTTCATTTTATTTATTTTTTTAACATCAAACCTTTACTATTCATTTTGTTACTATTTTTTTATTCAATTACATGCTTCTTATTTATAATGATTTTTTTAATTATAACCATTGTATTATTAGTCAACTATTTTCGCAAAACTTACAATTCATTGAATAGTAATCTTTGGCTCTTTTCATTTTTACCCAAAAAGTTTCTAACTTTAAATTTTTGCCACTCAACAAATTTCTCATTTTCATTTTATTAATTTTTTTGACATCAAACCTTTTACTATTCATTTTGTTACTATTTTTTATTCAATTCTTTTAAACATAAACATAGTTTTTCCTATAGTCACTTTGGATTTTTTTTTTATTTTTTTTGCATATTATTATTATTCTTATTGTATTACTTTGGGATATTATGTCATATAGTTGAATCCATATTTGCTTTATTTGTTGAGACTGTTGTTATTTTCCTTGCAAGTATTCATAAGTTGTTTTGTGTGTATGGCGACGATTCCGACTTAATGTTTGTTAGTGACATTATCATATTTGTATCCAAAATTTTGTCGTGTAAAAAACGTAAATGTCATTTGACCAATTTATGTTTTCCTTTTAATTCCAATGACTATATGTATTGGACCATGTTTATTATAAGTTCGTATTTCAAATTATTAAATGTAGATGTGACTTTGATGATCCGCCGCGAAGCGCGGGTTTAAAATACTAGTTAATTAACTTAGGCATAAAAATTGTTTACACTAGCTACTCGCCTACTCAAAGTTATCTTTGTGGATTAATGCATGTGGGCCACACAACTATCTCTATCTCTATCCTCTATCTTTATATCTATCTATCTATCTACTACATTATAAAGCATTTGTTTTCGCCAATGTTTTTCAACTTTTCAACTAATTTAATTCTCAGCCACTCATTTTCATCTATCTACTCAAATCTCAACCACTCATTTTTCTCTCTCCTCCATAAATCATTTTAATCCTCTAATTCATTCAAAATCTTTTATCTCAAAAACCGTACATCGATAAATTATAAAAATTATATGGGTGTTCTTAAAATTTCATGCTCTTCATTAAAGATGTCATTCGATATACTTTCGACTAATTTTTAGATCCGAGGACGGAGCCCGTACGGCTAAGACATTTAGCTATCAGGGACGGCTTAGACATAGGCCTAGGTGGACGACCGGCTGAGGCCCGATTTTTTAGGGGGTCCGATTTTTTTTTATGTATATATATAAAAAAATATATATGTTTTTAACTAAGCCCATTACAAATCTTAACAATTATCCAAAAATTATATAATGATACTTAAAGAGTCCACTTACATATCTTTTATGGTAAAAAAATAATAATATTACCCCTCTTATAAAAAACTAAACCTGCGCTACTGTGTTGTGTGTTAAAGCCTTGGAATCTGTAATCAATTATCATTGTCACAATTCACAAAAGTCTAAAAGGTAACAAGCAGCACAGTCATATCTTTAGAATTCAAACTATCAAACTTAGGATATTATTCAGTATTATGATCGGACTTATTTTTAGATTTAATGTCATAAAAGTTTGATATTATTCAGTATTTTGGTAAGTTTATTGATAATAATACTTATCGTTATTTTTATATCTTAGTTTTATATAATTATAATTGTTGCACCTATCCTCCGGGCCTTTTTTCCTCCCTCGGCCGAGGTCCATAAATCTTCAGAGACGACACTGTTGGCTATCACACTCTATGACCTATCACTCCCACCATCTCACCGCCGCAATGCGCGGGTACTTTTTCTTGTATGATCTTATAGAGTTACATCAATGGTTTTACGTGCACATGTGGATTAAGAGCCCACTAAGCTAGAATGAACCCTAATAATTTTAAGAAAAACTTTTTTTGAAAGTTAACCTCGGTTGGACTCGAAATAACTAGATGATCGAGTTTCTGAAAGTCAAAATTTATTTGTAAAAGTCTCTCGTGTGAAAGTGAAATTAATGGAATGGTAAATTTTGTTTGAGCTTGAATCGAACTCAAAAATGGTCAAACTCGTGCTTAGCTTGAACTAGCTCGTTAATTGCTAAACTCTTCTTATTTAAAGCATAATTACATGCACTTGAAAATCTTCTAGATGAAGCCAATATAAATAAGGATGTTTAGATAATGAAGGTTGCACAAGATTTAATTGTTGATGCGGACATCAGTTTGAAGAGAGAGTAATAAGTAGGAATTTACTTAAACAACAAGTTGTGTCATGTGCCTCCCATATCTCATATTGCAGATGTGCCATAACTCCTTTTTAGACTAGTATATATAGTAGAGCCATCTTATTTCTAACCTAATATATAAGCTAGCTGGAATAATGTCACCATTCATTCAATCCCCACAAAAACCTCAGGCCGTACGAGCCACAGATTTTTGCTCCGACACAACCATGTTCTTGCTTTGTGTTCAAGTATATACAATAAACATACTATACATACAACTGTTCATTTTATCATCACTGAAAATAGACATGCGTATGATTATACATACATGCATTAACATCGATATGTATAGATAACCAATATGAGAAAATATTGTTGGAATAAACATGATTTGATTCAATTAATAATACTCACCAGATGATCCTGTGGAACCTGTAAGTGCATTAAACATAGTTGTAATTGATTTCGGGTTCCCAAAACAAGGTGAGTAATAATGGGATGATAGAATTCGGTTGTAAGTGATGCACGAATTAGGGAGGAGAAAACACACGAAAATTAGGGTTTTAATGTGTTGAGATTAACCTTAACTTAGGGTTAATGACTCTCTATATATAAGGAGAGTATTTACACTTTCAACCCCTTTGGTGTTTAATGTGTGTACCATTAGTTCTCTTAGTTACAATCACCTAATGGGAAACCCTATACTACGTCTTTAAGAGTAAATACGCCCATCATATATTTACTTAGACATAGGGATTTCAGTTATCGTCAATTATCATATCAGGAATGATAAACGATCAGTGACGGTCACATTAACGTGGTTCCAACATTCTCCCACTTGCCCAAGCGATCATTTATCTATGAGTATTCAAATAAGTCCAGAATAATACTCATTTTTGTTTTAAACCGAAATCATAGCCAATAAGTACAGTCGTAGAGAAGAACATCAACTCAGGACCCCCACTAGTCAAACTATGACTCAAATTTAAAACTGATAAGCAATGATCAATTGACTAAGACAAATTTTGTTACAATAATGTCAATGCACCAATACGAGTACTCAAAGTGTAATTAATAGACAAACAAAATCTGAATAAGGAGGAAAATTTTATAACAATAACACTAATGACCAAATAAGTACAATATGCTATTAAATTAAATTAAGTCTTTAATAAGCCCCATCTTCAACACGTGTCCTACGAAGACATTAGGAGGAAGATCTTTGGTCATCGGATCCGCTAGCATATCATTTGTACTTATGTACTCAATACAAAGAACATTTTCCTCGACCCGTTCGCGTACAAACAGATACTTTGTATCGAGATATAGCCCAACGCCAGTTGAACTGTTACTGTTCGAGAAAGTTACGGCAGCTGAGTTATCACAGTAAAGCTTCAATGGTCTAGAAATGTAACACCCCAACATGGCGGAATCATGGGGTATCACTTAGAAAAGCACAGCACGACATGGAAATTATGTAGAATCAAACTATATGAAAACATAGGATTGAAACAATCCTTAAACTTGTACAAACGTATACAATCATCAACATTCATCGAAATACATGTTCAATCAATAATAAAAGACAATTCAATCGATAGTAGTTAATCCTAAAAGTAACCCATAAAGGGAAGTAAGGATCATGGATCCAGAAAGTCCAAAGCAAGTCCAATCCTAGCAAACAAGCATGCAATCATCCATTTTGTCTCTGATTAACTTGATTTCCTGAAAAGTGTACTAAAGAGCGTCAACATAAAGTTGGTGAGTTCGTAGGGACAAGTAACAGAAAACAAGTTTGTATCGGGATAACAACCGTTAACGATAAGCGAGGATTAGAATATCTAATCAAGTCCAAAGAAACCCTAAAAGGTTTCACATTAGCACAAATCAATACAATCAACGTTTCAACAACAATATCATTATACATAAACCGTTACGCCTTACCTGTCAAACAGTGCGCCAGTAAACCGTTACGACTTACATGATAAACAATGCGCCATTATACATTAATCAATACGCCTAACATGATAAACCACTTACATGGTTATCAAAGCGACATTCATCATTAATCAATACGCCTAACATGATAAACCACTTACATGGTTATCAAAGCGACATTCATCATTAATCAATACGCCTAACATGATAAACCACTTACATGGTTATCAAAGCGACATTCATCATTAATCAATACGCCTAACATGATAAACCACTTACATGGTTATCAAAGCGACAATCATCATTAACATTCACATCAACAATCAACAATTAAGCAAATTGACATCTCGGTCCATATCATAACAAGTGAATCAACCAACAAATACGATGCACATACACTTCTTATAATTCTACTTTAAAGGAATCATCGATGCTTATATACAGGGTCACCCGCAGCCTTCCCACCACATCTACTATTCATAAAAAGTATAATTATCTTCCATGTATGTACAACTATCTAAAGCACAACAAGTGTTCATAACGAAGTCAAAGTTAACCGAGTAACAAGTCAATACATTAAACAAACAATCAATCAACAAGCATGTACACTTTTCAGCCCGAATCTCAATTGAGTAGGGAGGGTTTACGAAACTCACCTGAAATGCCTGTCAAACAGTAGGAGGTATGTAACAGTCTGAAATGTATCCGAATATCCCAAACGTTTTAGCCTTCGGTAAAGGAAACTGTATAGAATAATCCATTTTTATAGAATTATCAGTTTAGTAAGCAACTGATAGGCGAAGGACTAAAACTGTAAACAGTTTAACGGCTCAGGATTGAAACTGTCAGAAAATCTAACGGTTTAGGACTGAAACTGTCAGAAAATCTAACGGTCAGATTACAACTTTGTATTTCTTGTTTCTAATTCAACATAGGAAACTTATAAGTGATAAACAACCTGTTTAAATGATGATTCTGGCTGCTTCGTATCAAGACCCAGTTGACGTTTTATGTTAATAAAACTATGTAAAATGCTTCCACGGGGCATTTCGCGGTGCGAATAACTTGTAAACGAAACGAGATTCAACGAATCCGTTTTCTTGTCTAAATTCTCTGTACCCCAGTCTATCCATATAACTATAATAACAACTTGGAAGTCTTAACCATTTTCCTTAAATCTAACCCGAAAATCTTACGAGAACTTATAAACTAACAAAATCTTCCAAAAATAAACGGATCACCAATTGTAACGAAACTCACCACACAACTAGAGGAATCAATAACGAACTCCCCAAGAATTGAAAACTAACGTGTAACCGTAGCCTAAACCCCCCCCCCCCCCCCCCCCCCCCCCCCCCCCCCCCCCCCCCCCCCCCCCCCCCCCCCCCCCCCCCCCCTCAACTTTCAGAATTGAAAACTAACGTGTAACTTTTACGTAACATGAATCTAAAGTTTTCCCAAAACCGTTCTTTTCTTTCTTTCCTTCTTGGCTTTCAACTACGGTTCCTGTTGGTGATGATGATGTTAACAGGTTGTTACAGCTCGTGGGTGTAGTTACATGGTGGTGGCTCGTGATGGTGTTTAAAGGTGATGGTTCGGTGGTGATGGTTTCGTTCGAACAGTAGCAACAAGAAGTAGCAGCAAAAGTCGAGCAGTGGCTCGATGGCAGTAACAACAATGCAGCAGTAGCAACTATACAGAGCATTAGTAGTGGTATTCAAGCAGCAATAAGGTTTGATGGTTCAATGGTTGCTCGGTGGTTGTTTCCAGGAGATGTGGTGAACCATTTGTGGGGTGGTGATTAATCGTTTGATATGGAAGATCGAGAGCAAAGGTGATATGGTAGTGAGGGTCGTGGGTGTGGAGCCGAGAAAGGGAGGTGGTCTGGTGGTCGTGATCAGCAACATCAACAAAACAGCGGCAGCTTAGCAATGGTAACAACCGAGCAGGAGTAGTAAACAGCGGCCATGGTGATTCCTGGTGATGGTCGTGATTGAGAAAGGTGGTGATGGTTCGAGGAAGTTAGCCATGGGGTTTGCTTGGGAAGATGGTAACCAGCAGCGAGCAGCTTGCTAGTTGTGGTGGTTGTTCTAAAAACGAGTAGTAGCAGTAGCATTTAGTAGTAGCAATAGTTTGGCGATGGTGCCTTCCAAACAGTAGCAGCAACTCGTGGTGATGATGAAGATTTTGCAGCGGCAGTAGCATTTCATGTTGGCTGGTTCTCGACTTGAAGTATCAGCAGGTTGTCATGGTGATGATAAAGAGTAACATAGCAGTAAGGCGGCAGCCATACTCTGGTGGTTGTCATGATGACTGCGAACAGAGTAGCAGTTTACGAGCAGCAACTTATGGCATGAAGATGGCTGCAGTGGAGAAGTTCTTGATGATATAGCAATATCTATATCTATACGTATATACATATATATTTATATGTTTGTATGCGTGAATGCCGAGAATCATAAGGAGGAGAAAGCTTAAGGAAATCAAAACAAAAGAAACATAAAATAATACTCATGTGTGTAGTGTCGGCAGGAGGAGACAAAGAGATTTGAAGAAAATTTGGCCAAAATAATCTCTTTATGTGTTTGTATGTGTTCATATATATATATAAAATAAGATAGATTTTGAAAGATGTTTTCTTTCTGTTGCATCACGAGGAAATAAACGGAAGCAACCAAAAGAAAAAGAAACAAGGTGGGTGGCTGTCTAGATCAAAAGAAAAAGAGAAGAGAAAATCTGCCCAACAAAGAATCACGAGCAAGAAGAAAAAGAATCAAAACAAAAACTAATTATTTGTTCTTTGTCAGAAGAGTAACATGTGCCAACCGATAATCACGGATATAATTATTTGTATTTATGTCGATGTAATAATCATTATTTGCTAAATGTTTAATCCGTGATTTAATCTAAATAGTTGACGTTATATTGTCAAACTTTAAATGTGATCTTATTTGTACCATTATTATTTATCCACCGACACTGTCTGAAACTGTACATTATACTAAAGCTTCTTATATACGTTTCCTCCAAATAATGTCTAATCACTGTAGCCCAATCACAGGACATGGAATCCAACCTCATATTTCATTCGGCTCAATAATATGAACAAAATGTGAACAAAATCATATCGGCAATATAAATTCAAAAAGTTTGTTTTCATTATTTCCAACAACTAGTGGGCCAAAAATGACAATTGTTACAAGAAATAGAGTTGACGACTTTGAGTCCACTGATAAGATTCCTAATCAACATCCCATGACAAGTGGCATTATAAACGGCAATGTATTCAACCATCATGGTGGGCGTTGCAGTCAGTTTCTGCTTATGACTCCGCCAAGAGATAGGTCCGCCAGCTAACATGAAAATATACCCAGAAGTAGATTTCTTATCTTCCTTGCTTTTGGCAAAATCAGAATCGGAATAGCCTACTACTTCTAAATTGTCACTTCTTCTATACGTTAGTCTGTAGTCTTTGGTCCCTTGCAGATACCGTAAAACTTTCTTAGCCGCTTTCCAGTGTGTTAATCCGGGATTAGATAAGTAACGCCCAAGCATACCGGCAATGTAAGCGATATCTGGACGAGTACAGACCTGAGCGTACATAATGCTCCCAACTACTGATGAGTAAGGTATCATCCTCATTTGCTCCTTTTCAATCTCAGTGCTCGGACTTTGGAAAGTTCCGAATACGTCTCCTTTAACTACTGGAGCTACAGTAGGTGCACAATGTTGCATGCTATTGCGTTCTAAAATCCACTCAATATAGGCCCTTTGAGAAAGACCTAAAATACCATTATGCCTATCCCGATGTATTTCGATACCTATAACATAAGAGGCATCACCGAGATCTTTCATGTCGAATTTCTGCGAAAGCATCCGCTTCGACTAATGCAACATATATAAGTTATTACTTGCTAGTAGAATATCGTCTACATACAAAACAAGGATTATAAAGTTACTCCCACTGATCTTGAGATAGGTGCATTGATCCACTTGATTCTTTATGAAGTCTTGTTCTTTAATGACTTACCACTGTCGTGATGCTTGCTTCAACCCATATATGGACTTCTTTAGCTTGCAGACCATGTGCTTTTTACCCTTTGGAATGAATCCATCAGGTTGCAGCATGTATACATCTTCTTGCAAGTCTCTATTTAAGAAAGCTGTTTTGACATCTATCTGATGTAACTCAAGATCAAAGTGAGCTACTAGTGCCATAACGATCCTAAAAGAGTCTTTACGAGACACAGGAGAAAAGTCTCTTGATAATCAATTCCAGCCTTCTGAGTATAGCCTTTCGCAACCAATCTGGCCTTATAGCGTTCGACGTTTCCTTTCGGGTCTAATTTGGTTTTGAAGACCCATTTACAACACGACAGTTTTGGATCCTTCAGGAAGTTCAACCAATTCCCAAACGTCATTATGCTTCATGGAATTAAGCTCGTCAATCATGGCTTCATTCCAAACAGTGGATTGGTCACTATTAATGGCTTCTCGATAGGAAGTAGGATCAATAAGCTTTCCAACGTCCTCAACTTCAGCGAGATAAGTTATGAAGTCATCAAAATTAGTGGCCCTACGTGACCTCGATGATCTCCTGAGTTGATTTTCGGGATTTTCGGAAGATCCTTCAATATTTGCGATCTCATTATTAGCATTAGGAGGAGTTGGATCAGTGACATTCGGAGCAGCGTTCTGTACAAGAGGAATTATCGGAGGAGTAATAACCGCCGAATCGTTTCCCCCCGCTTCTTGTACTTCTTGCAAATCGAAGTTATGATTTGTCGTGCTCCCACTGATCTCTGAGTTCTCTAGGAACGTGGCATGCTGCGTATCAGTGATGCGAGTAGTGTGGGAAGGACAGTAAAACCGATAACCTTTTAAGTTATCTGGATAACTGATAAAGAAACATGTAATAGTCTTAAGATCAAGTTTCTTTAAGTTAGGGTTATAGACTTTAGCTTCGGCAGGACAACCCCATACTTTCATATATTTAAGACTCGGTTTCTTTCCTGTCCAGATCTCATGAGGAGTTTTAGGGACATATTTTGAAGGAACTCTATTGAGTATATGAACAGCTGTTTTTAAGGCTTCAGTCCAAAGAAAAGTGGGTAGGTTAGTGTTGGCAAGCATACTTCTCACCATGTCCATCAGGGTTCTATTTCTCCTTTCAGCAACACCATTTTGTTGAGGAGAACCAGGCATGGTGTATTGGTTAATTATGCCATGATCCTTACAAAAGTCATGGAAAGGACCAGCGGCTTGACCAACATCAGTATGTCTACCATAATACTCACCTCCTCTATCTGATCTTACAACTTTTATTATACGATCAAGTTAGTTTTCAACCAAAGTTTTAAAATCAGTAAAAGTTTGTAAGGATTCATACTTTTCCTTAGGGATGTGCATGGTCTGGTTTGGCCGGTTTTTGCTAAGAATCTCAACCAAACCAATGTAAACGGTTTAACGATTTATCAAACCAAACCGTCCAAATTGTTATGTCAAACCAAGCCAACCAAAACCAATTAACCGGTTTGGTTTGGCTCGGTTAAAAGGTTAGCATACTTTTGACATTCAATATATAAAGCTTTTAGTAATACCATATGGCAAATGTTCACACATACTTGAAATGAAACCAACAGTCTAAATGTTTTATTTCAACCCGACCAATCCGTCCAATTACTTCGGTTTAAACGGTTTAGCCGGTTTAGACTAAACCGTGCACATCCCTACTTTTCCTTAATCAAATAAAGGTGCATATAATGGTGAATAATCATCAATAAATGTAATAAATGAAGTATGTCTTGTAATGGAAGCGGGATAGGGGCCACTAATATCACTATGAATTATTTCCAACAAGTTGGAACTTCTGTGGCTCCTTTCTTATTCCCTTTAGCCATTTTGCCTTTGAGACATTGAATACATGTTTCAAAATCACTAAAGTCAAGAGAAGGTAAGATTCCATCCTTTACGAGTCTTGTCATGCGATCTCGTGAGATGTGGCCAAGACGTTTATGCCACAACATGGAGGAATTCTCTTGTTGCTTAAGTGATTTTGTCTTTGTTTTAGTTATATCATCAACATTAAAAGACAACAAAGATTGTGAGAAATTATGATCTAGTTCTAATTTATACAGTAATCTGTTAGAAATCCAAAAATGGTGTTAAAATGTAATTATTTTAACAATGGAAGGAGTATTAGTGAAAGTTAGTCAAGTGTATAAATACTCCTTTCCATACCCAAAATTGTAAGCTTTTCCCCCATTTCATTAATTAATCACAATAATTCAACCTCAATTCTCTCTGATCTTCATCTTCAACCTCCAAAACACACACTACACCTTTTCACACACTAACTCCATTTTTGCACAAATCAAGCTCAAATTTCTACTTAACAATTGGTATCAGAGCAAAATCAGTTAATCTGAACGATCCATAGCTCGATTTGCTGCAATTTTCATTCAATTTTCGAATTTTTTTATTCAAAATCGTTTTCACTGTTCATCAAAATTCACACTCTCAAATCACATAAAATCACAGTTATTTGTTCACCAATAGATTTCTCAGATCGTTTCACCCTAGAACGATCTCACCCAGACGATCTTATCAAGATCGTTTCACCACGATCTTCTCAAGATCGTCCCATTCTTCAAGATCGTTTCACATTCTGTTTTCAAGATCTTTCACCCAGGACGATCTTATCAAGATCGTTTCACCACGATCTTCTCAAGATCGTCACCCTAGAACGATCTCACCCAGGACGATCTTATCAAGATCGTTTCACCACGATCTTCTCAAGATCGTTCCAATTCCAATTCCAACATAAAAAAAAAAATAAAAAAAAAAAAAAAAATAATTTTTGCCCAGGATCTTAAAAAGGGATAATTCATGAAGATTTAAAATTTGATAGCGTTAAAAAAATTTTAGGCCAATTTTCATCCGTTATCGACGCGGTTTTGGCGAAATTTTTTAGAAATTATCAAATTTTTCCTATGATCATGATATCCAAAGTTTACATGAAATTCTAAGTTTCGTGAGAACATATTTCGGCGGAAAAATTTGGAGGGAAACCTGAAGTACAAAATCTCCAAATTTCAATTTTAATTCTTTCACTTCAATTTCAATCACAATTACCTTTTCATTTCATTTCACCCTTTGATTAACAAAATGTCAATTGAAATATCCAAAGATTTTATTCATTCCTTAACAGAAGATTTAACGGGCTTAGAACCAAGTTGGAAAGAGATACATTATCATGGTACTCAAACTTGTTCATGTGGTGACAAGTATCGTTCAACGAATTGTATTGTGGCTGAATATGAACGAAAACAAGCTAATTTGAAAAAGCTTCTTAATATTTTGGAACAACACCACAATTTCCAACTTGAAGTTCAACATCTCAAAGAAGAAAACAAAGAGCTCAAACATGCAAATGATCTAAAGTTGTCCAACATGGAAAGTGTTCAAAAAGAACATGATCTTTTGCAGTCCAAGATTTCAAAAATGTCAAAAGAATTGGAAACTTCCAACAAGAAGCTGAATGATAGTATCTTGGAGAGCAAATCAAGAGAACTTATTTTGCAAGAGAAGATTTCAAGTCTTCAAATTCAGTTGCAAAATGAGACATCTATTTTCTTAACCATGGAGGGAAAATTCGTTGATGAGATGAACAAAGTTGAGAAGGAGAGACAAGATGTTTGCAACAAAATCAAGATTCTTGAAGAGAATTGTTTACAATTTCAATCAAATGAAACATCTCTACAAAAGAGAATCTCTGAACTTGAGATGGAATTGCAAGCACAATCAACATCTTGTGACACTCAAAGTGATGATGGATCAGTTTATCATGATGCAAGTCCAATACTTCCAACTAAACTTGATGCTCCAAAGAAAGTTTGCACTGAGTCCATCCCAAAGAACTCAAAGATCAAAGTTTCATCACCTGCTGAACGTAAAGCTTCTCAATTTACTAACTATGCCTTATTCAAGGATAGAAAGTATTCTTCGAAGCCTACTATTGATGGAACACAGACTCTCATTCCATTCTTGTCATTTGAAGACAATACCAAGTTCATCTCTCAAGCAAAAGCTCAGTTGACCAAGATCAAATGGAAACCTGTCTACAAACCAAAGTCAACTGAGTCAAAGACAATCAAATACTCACTTTGGCAACTCTATGAACTTGCACCAAAACCAATTACCGTGCAAGAAGTGAATGTCTTTGCATCTCCACTGCGTCCACAAAAACTCAACTTTTCAACAACCTTGAGTTTTCACCTACCATGGACTGCAGATTCTATTCGTCGAATCGATGACACGTACATTTGGTATGTCAAGACAAAAACCGTTGGGCCTACACAAAAATGGGTCCCAAAGGTTGTTCATAAGTGATTCGATGAATATGGCTTATACACATGTCAGTGTATAACCCGGGCTAAAGATGTTGTTTATTGGACTACTACTTCATAATGGTTGATTCCCCAGTTTCGACTTCAAAGAGACATGATGAACATGTTGCCACACATTCATCATGAGGGGAAGAAAGAGGATAATGAAGTCGAAAAAGTCAAACAAGTGTGTGTGCTTTCTTGAATTTTGATGGAAGATCTTGAAGACAATGAGAAAGCTTCGAAGACCTTCATCAACAAATTCGTATTTATAGATGATATCTTGCATGAATTACATTTCAACACCAAGGGGAAGAATGTTAGAAATCCAAAAATGGTGTTAAAATGTAATTATTTTAACAATGGAAGGAGTATTAGTGAAAGTTAGTCAAGTGTATAAATACTCCTTTCCATACCCAAAATTGTAAGCTTTTCCCCCATTTCATTAATTAATCACAATAATTCAACCTCAATTCTCTCTGATCTTCATCTTCAACCTCCAAAACACACACTACACCTTTTCACACACTAACTCCATTTTTGCACAAATCAAGCTCAAATTTCTACTTAACATCCAAGAAACCACGACCAAGCAATTCATTATTAAGAGTAATAGTTATCTTGCCGAAACCATGAATTATTACAAAACCTTCAATGTCTAGTCTAGAAATAGATACGAGGTTCCGAGTAATTCTCGGTACATATAAGGTATCTACTAGTCTAATACACTTTCCAGTGCTCATATGTAAAACATAAGTTCCCATGGCTTCGACATCTAAAAGATCACCTCTTCCAACTCTAAGTTTTCTTTGGCCCTTTGGTAGCTTCTGGATTGTATGGAATCCCTGCATTGAGTTAGTCACATGAACCATAGAACCAGAGTCACCCCACCATGTATTAACAGGAACATCAGTCGTAAAAGAATCAAATATTAGCTAGCCATTCCTTGAACTTAGGACAATCTTTCTGAATGTGCCCTTGAGCACGACAGAACTTACATTTGATGTTCAAGACATTAGAGCTAGAGGCAACTGCACCAGGACTGATCTTTAAAGCTTTCTTTCCAGTCTTGTTACTGTTGTTACCCTTCCTCTTCTTGGAATTAGCAGTGGTAGTAAGGTGAACAGCTTCAGGTTGCGCGAGCTTAAGGCGATCCTCTTCTTGTTGACACATTGCAATTAGTTGACTCATCTTCTATTTATCCTTCTGAGCATTATAGTTAATTTTGAAGGCATCAAATTGAGCAGGCAATGATGTCATTATGAAATGCACAAGAAAATTATCAGAGACTTCCATTTCAAGAGTCTTAAGCTTGTTCGCCATGTCACTCATTTTCATTATGTGTTCACGGACACCGCTACTTCCATCATATTTCTGAGTAAGCATTTTTAGCATTAAGCTACTTGCATGCGCTTTAGACGATCCCTTGAAGTAATCCTCAACAGATTTGAGGTAAGTTTTGACTTTGTCAGACTCAGGAATAGCGTCTCGAAGACCAAGGGGAATTGAGTTCTTGACCGTCATAAGTGACAAGCGATTCGACTTTTCCCATTTCTCATATGCCGCTTTCTGTTCTGCAGTAGAGTTCGCAGTAATAGCATCGGGTTCATCATGACGAATAGCGTAGTCAAGGTCTAGGTACCCCAGAGTAAGATCTAGCTGATCTTTCCAAGCAGCATAGTTTGCACCGGTAAGTGACGGAATGCCAAGGGTAGGTACTACAGTAGAAAAAGGAGGACATAAACTTAGGATACAAGTAATAGAAGATTATTAAAGTAATGCCTAAAACTAAAGGCAATAAGATTATAGTGACATAATTAGCTATCTAAGGCAGACTAAGCAATACCTATAAAAGTAAGGGAACTAAAGTAATGCCTAAAACTAACTAAGGGCTAATAATAATGTTCCTTATGGTAACATAATTAGATATCTAAGCTTATTAAGTAATGTCTCTAAAAGTAATGGAACTAAAGTAATGCCTAAAATACGTAAGAGGCTAAAATAATGTTCCTAAAAGTAATGAGACGAAGACCATTATACTAAGGAAGCTAGTGATAAGTAAACCTATTGTAAACACCAAAACAATAAGTTAACATAAGGCTCTACTTAGAATTTACATCACCTTTGGGCAGAAATAACTAATATCTAAGTACACATGAGCATTAGGGTCATGCAACACAACGCTTATCTTTTGACCTTTGGGCACAAAATTAAGAATCGTGTATATTATGCATGAAAATGGTCATTTTAGCACACAAAGTATATTAAATCACCTTTGGGCAGAATCAATATACTAAGTGTTCATTATACAAAAGGAAAGACACGCACCATGAGAATCACATTTGACCTTTGGGCACAAATGATAAAACCATGTACATTAGTGCGAAGCTGTAACACCCCGAGCTGGGCCCGAAGTATTACGGAAATTATATAGCACACAGTGGAATTATCGTAGAACATGAACTATATGAAAATACATGAATTCAGTGAATTCGACTAGTAATGTTAAATACAAGCACAAAATACATAATGAGCAAGCAGTCACCAAAAAGTTTACAAATCAACCCAAACGATGGCAAGTGATCCTAAGCATAATGTAAAAGATGGTAAATGAATCCTTGATCCATATTAGTCCAAGTCTGGGTTCAAGCCATCAACAATCATGTAACTCTATCTTGATTTACATGTTTACCTGAAAAGTGTACTAGCAAGTGTCAACACAAGGTTGGTGAGTTCGTAGTAATGGTTCACAAGGAACCATCATCAATAACATTATCATTTATAACAACATCAAACAAAGTACTTACAACAAATCACATGTACGTCACCTGTTAGACAAGTGAGGTTAACATATCGTTCATCCTTGTCAAATAAATATCCAAACAACAAACGATACAAAACAGTTCATATACAATATTCAAGTACAAATGGAATCTTCCAATAAATGTATCGTAAACACATCAAGGTCATGCAATGCATCAAATGTGTATGAATGTCAATATGTGCATTATATGCGTGTCAATGTCATGCAATGTATCTCAGAATCATCAAGTATCACAATACTTGGTCCATATCATATCATATCATCAATTCAACACAAGTGTATACGTCTATACACTCGGATGTACATATAGTACTTAAAGTATTCAAACGGCGGACTTACAGTTCAACAACATGCCTTCGGCGGACTTACAGCTAAACAGCTTGCCTTACGGTGGACTTACAGCTAAACAGCTTGCCTTACGGCGGACTTACAGCTAAACAGCTTGCCTTACGGCGGACTTACAGCTAAACAGCTTGCCTTACGGCGGACTTACAGCTAAACAGCTTGCCTTACGGCGGACTTACAGCTAAACAGCTTGCCTTACGGCGGACTTACAGCTAAACAGCTTGCCTTACGGCGGACTTACAGCTAAACAGCTTGCCTTACGGCGGACTTACAGCTAAACAGCTTGCCTTACGGCGGACTTACAGCTAAACAGCTTGCCTTACGGCGGACTTACAGCTAAACAGCTTGCCTTACGGCGGACTTACAGCTAAACAGCTTGCCTTACGGCGGACTTACAGCTAAACAGCTTGCCTTACGGCGGACTTACAGCTAAACAGCTTGCCTTACGGCGGACTTACAGCTAAACAGCTTGCCTTACGGCGGACTTACAGCTAAACAGCTTGCCTTACGGCGGACTTACAGCTAAACAGCTTGCCTTACGGCGGACTTACAGCTAAACAGCTTGCCTTACGGCGGACTTACAGCTAAACAGCTTGCCTTACGGCGGACTTACAGCTAAACAGCTTGCCTTACGGCGGACTTACAGCTAAACAGCTTGCCTTACGGCGGACTTACAGCTAAACAGCTTGCCTTACGGCGGACTTACAGCTAAACAGCTTGCCTTACGGCGGACTTACAGCTAAACAGCTTGCCTTACGGCGGACTTACAGCTAAACAGCTTGCCTTACGGCGGACTTACAGCTAAACAGCTTGCCTTACGGCGGACTTACAGCTAAACAGCTTGCCTTACGGCGGACTTACAGCTAAACAGCTTGCCTTACGGCGGACTTACAGCTAAACAGCTTGCCTTACGGCGGACTTACAGCTAAACAGCTTGCCTTACGGCGGACTTACAGCTAAACAGCTTGCCTTACGGCGGACTTACAGCTAAACAGCTTGCCTTACGGCGGACTTACAGCTAAACAGCTTGCCTTACGGCGGACTTACAGCTAAACAGCTTGCCTTACGGCGGACTTACAGCTAAACAGCTTGCCTTACGGCGGACTTACAGCTAAACAGCTTGCCTTACGGCGGACTTACAGCTAAACAGCTTGCCTTACGGCGGACTTACAGCTAAACAGCTTGCCTTACGGCGGACTTACAGCTAAACAGCTTGCCTTACGGCGGACTTACAGCTAAACAGCTTGCCTTACGGCGGACTTACAGCTAAACAGCTTGCCTTACGGCGGACTTACAGCTAAACAGCTTGCCTTACGGCGGACTTACAGCTAAACAGCTTGCCTTACGGCGGACTTACAGCTAAACAGCTTGCCTTACGGCGGACTTACAGCTAAACAGCTTGCCTTACGGCGGACTTACAGCTAAACAGCTTGCCTTACGGCGGACTTACAGCTAAACAGCTTGCCTTACGGCGGACTTACAGCTAAACAGCTTGCCTTACGGCGGACTTACAGCTAAACAGCTTGCCTTACGGCGGACTTACAGCTAAACAGCTTGCCTTACGGCGGACTTACAGCTAAACAGCTTGCCTTACGGCGGACTTACAGCTAAACAGCTTGCCTTACGGCGGACTTACAGCTAAACAGCTTGCCTTACGGCGGACTTACAGCTAAACAGCTTGCCTTACGGCGGACTTACAGCTAAACAGCTTGCCTTACGGCGGACTTACAGCTAAACAGCTTGCCTTACGGCGGACTTACAGCTAAACAGCTTGCCTTACGGCGGACTTACAGCTAAACAGCTTGCCTTACGGCGGACTTACAGCTAAACAGCTTGCCTTACGGCGGACTTACAGCTAAACAGCTTGCCTTACGGCGGACTTACAGCTAAACAGCTTGCCTTCAACAATTATGTTTCAATAAGCATAATCATCAATAATCAAGTCCATATGTCCAACAAACCAAACAAAACTATACGCACATACACTTAGGAGGATTCTACTTTCAACGAGTCCTTGATGCTTATATATAGGGTCACCCGCAGCCTTCCCACCACATCTTAAACTCTATGAAGGTATAACCGACTTCCATGTATGTACGTCTATCCTAAATAAACTACAATATCACAATCACATGCATAAACCATCAAACACTCAATCAAAACTATCCATCATTCATCAATCAATCAATTCCATAATTCAATCCAAACATTTAATCCAACAATCAATAAACCATAAATGAAACCAAGTAAACAATCAAACAAACACGTATATGTACACTTTTCAGCCCGAATCTCAATTGAGTAGGGAGCTACGAAACTCACCTGAAATAAGCAATAAAGATCCCAAGTCGAAAGGAAGTAGAACCGATGTCCACGATAGCCAAAACCTATCATACACGTATTACATTAATCCTAAAGCATCTCAAGAGGTAAGGTCCTATGAACATTGACCTAATCTTACTATAAAAGCTTTATTATGTCCATTTTATAAGGCTTTGATCCAACCGAAGTCGAATCATTACATTTTGTTTCACAATGACTAGCAGAAACTTGACCACTATTGCTTAAACAAAACATTTTGTTTGTTAAAACTATGTTCTGGACTCAGGGGCATATACCATTAGAAACTAGACTCAACTACGCTTCCGTGGTCACTGGAATCATCGAAAACGGACTTACGGATCAAAAGTTATAAGCGTTTGAAAATGACTTTTCTGCAGTTTTATCACGGCGCGATAAATTGACTTTGCGGCGCGAGAAAATGACTTTGCGGCGCGATATTTTGGTATCTCGGCGCGATATTTTGATCTTTATACGAAATACTTGTAACCCAGAAGCCTCATGACGCGACCAAGAGTCCTCACAACGCGATTTACAACAGAATCACAAAAAACGGGTTTTTGACCTCAAATCGACGCACCAAACGTTAAAATCGAGCTACCAAATTTTAACACAACTTAATACAAGTATAATCTAGCATATATATCATCTTTAAACCAAAACCCACTTCCAAAATCATAAGTTACCATTAATGAACTTGAAAAACTCATTTTTACTCAAGAACACTAAATTTATCATAGTTTTGTAATTAACTAGTTATCTAAGGTATGTAATGATATAAAACAAGTATTTAAGGAGTGAAATTACTTACCAAAAGCACTTGGATGCATAAATTCAAATTTGAAACTAGTTGGAGGTGAAGAATACTTGAAACTAAATCATATACTTGAATTTTCTTGAAGATTGTTGATGTTTATTGTTATAACTAGTTAACTTCCTTACTAATTTGATGATTATATCCAGAAATTAGAAGAAATCAGAGAGGGGAAAGAAGAAATGAAAGGGAAGAAAGTTTGTGTTCCTGGACTAGAATAATATAGGAAAGAAATAATAGAGTAATAATAGAGTACGGTACATATATCAATAAGTGAGGTAGTAGGGATATATTTATCCACTACTTGACTGAGTCCATAATTACTAACAATCAAAATAAATCACGGGTTTATATCCTTTTATAAAAGTTTTGTCGGATATCTACTAATAACATTATTCCACTAATAAACCAAATACAGTCCGTGATAATTTAACGAGTATTCCTACTTTCTATAAAGTATGTCGAGCTTTGTCTTAATTGTTCCATTATTAGTTTATCCACCGACACTGTTTCACTAAAGCTTTTAATATACGTTTCTTCCTAATGATTTCCCCAACACAATCTAATTACAATGATCTTATAATATGGACTAATCACAGTAGTCCTACTATCAACATAGAATTCATCCTTATATTCCGTTTGACCCAACCATGAACAAAATAAGAATTTTTGTACACAACTTACAAAGTTTTCCATAACACATATGGGCCAATATCATGGTCTTGTAACATGGGCTTAATTCTAGAAATCCAATTATGACATTATAACTGGCCCAATTTACAGATAAATGAACTCAATTAGGCCCAAAATTTTCGTTTATTAAAGTAGTTAATCGAATTACAAGTACAGTCAAACGGGTAAAAATTATGGATGTTACATTATTCCCCAGTTAAAAGGATTTCGCCCTCGAAATCTTCAAATTGTATCAGTGATGAAATACAACTTTCTTTCTCTTTAACATGTTATGAAGTTTGAGCTGTAGACAACTATGTTATCTATTATAGACTATTACTCAACTGTTTGCCTTCTCATACTGTTTATGAAAGTCATAGTTTTTAATGTCCTGTAAATAGTTTCCGTCACAACATTTGGGTACCATACCAGTGATAATACAAAAAGGAAATTCATTTATCTTTTCATTTGAATTTTTATATCAGGTAGGGAAATTCCCTAGTTAAAAGAATTTCCCTTAATCATTCAATTTGTATCAGTGATGAAATACAACTTTCTTTCTCTTTAACATGTTATGAAGTTTGAGCTGTAGACAACTATGTTATCTATTATAGACTATTACTCAACTGTTTGCCTTCTCATACTGTTTATGAAAGTCATAGTTTTTAATGTCCTGTAAATAGTTTCCGTCACAACATTTGGGTACCATACCAGTGATAATACAAAAAGGAAATTCATTTATCTTTTCATTTGAATTTTTATATCAGGTAGGGAAATTCCCTAGTTAAAAGAATTTCCCTTAATCATTCAATTTGATTCTTAACGACCCAACAGTAAAGAGGAGAATTCAAAAATCATATTACTATCGTGATGATTATAGATTACTGTAATTTTATGGACACCTGTCCGTTTTCCAAGGTCACACTTCGTCTTTCGTTCTCTATATAAGAAAAGCACTTGTAAAGATAATAGGCATTCTGAAATATCCTTCTCTCCTTTACATTTTTCTTTTTGTGAAACTATATCTCCACACATCCAAATCAACCACCGTTCTTTCTCAACTTAACCATGGCCACTCACACATTTACTGCACTTGAACGTTCAATCGGGCTTTTGTCAGAGCAAATTGAACAACTTAACAGTACTATAGTATCACTTGCTACTGAACAAACCACCTCGTTTAAGTCTCTTACTTCCCGAATCGACCAGATACACAATAGTGCATCTTTTCTCCTAGCAGATGATAGAGCACTATTAAGAAAATCTATCGATAAACAAACAAAACTTGAAGCAGAAATTAAAGGGTTGTTGTATCAACTTGCCGATTTCTCACAATCTGAAGAAGTTGGAGTAACAGTTGACCCAACTGTTTCCAAAGGAAAGAGACCTATGTCATCATCTAGTCCGGTTTCACATCCTGAAAATTTCGAAGCACTTCAGGGTGGTTTTCAAGACGTAATCCTCAAAGAGATTATAGAACGTCAGAAAATACAAGCGATGGAGGAAGAGGCTTCTCTGAAGTTAGCTAAAGAACTACTGCTTGCAGAAGCAGAAGAAATAGGTTCTGAGGTGCAAACACCAGCAAGTCAACCTGTCAACATACTAGAACTTGCTAGTAAAAGAGAAGCTGAGTGGTATGCCAAAATGGCTAAAGGTGAAGCAAGTCTAAGGGAGTATCTACAGAAAACTATGGGAGAAGAAGACACTACACGTAGAGGCGACGAAAGTAGCACTCCTCTACTTTCTCAAAGACCCGTGAAAAGACTAAGAACTGTATACAGGATTCAAATTTATTTCTCTTTCCATATTTGACCGTTAGAAACGGCTCATTCTTAGACTATATAATAATGCCACAGCGCAGATTTCTCCATACTATATCAACTTAACATTTTCCTTTTCTCAAAAAAAAATCTAACCAAAACGATTACTTATCCCCTAAATGTTGAGCCCTTTCCTATTTGTGATTTACATAATTATCATAGCTTGGTTACTTACTGTGGCTCAACTTCCATTAGATGAGGCTTTTCGGTGGTTAGTCGCGTTCGTTTTTGGCGTGGTCCCATTACTCTTCGTAGCCACGTGGTTTTCTTTGTATGGTTTTTAAGTGTTATATTCATAGTTGTTGTATTTCTATTAAAATAGTGTAATGAGTATCATTCAATTTGTATCAGTGATGAAATACAACTTTCTTTCTCTTTAACATGTTATGAAGTTTGAGCTGTAGACAACTATGTTATCTATTATAGACTATTACTCAACTGTTTGCCTTCTCATACTGTTTATGAAAGTCATAGTTTTTAATGTCCTGTAAATAGTTTCCGTCACAACATTTGGGTACCATACCAGTGATAATACAAAAAGGAAATTCATTTATCTTTTCATTTGAATTTTTATATCAGGTAGGGAAATTCCCTAGTTAAAAGAATTTCCCTTAATCATTCAATTTGATTCTTAACGACCCAACAGTAAAGAGGAGAATTCAAAAATCATATTACTATCGTGATGATTATAGATTACTGTAATTTTATGGACACCTGTCCGTTTTCCAAGGTCACACTTCGTCTTTCGTTCTCTATATAAGAAAAGCACTTGTAAAGATAATAGGCATTCTGAAATATCCTTCTCTCCTTTACATTTTTCTTTTGTGAAACTATATCTCCACACATCCAAATCAACCACCGTTCTTTCTCAACTAAACCATGGCCACTCACACATTTACTGCACTTGAACGTTCAATCGGGCTTTTGTCAGAGCAAATTGAACAACTTAACAGTACTATAGTATCACTTGCTACTGAACAAACCACCTCGTTTAAGTCTCTTACTTCCCGAATCGACCAGATACACAATAGTGCATCTTTTCTCCTAGCAGATGATAGAGCACTATTAAGAAAATCTATCGATAAACAAACAAAACTTGAAGCAGAAATTAAAGGGTTGTTGTATCAACTTGCCGATTTCTCACAATCTGAAGAAGTTGGAGTAACAGTTGACCCAACTGTTTCCAAAGGAAAGAGACCTATGTCATCATCTATTCCGGTTTCACATCCTGAAAATTTCGAAGCACTTCAGGGTGGTTTTCAAGACGTAATCCTCAAAGAGATTATAGAACGTCAGAAAATACAAGCGATGGAGGAAGAGGCTTCTCTGAAGTTAGCTAAAGAACTACTGCTTGCAGAAGCAGAAGAAATAGGTTCTGAGGTGCAAACACCAGCAAGTCAACCTGTCAACATACTAGAACTTGCTAGTAAAAGAGAAGCTGAGTGGTATGCCAAAATGGCTAAAGGTGAAGCAAGTCTAAGGGAGTATCTACAGAAAACTATGGGAGAAGAAGACACTACACGTAGAGGCGACGAAAGTAGCACTCCTCTACTTTCTCAAAGACCCGTGAAAAGACTAAGAACTGTTGGTGCCTCATCATCCGCTCCCGATATGCTCCCACCAGCTGACAATGATGCCTTGTTAAATCTCCAGCTTCCAAAGGTGTAACACCCGTCATCTTAAAATCTGGATTTTCAAAAACTTTTGCCTAACGGCGTTTAGAAATGTGGAATACAGAATCCTTAAAATATAACTAACCCTTAATGGATAGTTCATTTATAAAAGTGGTGTTACAGCATTCATATCATTAAAATAGTGTAAGATAATCCAGATGTGGCACCAACATAAATGCCAATATAAACAATACATAAGTCATATTAAAAGTAGCCAATCATCAAGGCTAACATAAATGACTAAGCGGGAAACTAGATGTCTTCTTCATAGAAACTACCCGCCTCACCAAGCTAAGTCTTTCACTAGCTCAACCTGCTTAACCTGAGGGAACAACGTTTTTCAAAAGAACAAGTGTTAGCTTTAAAAGCTAAGTAAGATAACATGAGTTTAAGAAAACGTTGCCAATTCTTTATATATTAACAAAAACCTTTCATAATCGTTAATATCACATATTAGGCATAGCACGTTAAGATCACCACAATACTATGGTGTCTATCATATCACACGTCAACAAGAACATATCATCAACATTAAAGCAACGTACATAAATTAACACATTAGGAATTCATCGTAATCCTAAATGTGCCTAACATCATAGATCCTTACGTTTCATCTTTCTTTTCTTACATTTCTTTACTTTCTTTTCTTTTCTTACATTTCTTTACTTTCTTTTCTTATCTTTCTTATCTTTCTTTTCTTTTGCCTAGACGTAGGCTATGTGACATAAGCCACACATACTTAGGAATGTGGGGTTGTGTGTAGGCGGTCATAAGACCTTACATGGAGTCCTCACACCCGACTTGATGGGTAGACCTTACGGTGGTCCATCGTCGTCGTTAAGGAAAGACAAAGTCAATCCAACTGAGTATACCATTTGAACTTTGCGCGTGTAGTGGTTAGTTACTCCACCCGGATACACTCACACATAACTATGCCACGGGGAGGTATCTAGATTCCCACACCACGTGACCACGTACACACTAGCTCCGAAGAACTAGCATGGGTTAAGCTTAACACAAGACTTTACATATGCTCGAGACTTCTTTATTATATTAGTTTAGGCTACACTTTCACCTAAACTAATCACGTGTATCTTTCTTTACTTTTTATTAGCTTAGGCTACACTTTCACCTAAACTAATCACGTACATCTTTCTTTACTTTAGGGCCCTTAATCGTGCACGTGTCATGGCAAACCTATAGAAGTCTAGTGATTAGGTGTTCAAGCCGTGCAATCAATCATAAGACATATAAGCATCAACATATCGTCATCGCATATTAACATCACATCGTCATATCATAAAAGATCCATGTCAACGCATCGTCATAGCATCATATCATCATGTCATATAAGCATCATATCATCTTAAAGTGATAGCAATGTATCGTCATATCATTTCATAAGCATAACGTCATAACAATGCGTCATCATATCATTTCATTAGCATAACATCATAACAATGCGTCATCATATCATTTCATAAGCATAATATCATTTTATAACATAAACATATCATCATTTCATCGTAGCATGCATAAGCTTACCGTTCATCATCAATGGTAACGTAATCATTCCCATAGTAACCTCCCATTCATTCCCGAAAACATATAAACATACAAACATTCATTTGGGGAAGTTAACTTATAAAAACTTTATATTTTGTTGCCCCTCATGTGGTAAAAGATGTTATCTTACCTCAATGGAGTACTCAGCAATCACAAATGTGTTTACCGTGCTTGACAAATAAAAGGAGGTGCAAATCTTGATCAAAACACACTTGATGATGAAATCGAACAAGGAAATGATTATGGCAATGAGTGGTGGTTAGGGCTCAAAAATCCTTTTCCATTACATTTGAGATGGTATTTATACATGAATTTGTAAGATAACTATGGAAAGCTTTGAATACGTTTGACTTTTTGACTTTGACTGTTGACCGTTGACTATTGACTTTGACCGTTGACTATTGACTTTGATCGTTGATCGTTGACCGTTTGACTTTGACCGTTGACTATTGACTTTGATCGTTGATCGTTGACCGTTTGACTTTGACCGTTGACTATTGACTTTGACCGTTGACCGTTGACTATTGACTGTTGACCGTTGACTGTTTGACTTTGCACACATGTCAAAACTAGCCCCTAAGCTTCCTAATCCTTCATTATTGGTCACAAACTACTTTATTGACCATATACAACATTAATCCTTCATTAAATGTCACTACATGGACATTAACCTTCATATTACACACATTTATACTACATTGACATTTAGGCTTACATGCCTCACACGTAACACACATTATCTTCATATAAGCATTAAATCTAGAATAGACTTAACGGCACGCACAATATTGACCTAACGGCATTAGTCAACTAGTAAAGAAAAGTTTGGGATGTTACAATTACCTCCCCCTTAAGAGGATTCCGTCCCCGGAATCTCATCAGGAAGGAATAACCCCGGATACTTCTCCTTCATTACTGCTTCGGTTTCTCACGTTAAACTTTCTCCATGATTATGCTTCCACTTGATCATCACAAGATCAATCAATTTCCTACGTAGCTTCTTTTGCTTCCTTCCAAGTATCGCTACCGGTTCATCCACTATTCTCTTCATTGGATCACTACTCACATCTTCAATGGGAATCACACTTGACTCATCGGCTAAACATTTCCTCAAGTAGGATACATGAAAGGTGTTGTGAATTCCATCCAATTCTGGAGGTAATTCCAACTGATATGCCACATCTTTAATGCATCTCAAGACTTTAAAAGGTCCAATGAAACGTGGACTCAACTTTCCCTTCTTTCCAAATCGAATAACTCCTTTCCATGGTGATACTTTCAGCATCACTAAATCACCAACATTAAACTCAATTGGTCTCCTTTTCTTATCTGCATATGTTCTCTACCTTTCTCTAGCCACACGTAAAGCTTCTTTAGCCATATTGACTTTTTCAGTCGTAACTTCAACAATTTTCAGGATTTCCTTGGGTTGTCCTTTAATTTAGCATAGCCAAACTCATTCGGCTTTTTACATAGTCTTTTCCACCTTTACTTTTCCATTTCAACCGTTTCGTCATTTCTTGGTTCAATCTTTAAATCAAACCAAGTAATCAACTCATTTCTTCAACCTTCATAAGTAGTACCCACATTACATTTGGCGAAGGCTATTCATTTGGCGTTTAAGCCCCTCATACACGTACCCTCATTAACTTGCTACTATAACTCACACGATTCATTGAACAAAGGGTCGACTTGCCGTAGCTTTCGATGCATAACATATCCCTTCATAGGGTCTTATGGTTAAACCGTTATACTCACTTGCTCAATGTAAGCTTTCTTCGCTCAGCACAAAATCTTCAGTCAATTTTGAGCTAATCAAAACACTCGTTCAACAATTATAACTTTATAAGCTGCTATTTCATGTCATTTGGCACTACAACTTTCCTTTCAATAACAGGTCATAACATGAAGTGACATTCATACTTACATCGTAGTTGTCCTTATATGTGAACTCAACAATGGAATGTGAAAATCTCATCGCACTTTCGCACGATCATATGACTGTTCCAAGCTCCTAAATCATCATTTCTCTTTCCCGTCAATCTAAGGGTGATAGGCATCACTTGAGTTCCCCATTTCTTTCATACTTTGACAAACCTCTTTAAGAATTAATTACCTTACGGCCGTCTCGATTCGAAACATTCAACAATTTACTTCCACACTTTAAGGTCACTTCTTTATCATACATCTTTTCTTTCTTGTCCAATGAAATAGTGTAATGTCTCACCAAGAGATAAGCATTCTTGAACAACTTTCCTGCCAACTACTCATGTCATATCATTACCTTTAACTTCCCACGCAACTTCGTATCTTAGTCCATGATAACGTGACTTCACACTTCCGTTAAAAGGTCATTAAATACTTTATTTGGCTACAAAACTTTCGGTGTCTGGTCTTGGCTTTTAACCCTTAACACACATTGAAAGTGCAGGGTGATCGATCGATTCGCGATTCCTACGACTATGTAAGTGCGGAATCCAAACATAATCGTTATTGAGGAAATTGAATGAATCACATATATATGAACACGAAATCAATATGAACAGGAGATATAAATCTGATTCCTTTATCATTAGTCGAATGATTACAATGAATAAATCCGTTTACAATACATCTACGATGATTACGGATTACAATCAACGAGACGACTCTTGATAATCGAATAATATGATGGACTTACGGACTGAGGTTTGCGCATACCTCAGCCTGCCGTGAATGAAATCTGTTGCAACTCAAATCATTAACTAAAACCGAAACCTAAGAACAATATATATAGGCTACAAATGGGCTGGGCTTCAAACTCGTGGACCAAACTCGTGTTACTGTTCACACGAGTTTGTCCAAACTCGTGGTACTGTTCACACGAGTTTGTCCAAACTCGTGGTACTGTTCACACGAGTTTGTCCAGTTGTCTGGATAATCTCTGTAAAGTAACAGCCCTTTAATTGAGATGCATCGGACACAAATTGTGCACCAAAATGTGCACTTACACACATCAACGTATAAGACTCACTACACCGCGTATCATATTAGATCGTATCACATTTCAGGCGACATCCACATAAGCATGTCACCACAGTTCATAAGCCTCCTCAAGCACAACCTTTGGGTCATAAGATGACCGGATGAGACAAAACTCAGTTCTTAACAAATGTAGCAGACCCAAAGACCTTTCCAAAAATGCAAGGTTTGACTCTTGAAGAGCTCTAATGAATAAGATATGACGTTTGCAATACAAGTCTGCAGAATTCGTCCGCAACCTGACCACTTCTGGCGATCGACATTTTTAAACACATCTTGACATATTTAAACGCATAAACGTATATATCTTTAAGGCATTAAAGCCTCTCACACATAGCATATTAAACCCACGTAAGCATTAACTCGTTAAGAGACTTAACGGTAGCAAGGTGTTGACTTAACGACTCAAGTCAACCGTTTCACTAAAAAGTTTGAGATGTGGCAATTACCTCCCCCTTAAGATACTCGTCCCAATCGTCACATATCGTCCCGACTCAAGCACAACTTTAACACTTCACAGCTCTAAGGTAGCTTCACATCTTATCATAGTGTTCATAGAATTAAAGAGCTTCACGGTTAAGGGTTCAACCAACCTTAGCGTCAACTTCTTTACTTGTTTCAGCTTCATCATTCTTTGTTTCATCCATACGTGTCTACTCTTCGCGTGGCTAAATGTGATACCATTCAGTGATTCCATCATTCTCATCTGTACTTCATTCGGATCAACACAGACACAGTCTCACAAACACACACATGTCGTGATACATTTACAATTTCGTTCGCGACCGGAATTGTAACTATATCCTTTCATTCGTGTGCCCGGTAACCCTTCTATGCGTCACCTACTTATAATCCTTTAAGTATCCAGCATCAACATCAACTCTACTCTTCAAGCTTCGAATCCATGTCTTTTAAACTAGTAGACCCAACGACATTGACTACCATCATAAGCATCATAAACTTTTAATCCGGCTATCACTTTCCACCGATCTTCACACGTTTCCACACACTTGCAGCATCAACATCACTAAAGTTGTAACACGGTGTCTATTCTTGACAAAAGGGGTACCATACATAGAAATCTCTCCATCTTCATTACTTGATACACCGGTCAACACAAGCATGGCCATACAAACACGCTCGCGTCGTGATACGCTTGCAATTATGTTCCGGACCATAATTGTAATTGTATCCTTTCACTCCCATGTTCGTTACCACATTTGTGTATCGTCTTCTTTTTACCCAAATCCTTCAACTTTTCCTCACGTAATATAATGCACAACTTTATCAAATCTAAATAGAGCATTAGCACTTTACCTTTCACAGAACGTCCTTCATAACAATAGAATAGTTTGGCGACGGGAGCGCGAGAAACAGAGGAATAAGGGCTACACAAGTAGGAGTATTCACATAAAACACAAACAAGGAACATGAAGCCTTAATCCTACACTCTCACTCATCCCAACCCGTCCTAAAAACATTTCATCTCAAAGGCCAAGCATACTTACTTATGCCTATCTTGTCATCTATCGGTTTAAATCCAATTCCTATGGCCAACCTATAGTCCTTGGTTCACTTAAACCATTTCTCTGATACCAACTTGTAACACCCGTCATCTTAAAATCTGGATTTTCAAAAACTTTTGCCTAACGGCGTTTAGAAATGCGGAATACAGAATCCTTAAAACATAACTAACCCTTAATGGATAGTTCATTTATAAAAGTGGTGTTACAGCATTCATATCATTAAAATAGTGTAAGATAATCCAGATGTGGCACCAACATAAATGCCAATATAAACAATACATAAGTCATATTAAAAGTAGCCAATCATCAAGGCTAACATAAATGACTAAGCGGGAAACTAGATGTCTTCTTCATAGAAACTACCCGCCTCACCAAGCTAAGTCTTTCACTAGCTCAACCTGCTTAACCTGAGGGAACAACGTTTTTCAAAAACTTTTGCCTAACGGCGTTTAGAAATGCGGAATACAGAATCCTTAAAACATAACTAACCCTTAATGGATAGTTCATTTATAAAAGTGGTGTTACAGCATTCATATCATTAAAATAGTGTAAGATAATCCAGATGTGGCACCAACATAAATGCCAATATAAACAATACATAAGTCATATTAAAAGTAGCCAATCATCAAGGCTAACATAAATGACTAAGCGGGAAACTAGATGTCTTCTTCATAGAAACTACCCGCCTCACCAAGCTAAGTCTTTCACTAGCTCAACCTGCTTAACCTGAGGGAACAACGTTTTTCAAAAGAACAAGTGTTAGCTTTAAAAGCTAAGTAAGATAACATGAGTTTAAGAAAACGTTGCCAATTCTTTATATATTAACAAAAACCTTTCATAATCGTTAATATCACATATTAGGCATAGCACGTTAAGATCACCACAATACTATGGTGTCTATCATATCACACGTCAACAAGAACATATAATCAACATTAAAGCAACATACATAAATTAACACATTAGGAATTCATCGTAATCCTAAATGTGCCTAACATCATAGATCCTTACGTTTCATCTTTTTTTTCTTACATTTCTTTACTTTCTTTTCTTTTCTTATCTTTCTTTTCTTTTCTTATCTTTCTTTTCTTTTGCCTAGACGTAGGCTATGTGACATAAGCCACACATACTTAGGGATGTGGGGTTGTGTGTAGGCGGTCATAAGACCTTACATGGAGTCCTCACACCCGACTTGATGGGTAGACCTTACGGTGGTCCATCGTCGTCGTTAAGGAAAGACAAAGTCAATCCAACTGAGTATACCGTTTGAACTTTGCGCGTGTAGTGGTTAGTTACTCCACCCGGATACACTCACACATAACTATGCCACGGGGAGGTATCTAGATTCCCACACCACGTGACCACGTACACACTAGCTCCGAAGAACTAGCATGGGTTAAGCTTAACACAAGACTTTACATATGCTCGAGACTTCTTTATTATATTAGTTTAGGCTACACTTTCACCTAAACTAATCACATGTATCTTTCTTTACTTTATATTAGCTTAGGCTACACTTTCACCTAAACTAATCACATACATCTTTCTTTACTTTATATTAGTTTAGGCTACACTTTCACCTAAACTAATCATGTGTATCTTTCTTTACTTTTTATTAGCTTAGGCTACACTTTCACCTAAACTAATCACATGCATCTTTCTTTACTTTAGGGCCCTTTAATCGTGCACGTGTCATGGCAAACCTATAGAAGTCTAGTGACTAGGTGTTCAAGCCGTGCAATCAATCATAAGACATATAAGCATCAACATATCGTCATCGCATATTAACATCACATCGTCATATCATAAAAGATCCATGTCAACGCATCGTCATAGCATCATATCATCATGTCATATAAGCATCATATCATCTTAAAGTGATAGCAATATCGTCATTCATATAAGCAACGTATCATCATAGCATCATATCATCATGTCATATAAGCATCATATCATCTTAAAGTGATAGCAATGTATCGTCATATCATTTCATAAGCATAACGTCATAACAATGCGTCATCATATCATTTCATAAGCATAACATCATAACAATGCGTCATCATATCATTTCATAAGCATAACATCATTTTATAACATAAACATATCATCATTTCATCGTAGCATGCATAAGCTTACCGTTCATCATCAATGGTAACGTAATCATTCCCATAGTAACCTCCCATTCATTCCCGAAAACATATAAACATACAAACATTCATTTGGGGAAGTTAACTTATAAAAACTTTATATTTTGTTGCCCCTCATGTGGTAAAAGATGTTATCTTACCTCAATGGAGTACTCAGCAATCACAAATGTGTTTACCGTGCTTGACAAATAAAAGGAGGTGCAAATCTTGATCAAAACACACTTGATGATGAAATCGAACAAGGAAATGATTATGGCAATGAGTGGTGGTTAGGGCTCAAAAATCCTTTTCCATTACATTTGAGATGGTATTTATACATGAATTTGTAAGATAACTATGGAAAGCTTTGAATACGTTTGACTTTTTGACTTTGACTGTTGACCGTTGACTATTGACTTTGACCGTTGACCGTTGACTATTGACTTTGATCGTTGATCGTTGACCGTTTGACTTTGACCGTTGACTATTGACTTTGACCGTTGACCGTTGACTATTGACCGTTGACCGTTGACTATTGACTTTGACCGTTGACTATTGACTGTTGACCGTTGACTGTTTGACTTTGCACACATGTCAAAACTAGCCCCTAAGTTTCCTAATCCTTCATTATTGGTCACAAACTACTTTATTGACCATATACAACATTAATCCTTCATTAAATGTCACTACATGGACATTAACCTTCATATTACACACATTTATACTACATTGACATTTAGGCTTACATGCCTCACACGTAACACACATTATCTTCATATAAGCATTAAATCTAGAATAGACTTAACGGCACGCACAATATTGACCTAACGGCATTAGTCAACTAGTAAAGATAAGTTTGGGATGTTACAAAAGGGCATAGTGTTTGTGGAAGGAAGGATCTTAAATAGGCCTGCTGGGATCTTCTACACTTCAGAGGATGGTGATGAGAAGTTCTTTCGTTTAAGCGAGATCGATAAGGCTTGTACTCATTTCTTAACAAATATTTGGAGGATTTGTTCCAAGGATCCCAGTAATACCAACTTCTTAAGGCAGATTGAGCACGAGTTAGCCAAGCCACACCGAGCCACTTAGTCCAGTATATGTTCCAGTCGAGAGCGTATGTATTATTAATGTCTGTAATAGTGGCTTGCTATGTTCGATCAAGTAAAATTCTTACTTTTGTTCAAGTTTATAGTTTATTCAATTTTATAAATTATAACAATTTTTCCATATGCACGACGATTCTCTCACGACTCTTACTCAAACTATTCCCCAGTTAAAAGCTCTAGCAACATTTTTAGCTTGATGACCGACTTCATGCTCATTAGTGGAAATAACTTCTTCAATATTCTCTATCTTAGAGAACACTCCTACAGCTCTTTCGTTCAACTTTTCCAAGTTTAATTACTTAAACAACTTGTAGTTAAATCTTCTCATTTGTTTTCCTTTCCTCGAGAAAATTTTGCATAGGAAAGAAAATTCATATGAACTTACAATATATGCGTGAATTAGGAATTTATTGTACATATGCTTATATTAAGAGAACTTTCACAACACTAGGCATTTAGCACGGTTGGCTAAATACGCGAAAGGGTGTGGCCTAGACCCAGGTTCGATCCCCGGGGACGGCCGATTTCACCATTTTTATTTTTATTGCAAACAATTACTATTGTGAGTTATATATATATATATATATATATTTTTGCAAGTATTTATACTTGTAATTATGTGTGTTTTGTATATTTCCAATAATTATGTTGTCATATATAGATTGTGCAATATATATTCATACCAAAGTTCTAGCATTCCAATTACCTGTTCTACTCATGTTCATAGTCTATTATTGGTTTCATTAAATTATTCTGATAAAGTTATTCAACTTTATCTCATTCAATTATAGATAACGCCAAATTATTGGCTTTATTATTACAAAATTATTCTTTGTCGGTCATTTCGAAAATTATTGTCATCTGGCATCATTGCTTACGTTTATATAAGCGAATAGTACCTCACTGTAAAATCATGTATTCTTACTCTAGGTACAAGGCCAATATAAAGTGAAATCTACGGGACTTTATTCCTGTATATGATCTCTTAAGTTCTTAATCTTCTACGACCATCATGTTTGCTCTTATTCTAGCCATATCCTTGAACACGTTCATTAAATTACTAACTCAAGCTCAACGTTCGTAATAACGCCTCTTAACATAGTATATCACATAATATTTCATAATTACTTAAACATCATAGTCTCCAAAAATCTTAGCTCATCCTATCAGTCAATCGTAATTATAAGTTTAAACTAAGTCTATAGTTTATAATAAATCCTTGGTCTACGATTATAGTTTATAAGTATCTAGGATCTTAATAACCATGTATTCTAGATCTTATTCTCATACTGTTATTCCAACAATGACTGATAATCGCAGACAATTATAAGTGATATAGCTTAGACATGGGTCATCCAATAATGCTTATAATATAGACCTTACCATTGGCCAGCCTACCACATTACCAACCCATCCAAAATACCCCATGCCTGTACTACCATTTCAATTAACATAGATTTTAAATCCACACAAATTCAGACAAGTTCCAACTCATATCGCATTAGTCAAGTTCAAGTTCACAATATATCGTTTCACTTCAAATTCATGACATACAGTTCAATTTCAAGTTCATAACATATCATTCAATGTTCAAGTTCTCAATACATTATTCATATCATAATACTAAGGCAAATGTACTAATGTCCTATGGGGAATTGTTATCTATCATGCCATCATGTCAAATTCATTATATCTTATCATTATTCAAAACCAATACTCAATTTCAATACATCATATAACCAAGTAACTAACACAAGTGGTTTAAAGTATAATCCGAATTCGATATGCTCTCTAGTTATTGACCGGGTTTGTATACAGGGTGTACCAGCGGCTAACCCTCCACCTAATCAACTTCCATTAAGCATATCGGTTCCTTATTATACCCTAATCCACACGTGTGCAATCCGTGATGTCATTAACTTGTTATAATACCGGGTAACCATAAAATAGTTGATCGGGCTCTTTTATGGTTGCCATAATGTTATATCAAGTTAACACCATAACTTCATTTTGCCCTAAATCATCAATCCATTATCAATCAATAACAACAATCCATCTCAATCATAATCAAGTTCAATCAATGTACACATTAACCACATTGTACACATTCATCACATTGTACTCAAGTCATCACATAAATGGTCTTGTCTACGAACTCACAATGTACACTTTCAGGGTTTCACATAATCCACATTGCACACAAAATTCCTAACCATGCATGCTATATGAAGAGTTTTAACTTAAGCCGTAGTCTAGGTCAAACCGCCTAATTCTCTACGACCTGCATGGGCCACCATTCTGTAACACCCCGAGCTGGGCCCGAAGTATTATGGAAATTATATAGCACACAGTGGAATTATCGTAGAACATGAACTATATGAAAATACATGAATTCAGTGAATTCGACTAGTAATGTTAAATACAAGCACAAAATACATAATGAGCAAGCAGTCACCAAAAAGTTTACAAATCAACCCAAACGATGGCAAGTGATCCTAAGCATAATGCAAAAGATGGTAAATGAATCCTTGATCCATATTAGTCCAAGTCTGGGTTCAAGCCATCAACAATCATGTAACTCTATCTTGATTTACCTGTTTACCTGAAAAGTGTACTAGCAAGTGTCAACACAAGGTTGGTGAGTTCGTAGTAATGGTTCACAAGGAACCATCATCAATAACATTATCATTTATAACAACATCAAACAAAGTACTTACAACAAATCACATGTATGTCACCTGTTAGACAAGTGAGGTTAACATATCGTTCATCCTTGTCAAATAAATATCCAAACAACAAACGATACAAAACAGTTCATATACAATATTCAAGTACAAATAGAATCATTCCAATAAATGTATCGTAAATACATCAAGGTCATGCAATGCATCAAATGTGTATGAATGTCAATATGTGCATTATATGCGTGTCAATGTCATGCAATGTATCTCAGAATCATCAAGTATCACAATACTTGGTCCATACCATATCATATCATCAATTCAACACAAGTGTATACGTCTATACACTCGGATGTACATATAGTACTTAAAGTACTCAAACGGCGGACTTACAGTTCAACAACATGCCTCGGCGGACTTACAGCTAAACAGCTTGCCTTTACGGCGGACTTACAGCTAAACACTTGCCTTCAACAATGCACCAACTGAATCCCATAATCGGTTTCCCCAATTCCAACCATAAGTCAACAATCAACCAATAACCATAATGCACATAACAATTATGTCTCAATCAGCATAATCATCAATAATCAAGTCCATATGTCCAACAAACCAAACAAGACTATACGCACAAACACTTAGGAGGATTCTACTTTCAATGAGTCCTTGATGCTTATATATAGGGTCACCCGCAGCCTTCCCACCACATCTTAAACTCTATGAAGGTATAACCGACTTCCATGTATGTACGTCTATCCTAAATAAACTACAATATCACAATCACATGCATAAACCATCAAACACTCAATCAAAACTATCCATCATTCATCAATCAATCAATTCCATAATTCAATCCAAACATTTAATCCAACAATCAATAAACCATAAATGAAACCAAGTAAACAATCAAACAAACACGTATATGTACACTTTTCAGCCCGAATCTCAATTGAGTAGGGAGCTACGAAACTCACCTGAAATAAGCAATAAAGATCCCAAGTCGAAAGGAAGTAGAACCGATGTCCACGATAGCCAAAACCTATCATACACGTATTACATTAATCCTAAAGCATCTCAAGAGGTAAGTTCCTATGAACATTGACCTAATCTTACTATAAAAGCTTTATTATGTCCATTTTATAAGGCTTTGATCCAATCGAAGTGGAATCATTACATTTTGTTTCACAATGACTAGCAGAAACTTGACCACTGTTGCTTAAACAAAACATTTTGTTTGTTAAAACTATGTTCTGGACTCAGGGGCATATACCATTAGAAACTAGACTCAATTACGCTTCCGTGGTCACTGGAATCATCGAAAATGGACTTACGGATCAAAAGTTATAAGCGTTTGAAAATGACTTTTTTGCAGTTTTATCACGGCGCGATAATATGACTTTGCGGCGCGAGAAATGACTTTGCGGCGCGATATTTTGGTATCTCGGCGCGATATTTTGATCTTTATATGAAATACTTGTAACCCAGAAGCCTCGTGACGCGACCAAGAGTCCTCACAACGCGATTTACAACAGAATCACAAAACGGGTTTTTGACCTCAAATCGACGCACCAAACGTTAAAATCGAGCTACCAAATTTTAACACAACTTAATACAAGTATAATCTAGCATATATATCATCTCTAAACCAAAACCCACTTCCAAAATCATAAGTTACCATTAATGAACTTGAAAAACTCATTTTTACTCAAGAACACTAAATTTATCAAAGTTTTGTAATTAACTAGTTATCTAAGGTATGTAATGATATAAAACAAGTATTTAAGGAGTGAAATTACTTACCAAAAGCACTTGGATGCATAAATTCGAATTTGAAACTAGTTGGAGGTGAAGAACACTTGAAACTAAATCATATACTTGAATTTTCTTGAAGATTGTTGATGTTTATTGTTATAACTAGTTAACTTCCTTACTAATTTGATGATTATATCCAGAAATTAGAAGAAATCAGAGAGGGGAAAGAAGAAATGAAAGGGAAGAAAGTTTGTGTTCCTGGACTAGAATAATATAGGAAAGAAATAATAGAGTAATAATAGAGTACGGTACATATATCAATAAGTGAGGTAGTAGGGATATATTTATCCACTACTTGACTGAGTCCATAATTACTAACAATCAAAATAAATCACGGGTTTATATCCTTTTATAAAAGTTTTGTCGGATATCTACTAATAACATTATTCCACTAATAAACCAAATACAGTCCGTGATAATTTAACGAGTATTCCTACTTTCTATAAAGTATGTCGAGCTTTGTCTTAATTGTTCCATTATTAGTTTATCCACCGACACTGTTTCACTAAAGCTTTTAATATACGTTTCTTCCTAATGATTTCCCCAACACAATCTAATTACAATGATCTTATAATATGGACTAATCACAGTAGTCCTACTATCAACATAGAATTCATCCTTATATTCCGTTTGACCCAACCATGAACAAAATAAGAATTTTTGTACACAACTTACAAAGTTTTCCATAACACATATGGGCCAATATCATGGTCTTGTAACATGGGCTTAATTCTAGAAATCCAATTATGACATTATAACTGGCCCAATTTACAGATAAATGAACTCAATTAGGCCCAAAATTTTCGTTTATTAAAGTAGTTAATCGAATTACAAGTACAGTCAAACGGGTAAAAATTACGGATGTTACAGAAGCCCCTAACATTACGGAGGTCCGGGGGCAGCGCCCTGGGAGCGGGGTCCAAGGGGCGAGCCCCTGGCGGGGTCCAAGGGGCAGAGCCCCTGGCTGGGATCGAGCTGAAAAATATTACATAAAAAATGTCACAAAATTATAAGGTCCTTAAAGTCCTATGGCAAAAATGTCACAGAAAAAATTATTTTTGAAAAGCAAGAGACAAATTTAGCCACAAAATTATAAGGTAAAATAGTAAGCACGAACACATTCATCAGCTAAGATCATCTTCAGTATAACACGAACTTAAGTAATAAATCGTGAGTCAGTAAGCACGCTGTAACACCCCGAGCTAGGCTCGAAATATTACCGAAAAGATATAGCGTATGCATGGAATTACCATAGAACATGAACTATATGAGAATAAAAGGATTCGTTGAACCCACGCTAAACATTTAAAGTATCAAGAACATACAAAACATGGAACCATCCAGCAGTTACAAAACCATACAACGAAAAGCTAACTGTTCTAATCATAAACCATAAAGGAGGGCAAATGAATCACGGATCCATGTAAGTCCATGCCCAAGCTCTAGCAAAACAACAAGATAGCCATCACGTCTCTGATTTCACCCGAATGCCTGAAAAGTGTACTAAACAAGGTCAACACTAGGTTGGTGAGTTCGTAGGAGCAAATGACCAGGATCTAATGCCCAAGCCATTCACAATAAGAACAAGGATAATGAACAAGGAACACACTTACAGTAAGTCCTTAAAAGCACAAACTCAAATTAGTTTGGCTCATCACGCAACCTACTCACACAAGTATCCATGGAACAAAATATACAATAGCTAGAAATGCGTATAAGGAGCAAGGACAATTAACGTCGATAACAATAAGTATCAAACACATAATAACGTATAGTCAACATGCAGCTCATTGTACTCAATTGCACGTCATGTACCACATTGTACTCAATTGCACATCATTGCACCACATTACACTCACTTGCACTTGCACCATATTGTACTCATTTGCACATCATTGCACAACATTGTACCCAATTGCACTTGCACTACATTGTACCCAATTGCACTTGCACTTCATTGTACCCAATTGCACATCATTGCACTACATTGTACCCAATTGCACTTGCACTACATTGTACCCAATTGCACTTGCACTACATTGTACCCAATTGCACTTGCACTACATTGTACCCAATTGCACTTGCACTACATTGTACCCAATTGCACTTGCACTACATTGTACCCAATTGCACTTGCACTACATTGTACCCAATTGCACATCATTGCACTACATTGTACCCAATTGCCCTTGCACTACATTGTACCCAATTGCACTTGCACTACATTGTACCCAATTGCACATCATTGCACTACATTGTACCCAATTGCCCTTGCACTACATTGTACCCAATTGCACTTGCACTACATTGTACCCAATTGCACATCATTGCACTACATTGTACCCAATTGCCCTTGCACTACATTGTACCCAATTGCACTTGCACTACATTGTACCCAATTGCACATCATTGCACTACATTGTACCCAATTGCCCTTGCACTACATTGTACCCAATTGCACTTGCACTACATTGTACCCAATTGCACATCATTGCACTACATTGTACCCAATTGCCCTTGCACTACATTGTACCCAATTGCACTTGCACTACATTGTACCCAATTGCACATCATTGCACTACATTGTACCCAATTGCCCTTGCACTACATTGTACCCAATTGCACTTGCACTACATTGTACCCAATTGCACATCATTGCACTACATTGTACCCAATTGCCCTTGCACTACATTGTACCCAATTGCACTTGCACTACATTGTACCCAATTGCACATCATTGCACTACATTGTACCCAATTGCCCTTGCACTACATTGTACCCAATTGCACTTGCACTACATTGTACCCAATTGCACATCATTGCACTACATTGTACCCAATTGCACTTGCACTACATTGTACCCAATTGCACTTGCACTACATTGTACCCAATTGCCCTTGCACTACATTGTACCCAATTGCACTTGCACTACATTGTACCCAATTGCACATCATTGCACTACATTGTACCCAATTGCCCTTGCACTACATTGTACCCAATTGCACTTGCACTACATTGTACCCAATTGCACATCATTGCACTACATTGTACCCAATTGCCCTTGCACTACATTGTACCCAATTGCACTTGCACTACATTGTACCCAATTGCACATCATTGCACTACATTGTACCCAATTGCCCTTGCACTACATTGTACCCAATTGCACTTGCACTACATTGTACCCAATTGCACATCATTGCACTACATTGTACCCAATTGCCCTTGCACTACATTGTACCCAATTGCACTTGCACTACATTGTACCCAATTGCACTTGCACTACATTGTACCCAATTGCACTTGCACTACATTGTACCCAATTGCACTTGCACTACATTGTACCCAATTGCACTTGCACTACATTGTACCCAATTGCACTTGCACTACATTGTACCCAATTGCACTTGCACTACATTGTACCCAATTGCACTTGCACTACATTGTACCCAATTGCACTTGCACTACATTGTACCCAATTGCACTTGCACTACATTGTACCCAATTGCACTTGCACTACATTGTACCCAATTGCACTTGCACTACATTGTACCCAATTGCACTTGCACTACATTGTACCCAATTGCACTTGCACTACATTGTACCCAATTGCACTTGCACTACATTGTACCCAATTGCACATCATTGCACTACATTGTACCCAATTGCCCTTGCACTACATTGTACCCAATTGCACTTGCACTACATTGTACCCAATTGCACATCATTGCACTACATTGTACCCAATTGCCCTTGCACTACATTGTACCCAATTGCACTTGCACTACATTGTACCCAATTGCACATCATTGCACTACATTGTACCCAATTGCCCTTGCACTACATTGTACCCAATTGCACTTGCACTACATTGTACCCAATTGCACATCATTGCACTACATTGTACCCAATTGCCCTTGCACTACATTGTACCCAATTGCACTTGCACTACATTGTACCCAATTGCACATCATTGCACTACATTGTACCCAATTGCCCTTGCACTACATTGTACCCAATTGCACTTGCACTACATTGTACCCAATTGCACATCATTGCACTACATTGTACCCAATTGCCCTTGCACTACATTGTACCCAATTGCACTTGCACTACATTGTACCCAATTGCACATCATTGCACTACATTGTACCCAATTGCCCTTGCACTACATTGTACCCAATTGCACTTGCACTACATTGTACCCAATTGCACATCATTGCACTACATTGTACCCAATTGCCCTTGCACTACATTGTACCCAATTGCACTTGCACTACATTGTACCCAATTGCACATCATTGCACTACATTGTACCCAATTGCCCTTGCACTACATTGTACCCAATTGCACTTGCACTACATTGTACCCAATTGCACTTGCACTACATTGTACCCAATTGCACTTGCACTACATTGTACCCAATTGCACTTGCACTACATTGTACCCAATTGCACTTGCACTACATTGTACCCAATTGCACTTGCACTACATTGTACCCAATTGCACATCATTGCACTACATTGTACCCAATTGCCCTTGCACTACATTGTACCCAATTGCACTTGCACTACATTGTACCCAATTGCACATCATTGCACTACATTGTACCCAATTGCCCTTGCACTACATTGTACCCAATTGCACTTGCACTACATTGTACCCAATTGCACATCATTGCACTACATTGTACCCAATTGCCCTTGCACTACATTGTACCCAATTGCACTTGCACTACATTGTACCCAATTGCACATCATTGCACTACATTGTACCCAATTGCCCTTGCACTACATTGTACCCAATTGCACTTGCACTACATTGTACCCAATTGCACATCATTGCACTACATTGTACCCAATTGCCCTTGCACTACATTGTACCCAATTGCACTTGCACTACATTGTACCCAATTGCACTTGCACTACATTGTACCCAATCACCCACAACACCATGTGTATATAAGACAAGGAAAGACCCATTTGGAAGTTCGATGTGTCCCAAGGAAAGTGAAATACGATTTAAAATCAAAACAGGAAAATGAACACTAGAGACAGGCGTAAGCTACGGCCCATTTGGGCGTAGGTTACGCTAGGCAGGAACTCAAGGGGCGTAAGCTACGGCTTATTTGGGCGTAAACAGTAGGGTTTTGGCGTAATGAAAATGGAGAGGGGCGTAGGTTACGCCAACAGGGGCGTAAGTTACGCCTGTTCTGAATCAGCAATGCACCAGCAGGTGTTCTTGGCACAAACACGACCCAAAACCCTAAAATCTCAACATTTAAGCCATGAAATCGACTTGCACAACTTCGAGACCCATTTTTGAACATAGTTAAACATAATTGAACATAGCTAAACATGTTTCATCATCCAAAACCAACCTTTAACACATTTTCTTGTAAAAATTCGATCTTGACCCATTTGAACACAAAATCGACCCAAAACCTAGTTTTTGACTCATAAATCGTTTTGAGGAGTTCCTTGACCCGTTTTTGAACATAACAAACTCATTTGAACATAACCCACTCAATAGTTCCATTCCAAAACATGGCTTTTGACCCAAATCGATTTTTGACCTAATTTAGATAACTAAAAACCCTAATTTCGGATTTTGAAGCTATAAGGACCAAGAGTGCTTAGATTTAGTCAATATACATGTTTAATAACTAGAAATAATGGATTTGAGCTAAAAATTACTTACCAAAACCTCCACAAACAATAAAACTCGAATTTGAACTAGTTGAAGACTTTTCTTGTACTTAAAACCTTGGATTTTTGATATAATATAAGATTAATGATAAGGATGATGATTTTGTTATTATTATACTTGGAATCACAATAATGAACTAGAATCTTAGAGAGAGATAGAGTAGGTGTGTGTGTGTTCTTGGAAGAGAATAGAAAGAAAGAAAGAAAGACAAGAAATGAAATGGGTGGAGGAAGAAAGAAAGAAAGAAAGAAAGAAAGAAAGAAAGAAAGAAAGAAAGAAAGAAAGAAAGAAAGAAAGAAAGAAAGAAAGAAAGAAAGAAAGAAAGAAAGAAAGAAAGAAAGAAAGAAAGAAAGAAAGAAAGAAAGAAAGAAAGAAAGAAAGAAAGAAAGAAAGAAAGAAAGAAAGAAAGAAAGAAAGAAAGAAAGAAAGAAAGAAAGAAAGAAAGAAAGAAAGAAAGAAAGAAAGAAAGAAAGAAAGAAAGAAAGAAAGAAAGAAAGAAAGAAAGAAAGAAAGAAAGAAAGAAAGAAAGAAAGAAAGAAAGAAAGAAAGAAAGAAAGAAAGAAAGAAAGAAAGAAAGAAAGAAAGAAAGAAAGAAAGAAAGAAAGAAAGAAAGAAAGAAAGAAAGAAAGAAAGAAAGAAAGAAAGAAAGAAAGAAAGAAAGAAAGAAAGAAAGAAAGAAAGAAAGAAAGAAAGAAAGAAAGAAAGAAAGAAAGAAAGAAAGAAAGAAAGAAAGAAAGAAAGAAAGAAAGAAAGAAAGAAAGAAAGAAAGAAAGAAAGAAAGAAAGAAAGAAAGAAAGAAAGAAAGAAAGAAAGAAAGAAAGAAAGAAAGAAAGAAAGAAAGAAAGAAAGAAAGAAAGAAAGAAAGAAAGAAAGAAAGAAAGAAAGAAAGAAAGAAAGAAAGAAAGAAAGAAAGAAAGAAAGAAAGAAAGAAAGAAAGAAAGAAAGAAAGAAAGAAAGAAAGAAAGAAAGAAAGAAAGAAAGAAAGAAAGAAAGAAAGAAAGAAAGAAAGAAAGAAAGAAAGAAAGAAAGAAAGAAAGAAAGAAAGAAAGAAAGAAAGAAAGAAAGAAAGAAAGAAAGAAAGAAAGAAAGAAAGAAAGAAAGAAAGAAAGAAAGAAAGAAAGAAAGAAAGAAAGAAAGAAAGAAAGAAAGAAAGAAAGAAAGAAAGAAAGAAAGAAAGAAAGAAAGAAAGAAAGAAAGAAAGAAAGAAAGAAAGAAAGAAAGAAAGAAAGAAAGAAAGAAAGAAAGAAAGAAAGAAAGAAAGAAAGAAAGAAAGAAAGAAAGAAAGAAAGAAAGAAAGAAAGAAAGAAAGAAAGAAAGAAAGAAAGAAAGAAAGAAAGAAAGAAAGAAAGAAAGAAAGAAAGAAAGAAAGAAAGAAAGAAAGAAAGAAAGAAAGAAAGAAAGAAAGAAAGAAAGAAAGAAAGAAAGAAAGAAAGAAAGAAAGAAAGAAAGAAAGAAAGAAAGAAAGAAAGAAAGAAAGAAAGAAAGAAAGAAAGAAAGAAAGAAAGAAAGAAAGAAAGAAAGAAAGAAAGAAAGAAAGAAAGAAAGAAAGAAAGAAAGAAAGAAAGAAAGAAAGAAAGAAAGAAAGAAAGAAAGAAAGAAAGAAAGAAAGAAAGAAAGAAAGAAAGAAAGAAAGAAAGAAAGAAAGAAAGAAAGAAAGAAAGAAAGAAAGAAAGAAAGAAAGAAAGAAAGAAAGAAAGAAAGAAAGTTAAAGAAAGAAAGAAAGAAAGAAAGAAAGAAAGAAAGAAAGAAAGAAAGAAAGAAAGAAAGAAAGAAAGAAAGAAAGAAAGAAAGAAAGAAAGAAAGAAAGAAAGAAAGAAAGAAAGAAAGAAAGAAAGAAAGAAAGAAAGAAAGAAAGAAAGAAAGAAAGAAAGAAAGAAAGAAAGAAAGAAAGAAAGAAAGAAAGAAAGAAAGAAAGAAAGAAAGAAAGAAAGAAAGAAAGAAAGAAAGAAAGAAAGAAAGAAAGAAAGAAAGAAAGAAAGAAAGAAAGAAAGAAAGTAAAGAAAGAAAGAAAGAAAGAAAGAAAGAAAGAAAGAAAGAAAGAAAGAAAGAAAGAAAAGAATCATATGTGTTGAGATTAACCTTAACTTAGGGTTAATTCTCTCTATATATAAGGAGAGTATTTACACTTTCAACCCCTTTGGTGTTTAATGTGTGTACCATTAGTCCTCTTAGTTACAATCACCTAATGGGAAACCCTATACTACGTCTTTAAGAGTAAATACGCCCATCATATATTTACTTAGACATAGGGATTTCAGTTATCGTCAATTATCATATCAGGAATGATAACGATCAGTGACTGTCACATTAACGTGGTTCCAACAAATATATATGACTTAGAGTGAGAACTCCCCTTTGACCAAAACTATCATTCTTAATCACACATTTTCTTTTCCTTTCTCTCATTTAACTTACACATGTGTAAGTGTCGTGATGACGGATGGTGGCGACGGTGATAATATAGTTATTAATGTAAAAGTAATTGATGTAGAAGGAGATGATATATTTATTTAAATGGTTGAGAAATCTAAGTTGTAAAATTTTTTCATTAAAAGTATTAGGTAGATTAATTAGTGAAGATGTTTAACGGATTAAATAAAGTTTAAGGGCAAAACAGTCACTTCGATAGTTTTTTTTATAAATAGTACATAGAAATGATGTTAATGATGTTCCCTTCTTATCTATACTTGATACCTTTTATAGTTTCCATGTTAAAAGTTATATTAGGGGAAATGTCTAAAATACACTTAATGAATATATTACACTATCACTTCTTTATCTTTTAAAATATCCCCATTAACCATTATTTACATCAATTATTTTTACATCAATTATCCAGACGCCGCCTCTATCACCAACAATCGTCCCTCACCACCACACTGTTGCCGTCACGAACACCACCGCATTGCGCGGATACCGTGCTAGTAAGTAGTATAGAAATGATGTTAATGATGATTTGAAATCTTACTAGGTATTCCCGCAAAAAAATGTCATATTACAAAAAGTCTACAATTAATTTCTTTTAAATTAAAAATACCATACCATATAATATTATAATATAATATATTTCAACAGGCCAGATGGTGATTTGGTGGCCAGCGTTTGTTGGTGGCCGACTGACGGATGATAGAACTATAAAAGAGATGAACGATGTGTATCATGTTGGTATATGACTTGTAAATGTTTTTTTTTTATGTTAATTATTTATTTTTTTTTGAAAGGTGTGGATCATTTGCTCGCAACAAGGGATCTAGCTTACGTTGTCTTAATCGGGTCCGCGATAGAGAGCCCCTCACCATCAATATCTAGTAGGAGGAGAAACTCCCAACTAAACCGCCCAAAGGCACGACATTTAATTGGGATAAAACTATGCCCCCTCTGCAGGACTCAAACCTGCTTCACTTGAGGACTTTATTTGTGAAATTACTTGAAATGTCTTTCTCATGTCTCGAACTCGAGACCTCCAGCATGTAAAGCTGGTGCTTAACCATTGAGCTATAATGAGAATTACATCTCTTATTTTATTAATTTTTTTAGTTTTTTTCATATATATATATATATTTATATTACGAGTAATATTTATATAAATATATATTTATATTAATATTTACACTGTTACTAACATATATATATGTTATATCTGTTTATACCACTTATTATCCTCGGGTAGTCACTAACTCTAATAAAACTATTATTATATGTTATTATGCTTGTATCTCATTTTACTAATACGTATTCTGTTATTACTCGTATTATTGTTATATATTATACACTCATATCTTACTATTATTATATTACTGTTATTATATGTTATGTTCGTATCTCATTTGTCATAAAATTGTATACGTTGCTAAAACTTATTTATTTATTTTTCTTTTATTTTATATGTACATTGCTATTATAAATATGATTATTGTCACGTTTTATTAGTATAACATTGATAGTATGATCTTGTAAGAAAGATCAGTATAAAAGCTACAAATAGATGTAATTAGTATTTTTACTCGCGCTTCCCTGCAGATTTTCTCACGTTAACAAATAATAAACATAGTGTAAGTAAACGACGTTTTAGATACCAAATTATAAGTTTTGTTTGATGATAGTTACAAAATACATCATGGTTTATCACATTACCAAGTTATATTTTGTTTGATGATGGACATAGTTACAAAGCATGGAGAACATAGAAAGCGCTAAAAAAGCAAAGATGAGACAAAGTTAATTTGTGTAGAAAAGAAAAAACAAATACTTGAATACTTGTATTATTAAAAAGAGATAAAGGTTGTGGCCAAAATCAAATGAATAAAGTTATGTGGCCAAAATCAATAAACGTAAAAGTTACTATAGTTAAGCTTTAATCAATTGTTATATATATAATAACAAGAATTTTAACCCGGGCGTTGCCCCATGAGACATAACGATACGTAAAACGTAGATCGTGTGTAACGTCGGTGATATATACATAACGATAAACGGACGATAAAAACGGAAATAAGAAACTATATAAAAACTGATCATTTAGTTGTACAAAATGAATACACTAAAACCAAAGAACAAAAAATGAGAACACGAAAAAAAAAGGGAAAAACCAAATGAAAAAGTTATAAAAAAAAACAAATGTTACATGTGAAAATTGTTTAAAAAATTAAAACGAATATATAATGCAACCAAAAAAAGAGAAAAAAATAGGATAAAAAACAAAATATATAGGATTGTAAAAACTTATAAAAGAACAAAATGTAAAGTGTAGAAAAAGGTATATAAGGGTAAAAAGTATATTTATGTTGTAAAACTAAAGAAACAGAACAATACAAAAGACAAGAATATAGAGAGAATGGAGACTTCTATTATTAATCTCATCAATACATTGTTTATATAGATACAAAAATGGAGTTTTCTTCAAGAAACAAATCTCTCAATATTATACAAATATTTAGTTACCAAACATGGACATCCATTTAATATTTATTCATAACACTCCCCCTTGGATGTCCATCAATTAAAAGACATTATGCCTCGTTAAAACCTTACTAGATAAAACCCAATGGGACAAAATCTAGTGAAGGAAAAAGAGTGCAACGCGTATCTTCTCCCCCTCATGATCACATCACTTAAAATAGTTGGTTGACACAAACCAATGTCATAAGTTAAACATGCATCGTATATCCCATTCAAGTACATACTCGTACTTCATAAATTAAACTTTATCAACAACTTTAAGTTAAATGTTCATACATGACCAATTAGGAATCTCAAATCATTAATGACACTTTCGAACCAACATTGTGATCATTATCTTGTAAGTCAAGGGGGTCATTTCATTATCATATGACCTCATAATCTTGAGCGTCTATACCAATTATATTTAACATCTTTCGTTCTTAGCTTCATAATGCACATTGATTCAATCTCAAGATGTTAAATTCACAAACTAAGACAGATTTTGTCTTGTATCTCTCATTCATCATTCAATCACTATTGGATACTCAATCGGAGTTCCATTAATATTCAAATAATCAAACTTCATGAAACTTATATCATATTCAAATCTGGATTTCTTTATAAGTCTCAAACCAAAATAATATCTATAACAAACGATATTCTCAGAACGTTTCACATGTGTTTCAAGCATTTTAAATCACGAGACATGCTTCATGCATTTTATATCCCTCATGGAATCTCAATATTAAATGAGCTCTTTTCATAATCTTTAGACACGAATCAAGACTTTCTCATTTTGCCAGACTTTTAATTTAGTTGCATCCACCATATAATTTCTCCAATTTCAAGTGTTTGGACTTCATGTCCCAAACTACTAGCGTATTTTCATCTTTGGCCAATATCATCTATATCATATCATATCAATTTTCTGTGCATGCATACTTTCAAGATCCTCACAATTTTACATACTTTTAGCGCTATCATATTCAATCAATCTCGACGTCGTTTTTATTTATTTTCGATTCCACAAGTCTCTAGACATGTCCACAAATCATTGAGATCTCATTATTTCTAGGTACCCGGAATTTCTTAAAAACCTTCATGTCTAGTTTCACATCCTCAATCTCTTATGGGGTCTTTATACCTCGACTTTGACCATCTTAATTTTATGCTCCTTTTCATTCGAGGCTTTTTATTTGGAATCGACTTTTTTTCTACCACTTTCAAATGTGCGTAGACTCATCATCAAATGGAGCATAAGCAGCTTTCTTGGTCAGTTAACATTGCTGGCAATTACTAAATATCCTGAATGAATTATCCCACAAACTTTAAGCTTATATTCATTGGTGTGAGGATCTTAGATAATTCATTTTTACTCATTTTAGCTGCTTTTCATGTTTCCCTAATGTTGGGAACATCTCCCCCTAATGTTGGGAAAATCTAAATCATGTCAATCATAAACTTAAGCCATAAACAAATCTCCCAATGATGACTTTATTGAATACGTACACCTTTTTCATGTTTTAACTCATACCCAAAACAGCCATACTAATGTCTAGTTTAATCAGACAGTTTCGAACTGAATCAAACCATGAGCCTACACACTTCAAAGGCACGTCTATTTTTCCAACATTAATTCCAACATTCTTTGAAGTCTCATCTTTGTGCATTGTGGTGGAGCAACTTTATCATATATTGCACATTCAAAACTCTTATGAGACATATGTGGTTTCTGACCATAAACCAATTTCAATGGGGAGGAAACACAATAAATTCTTGGCATGATGCGAATTCAAATTATTGCATGTTAAATAACATGGCCCCAAAACTACAAGTCACTCATTTTGCTCTCAAATGATTTTTATAAAATCAATCATTATTGACAATATACAATATTGAACATGCTCTCAATCTTATAAGTTGAGCAAATAATCACGCAAGCTTCATGCTGCGATTTTGATGACCCATTTAGACGATGCATCGATTTTAAACACTAAATGGTCAATATGGACGATGTATAGGCCTACTTACATCTCCTTTGTATAGGTTCCATTAAATTAAAAGTATCAGTCCTTATCTTTCTTGGCACATACTTTCTTATGGAGCAAATGACCTCAATTTAAATAATCACTTTGAAAAATCTCTTCACTCTTCAATATATTTCGCATCATCATTGACCCGAGATAGTCCAACCTGTCGTGCCATTTAATCAAACATACTCCATGTCGTTTATAAACTTTCGTTTAAACTCACATATGCGTTGTACAAGCCACATGCATATCATCACATCTCAAAATAATTGTTTCTCATGATATATCTAAGCCTTTAAATAAAATGATACGTTTAAATAGATAATATAATATCTACATTGACATATAACATATCATGCATGAAATTGCACCTATTTTATCATTTATAATGTAAAGTATCAACTCATGTAATGCGACTGTAATAAAAAAAAAATCCTCACAACATATTTTATTTGTTATACAATTTTCTTAAATATAACCTATAAAATTTTCAAGACAAAACTCTCTATATATAATTCTCTATCTCCAAACGCATACGTGGCATACCTATTTACTCGCCACATCATCTTTTTCTTACGTGGCGTTCCTACGTTGTTGGTCTCTTAAACGTTGACACGTAAGCTTCCACCTATGCATGTTGTATTTATCATCTTTATTATAAAGAAAAAATATAAGAGGCAAGCATCAAGAGAGATTCGAACCGCCAACCTTACTTGTAGTTGTCACGGGTAATTACCAATTTAACTAAATTATTTTTTGTTAACTAATGCGTATCCCACAATTAATAAACGCCTAACCATATTGGTTTTTGAACAAACTTGGTATCCATACGTGTTTTGTTATTATTTTAGACAAAATTTCTTATTTTAGATTCTTTCTAATTTTGAAGCATATATATATTATTTATTAAATTTCTTCTTTATATCCATTTTAAGTTTCATTACAAATCTATTGGAAAAAAATATAATATATATAGACAAATTGGAACTAAGTTATTGTTTGCATTGTTAGTTTTATACGTTTTTAAAATGGTATTCACCACAATCATATTAATTATTATTTGTATCCATATAACTTTCACTACAAATCTATTAAAAAAGGATAAATTATATAGATGACTCGAAACATAAAGAATAAAATAAGTTATTTTATCTATCATTAGATTTATACGTATAAAAAAAACGTTAATAAGTATTCACCACAATCATATTAATCATAATTTGATTGCTCGTATAATACGTGACTCTCTCTTTGAGATTGACACATAAGCTGCCACATCTATTTTTCACGTTAACTTTCATCCATGTCACTTTTATTTATTTAATTAATTAACTAGCTTACATAACGCATAATAATTATAAAGTGCAAAACAGATTTCGATACGGTTAAATAAAAAGCGAGAATAGCCATTACACAAACCCTTTGATAATGTTATATACTTTGTCTTTAAATAGATACTAGCTTAAGCACCCGGGTGATACCCGGGTAGTATTATGATAACTGAGTAATGTTAAACGTAAGAACACGACAACACAAAACACGACAACACAAGTAACTACGAAATAAGTAGTCATTTAAAATAGAATACGCTAAAAGTTTATTGCAATAATAAACAATGTAATACTTATACTAAACAATCTAAACATACAAACAGCATAAAGTTTCATAAATATTTATTTAACAACATATACCAATGATTTTGTGTTGTCAATGATATGAATTAGGATTTGGACGATCAATGCGATACATTTAAGATAAATCTGTGTATATATGTAATATGTTATAATAATTATGCTATAAGATTATTGATAAGATAAAAACATATATAATTGAGTTTCTACTTAGAAAAAAAAATTACCTAAGTAAATAACACCTAATGGCATCTTTTACAGGTTTTGGGCGACGATATGCGGGAGAGGTTGAAATATAAACAGTTTTACCCTTAAGTAAAGTAAAAAAAAACTACTTTCTGGTTTTATCAAAGATAGAAAAACCCACAGCCTAATAATCTTACATACTAAGATATTTATATGGGAAATGTTGCGTATTGGAACTTCATGCAGAAATTTTTTTTCATTTTACCCCCTGAATTTTAATAAATGTATATACTGAGTACCCGGGATGTGAGTGTCGTAGTACCTAACATACGTACCCTATTTGTATATATAGAAACATGTTTTGTATAACACTTGAACCCATAACACATATAAAAAGAAACAACAAAAAATCTTGAAGAAAAAATCCATCTTTATAATTGACTATTATATCTTAGTTTTTATTTCCACTTATATATATTTGTTCATATTCATGGATAAAAAAATTTATGTATGGATTTCGAGAATATCCAAGCAACTTTGTTTTGTCATATGGTTTTATTATATCTGTAGTATGAGATATTATTTTGGGTATAAGATAGTGATATTATTTCCTTAATTGTTGGTCAAAAAGATGTATATGTTATTTCAGTAATGAGTTTCCTTATTTTGAGAACCATTTTTTTTGTAAGAACCATAAGAACTCTTAAATTATATATTTGTTCACATGTTTTTTTTGTTCATTCACATGTGAAATGATATAAAAATGTATGTTGTAGAAGAAACTTTTTTAAGAAACCTTCAAAGTAGCCTTTTGCGAACTTGTGAATGAAATTGTTCACTTTTTTGTTCACATGTGAGAAACGGCTATATATAAAGTTTTGAAAAAATAATTCTTGTGCAACATATGTTTTTATAACGTTAACAAGTGAATGAACAAAAAAAACATGTGTTCCAATATGAAATTTAGGAGTTCTCACGGTTCTTACAAAAAAATAGGTTCTCAAAATAAGGGTCTCCTTTCGATAATATATTTTAATCGGCATTTTCCAAAAAAAAGTATCCAAGTAGTTCATATATGTATTTATGTAATCATTAAAATAGATAATTAATCAATTATATGATGGAAAAGAAAAGGTTGTACCAAATTGAAAGCATGATGGATGTTAGCCGATTAAAATGATTTATGTATACAAATTAATATGCGTATGTCTTTCGTTTGTGTTTTGTCTGAATGAATTATCTACCTATAAATAAATTAATCACCAATGTATATCTGATACTTTAGTTGCGTTTTGTTCGTTAAAAAGGATAATCTGTTATTAATAATTATTTGGTGTTGCATGACGTCATTAAAAGATTTGTTTAATTTAAGTTAATGAATGAAAAGATTATAGAAGTGCCAAGTAAGCTTTTGTTTAGCTATTTTTTAGGCTTGGACTTCTGTTTTATATATGAAAAAGATATCTAGCGCTTATTGATTCGTTTCTTTTGCCTCAATACATTTCAGTTTTTATTCAAAGTTATACTCTACATATTATATTATATATTATCATATTTTGGCCCGTATATATATACGACAGACACAAAACATTGAAATTTTAAAAATTATAAAAACTAATATTTTATTAAAAATAAAATATTATGTCATTTACATGACTTTTTTTTAATATATGTTGCATTCATTTTCAATTTTATCTTTGTTGTCAAATAAATGATCGTTATCAATTTTTATTATCTTTGTCAATTGAAGAACCTAAAGGTATGAGAGATGAAATGTAGACAACAACAACAACAATAAATACAACAGGCGAAGGGTTAGCGCCAGGCAGTGGCGACAGTGGCGGTGGTAGGTGACGGTGGCGGTAGTAAGAACCGCGGTAAGGCGGCGCTGGTGGTGTGTAAAAGTAATTGATTTTGATGTTTAAAGGTGGTGATGTAGTTATTTTAAGGGTTGAGGGATCTACATTGTAAATTTGTTTATTAAATGTATTATATGTATACTAGAAGGGAGCCCGCGCGTTGCGGCGGAATTTATGACCACTCTTTTGGATAAATACGTATAGGTGTCTACCTATTAACATTTGAGACTTGAAACAAAAGATGCGGAAGCTACTTTGTAGCCATTAGTTTATACAATATTGAATTGTTGCAATTTTGAAATATTAATTTGACAGTAATAACGAACAGAACTTTGTATATTTGGCAGGGGTATCTTCGCAGATCTTCCTTTGCTTTTATATATGTCGATCATCCAATCTTCAACATTATCCACGTTCCTCTGTGTGATAAAAGAAAGAATACACTAAGTCAAAATATATATCTAAATTAATGGCAATTCTGGTTTTTGTACATCTAAATGATAATAAAACTGGGTAATTCGAGTGGCATAGCATTGGTTATACTATACTATACATGGACAGATATGTATTAGTATTATCTCTTTTGATAAATTAACTAAAAGGAATAACACTAAGATTTTCAAGTACAACTCTATTGATTTATAACAAATTGCCAAACATGACAGTGGCACAAAAATAGCATTCTTCAGCAAATTGATTAGGACATTAGCAATAAGAATAACATTATCTAAAGGTAACACTACTTTCATGTCTGACACCTACATATTCTTGGTAACCCAACCCCAAACGAAAAAATAAAAATCACACATCCAAAGACATAGACACATAACACATCTCAGGCTCTCAGCTCATTATAGCACTTCTATGTTTTAAAAATGTCATGAACTCATAAAAAAGACAGACTCGGCTCAACGAAAATCATATGCTTGTGGTTACTAAAGGTAATGTAGGTGGACTTGGAATGAATGGTGTAGGCATGAATTTCAACTTATGGCCAAAAACATAATAAAGGTAGCATATTATGTTCCAAAAACATTAGAGAAATATTGAATGCACACCAATTTGTAAAAGCCAAATATAGATAAATTTATCTGGTAATTAAAGTTTGATCTTTTTCATGAACACATAAAGGTATAGTTGCTAACCTGCATAATGCTTCTTTTCATGTTCTTGCCACGATATGACATTCTTCGCCTTTTGTATTCCCCTTCTTCAGGAAAGAATTTTTCTCGTGACTTAAGTCTATTCTAATCCTAGAGAAACATAAATAATTAGATGAAAGAAATAAAAAGCAGAGCAATCAGAATAGTACCCAACGAAAATGAAGAACTAAACACTAAACTGTGTATTCATATTAAGGTGCATACATTTACCATAATGTTTTAAACAAACAACGGAATAATCATAATTTCACGACAATATAAATAAATAAAATCAATTACATTTTTAGGTTACTTGTGATTGCAATATCCAACAGAATGTTAGAACCTACCCGGTTTCCTCCCCCGAAGCAAAGTGCACCAGCATGTTTGAATTTAGGTCTATAATCTGAACGTTTTTTGCGCTCATCTTCAGCCATTTTGATATATATACCTGTTCCTGCATGATGCAATAGAGTACCATTAAGTAGATGTTTTATCACATAAATACATAATGTATTAGAACAACTTTTTTAACTTTAGATGGTCGCATACAACAAAACATATGACCACTAAATGATCCAGAATCACTTTATATACCTCGTTTCAAAATCAAATATTTCTAACGTCTTATATTTATATTTCATCACATATGCAATTAACAACATAGTGCCGAAATGACTGTTACAATACCAAGCGTCCATACCCTCAATAAGCCGGGAGAAACATTGAAGATTTGAGACTATGCTAATAATCACACCCAGAAAATTATATATACGATATAGATTTGTACTGAAATAATAATATGGAACTGGACTACTCTTTAGGAGGGAAATTAAAGCCTTTTTCATGTATAATGCCTAGATGATTTGCGCATTTGACATAGAGACCCTTTTTCATGGTTGTTCATCATTTGTCACAGATGACACAACTATTCGCAACAGTTTTATACATGAAAATCATGATAAGAAGAAATACAACCATATGAATATAAAATTGTGTATATTACCTTCTTAAGTGGGCAACAAATTCTTGACGACTCATGGGCTTCATCATCTCGAGCTCGTCATCATTTTCCCATCATGAACCTATACAGCAGAAAATATATACATACACAAAAAATAATGATGAACAATTTAATCTATAATACAATAAATATTCCCAATTAATATTGCATAGATAAAATAATGCAAATGAAAGATAAATCCTTTTTGATAACTAAAAAAAACAATGTTGTTGGTTTAGGAGGTTGTTTGCTTTGAACGTAGACTTTGCTTTCACCCAAATCAACGCTGTCATGATTAAATGGGTCGAGATATTTGCTAACAAAGTTTGAAGTCTTAACCCAAAAAATCAATTAATCAAAACATCAATTCTTTATTATGAAACCAGGATCATAGCTACAACTTCAGTGGAAGAACACACAAATAAAGAATATAAATTGATAAGGGATGTGAATCAAGAATTAATGATTTGAAGCCTTGAAGATGAAAATAATCAACACATGGCTAAACATCATTTGCACCAGATTCATTAGTCTTGCAGTAAATTTCGTGGCCATCCATCCATTCTTTAAAACATCCATGATCAACAATACTAATAAACAAACATAAAATTATCATTATCCCCAAATCTTTATAAGGCAAAATGCAAGACCAAAAATAACCCTAGATCGATATATAAAGAGATGAGTTCGTAGGATTTGGTCCTCGTTTCGATATTGGTCATGTTTTTACGAGTTGAGGTAGGCGATTTTGCACTATATCGTGAGATCGTTGAGCAGGACCCATTGTGAGTTGGTTTCGTTAAGTTGGAGTCGTAAAAGTCTAAGATTGAAACTGTCAGGAATCGGTAGTTAATTATATTAGTGTTAAGCAAAGAGAGTTCTAGAGCTGGATTGAAAGTAGCAGCATAGATACGTGAAGTGTTCAAAGGGGTCTAAAAAAGCGATAAAACCCCTCAAGAAAATAAAAATAAACAATTACAAAATAACCCTAATTTATAGAAAGAGATGAGTTCGTAGGATTTGGTCCTCGTTTCGATATTGGTCATGTTTTTACGAGTTGAGGTAGGCGATTTTGCACTATATCGTGAGATCGTTGAGCAGGACCCATTGTGAGTTGGTTTCGTTAAGTTGGAGTCGTAAAAGTCTAAGATTGAAACTGTCAGGAATCGGTAGTTAATTATATTAGTGTTAAGCAAAGAGAGTTCTAGAGCTGGATTGAAAGTAGCAGCATAGATACGTGAAGTGTTCAAAGGGGTTCCTTAGCAGCTTCGCGATAGTACGAGTCCCGACTTGCTTTTGTTAGAAGGTATATATATATATATATATATATATATATATATATATATATATATATATATATATATATATATATATATATATATATATATATATATATATATATATATATATATATATATATATATATATATATATATATATATATATATATATATATATATATATATATATATATATATATATATATATATATATATATATATATATATATATATATATATATATATATATATATATATATATATATATATATATATATATATATATATATATATATATATATATATATATATATATATATATATATATATATATATATATATATATATATATATATATATATATATATATATATATATATAAACATCACCTTTAGAAAGTGAGGAGTTAATAGTGACATAGTCTAAAGTTTAATGGACCCAATTTGTAATTAAGTTGATTAAAGATAAATATATATTAGAATACGAGGGTTTCATCACGTTATATTATCAAGGCCGGCTGTTAGGATTTTCGTATTCACCTTTACTTCGACGCCGCAAACCCAATATACTCACACACCCATATATGTAGAGCGGGTGATCGATAATTTGATATCTTCTCGTTTTGTGATCCGTAAATAAGTAGAAACTAAAGAAACAATTAGATACTGGGATGGTTACGGATCAACATCATCACTTTGCATTGTTTGGTCGACAAGTTAGATGGCAGATGGTGTTATGGAGTAAATTTCGAAAATAGTGGTTATTAACGAGAACAAGTGAGTGTTGTCTGTTGGAGTTGCTGGTTCATAAAATCATGCATATAACTCAATCGAAGTCTTGACAAAGATAAAGAAGAGGCGAGAGGCTATAGAAAGAGATGAGTTCGTAGGATTTGGTCCTCGTTTCGATATTGGTCATGTTTTTACGAGTTGAGGTAGGCGATTTTGCACTATATCGTGAGATCGTTGAGCAGGACCCATTGTGAGTTGGTTTCGTTAAGTTGGAGTCGTAAAAGTCTAAGATTGAAACTGTCAGGAATCGGTAGTTAATTATATTAGTGTTAAGCAAAGAGAGTTCTAGAGCTGGATTGAAAGTAGCAGCATAGATACGTGAAGTGTTCAAAGGGGTTCCTTAGCAGCTTCGCGATAGTACGAGTCCCGACTTGCTTTTGTTAGAAGGTATATATATATATATATATATATATATTATATATATATATAATATATATATATATTATATAGAAGGTATATATATATATATATATAACTTGTTCTTCGTTTTAAAATAGAAGTTGTTTATATATTAACGAAACGTTGGATTATTGGCAAGCCTCGAGTAATTAGTAATGAACTTAATCTGTAAACTGATATGGTCGTCATTTGTAATGCGCAGAGTCTTGCTTTCGAACTTATACATGTATGGCCGATTTATGTCATTCTCATTTACTTTGAAAAATACAGTTAACTACTCAAATACATGTGATCGTGTTATGTATCTATAAAGGAGGGATGATCATGTAGTTAGTCTATATATAGCTAACATTGAGGTTAATGTAGTAAAGATATATTACTAAAAGATAATGTTTTATGTGAGCTGGTAAATATAAGATAATAGATAGATATATCCATGGATACGTGGAGTACTAGTAGTCATGTTTTAGTTTAAATCAAGTATATATGGTGCTTTTACCATGAAGCCATTAATCCAGTTAAATGATGATTAAGATAAGTTTTAAGATAAACCGTACATATTAATCTAGCTAAAAGATTAGATACTCGAGAAGCTTGACCAATTAACCATGACATTGTATAAGATACGTATATATTGTGTATCGTGTGAGTGTTGTAAAATTTAATATGTTTGTAGGAGACTTAACATAACAAGGCGTGGAGGACGTTATTAGAGGAATCAGGTAAGATATATCATTTTTGACACGCTGGGGTGCACAACGAAAATGGTGATTTCGTAAAAGTGGTTTGAAACCTTTCTTTCTCATACGCTAGTTTGGGTCATGGGACTTTTGGAGGGTTTCGCGAAATGGGTAGATTTGCATGATTAGGCTGATTTATATTGTTGATTAAGTTGCTAAGTTGAATACGTAGATAAAGTTGAATATTGTTGATTAAGTTGCTAAGTTGAATACGTAGATAAAGTTGAATATTGTTGATTAAGTTGCTAAGTTGAATACGTAGATAAAGTTGAATATTGTTGATTAAGTTGCTAAGTTGAATACGTAGATAAAGTTGAATATTGTTGATTAAGTTGCTAAGTTGAATACGTAGATAAAGTTGAATATTGTTGATTAAGTTGCTAAGTTGAATACGTAGATAAAGTTGAATATTGTTGATTAAGTTGCTAAGTTGAATACGTGGATAAAGTTGAAATAAAAGTTGCTAAAGTTGATATCGTTGTTGAAACTCGAGTATAAATCTAAGTTGAAAGTGGTAAGCTTATCCCATACTGGAACCGCGTAGGAACCAGTGTGATTTAGTTGGTCAGCGGGAGTAGACTAGTTGCTTCCAATGACACGGCCTCGAAGTTTGAGATTAGCTGGGTGACTAGGTCCAGTCACTACAAGTTGTGTAACAGCTTTCTCTTGGATTTGGTTATGCCTATCCTTAACGACACTGATGGACCCCGAAAGGACTACCCATCAAGTCGGGTGCAAGGTCCCTTAAAGGGCTTAAAGCCGCCTTTGCACACATTTGTAGTTGTATTCATCGTGGTGACGCGAGTCATCCACCTTTAGTTGTAATAAAAAGGGGCATAACCTATTGTTGATTAAGTTGCTAAGTTGAATACGTAGATAAAGTTGAATATTGTTGATTAAGTTGCTAAGTTGAATACGTAGATAAAGTTGAATATTGTTGATTAAGTTGCTAAGTTGAATACGTAGATAAAGTTGAATATTGTTGATTAAGTTGCTAAGTTGAATACGTAGATAAAGTTGAATATTGTTGATTAAGTTGCTAAGTTGAATACGTAGATAAAGTTGAATATTGTTGATTAAGTTGCTAAGTTGAATACGTAGATAAAGTTGAATATTGTTGATTAAGTTGCTAAGTTGAATACGTAGATAAAGTTGAATATTGTTGATTAAGTTGCTAAGTTGAATACGTAGATAAAGTTGAATATTGTTGATTAAGTTGCTAAGTTGAATACGTAGATAAAGTTGAATATTGTTGATTAAGTTGCTAAGTTGAATACGTAGATAAAGTTGAATATTGTTGATTAAGTTGCTAAGTTGAATACGTAGATAAAGTTGAATATTGTTGATTAAGTTGCTAAGTTGAATACGTAGATAAAGTTGAATATTGTTGATTAAGTTGCTAAGTTGAATACGTAGATAAAGTTGAATATTGTTGATTAAGTTGCTAAGTTGAATACGTAGATAAAGTTGAATATTGTTGATTAAGTTGCTAAGTTGAATACGTAGATAAAGTTGAATATTGTTGATTAAGTTGCTAAGTTGAATACGTAGATAAAGTTGAATATTGTTGATTAAGTTGCTAAGTTGAATACGTAGATAAAGTTGAATATTGTTGATTAAGTTGCTAAGTTGAATACGTAGATAAAGTTGAATATTGTTGATTAAGTTGCTAAGTTGAATACGTAGATAAAGTTGAATATTGTTGATTAAGTTGCTAAGTTGAATACGTAGATAAAGTTGAATATTGTTGATTAAGTTGCTAAGTTGAATACGTAGATAAAGTTGAATATTGTTGATTAAGTTGCTAAGTTGAATACGTAGATAAAGTTGAATATTGTTGATTAAGTTGCTAAGTTGAATACGTAGATAAAGTTGAATATTGTTGATTAAGTTGCTAAGTTGAATACGTAGATAAAGTTGAATATTGTTGATTAAGTTGCTAAGTTGAATACGTAGATAAAGTTGAATATTGTTGATTAAGTTGCTAAGTTGAATACGTAGATAAAGTTGAATATTGTTGATTAAGTTGCTAAGTTGAATACGTGGATAAAGTTGAATATTGTCGATAGATAGGTCCATAATCTTTCTCTCTATATCCGTCTTAAACACCCGCCGTTTATTCTTTTAGGAAAATGGTTTCTACTCGAGCTAACCCTAATGGAAAATGGTTTCTTTTAGGAAAATCTTTCGTATCCCCTAAGTTGCTCCTCAACTTAGTACCCCTGTTAGTCGATTAGCTCATGCCTTAGAAGTTGAAATAGCTGATGGTCATATCTCTAAAGTTCGTGATTCTTATCGTGATTGCTCCATTGAGATAGAGGGCAGGACCTTCCCGATCCATTTATTACCCATTTCGTTGGCTGGGTTCGATGTAGTTGTTGGCATGGATTGGTTGGGAGAAAACAACGCTACTATCTTCTGTGGAGAAAAGATCGTTCGTATCACTACCCACGATGGGAAATTGGTCACAGTCTACGGCAAAAAGAAGTGTGGTTATCCAAAATTCATTAAGTTGATGAAGGCTCTTCAGCATATTCGTCAAACTAAAACTCATTTCCTGGCATATGTGATTGACACACGTATTGCTAGATCTTCTATCGCTGACATTGAAGTTGTTTCTGAGTTTGCTGACGTTTTTCCTGATGATCTTCCTGGCTTACCTCCTGATCGTGAAGTTGAATTTCGTATTGATCTGGTGCCTAGCGCGACTCCTGTTGCTAAGGCTCCTTATCGTCTAGCCCCTACTGAGATGAAAGAGTTGATGTCGCAGTTGCAAGAGTTGTTAGAGAAGGGTTTCATTCGACCGAGTTCCTCGCCTTGGGGTGCTCCCATTCTCTTTGTCAAGAAGAAGGATGGATCCATGAGGATGTGTATCGATTACCGGGAGCTTAACAAACGAACGGTAAAGAATAAATATCCTCTTCCTCGTATAGATGATTTATTCGATCAATTGCAGGGTGCTTCCTTCTTCTCAAAAAATCGATCTTCATTCTGGCTACCATCAGTTGAAAGTAGAAGAGGAAAGTGTTGCCAAGACTGCTTTCCGAACTCGCTATGGACACTACGAGTTTCTGGTGATGCCCTTTGGTCTTACTAATGCTCCGGCCGCTTTCATGGACTTGATGAATCGAGTCTGTAGACCTTTCCTCGACCATTTTGTTATTGTATTTATCAACGATATTCTTGTTTATTCGAAGACTGCTGAGGAACATCGTGGGCATCTACGAGCTGTTTTATCAGGTTCTACGGAGAAAAAAAAAATCTTTATGCTAAATTTTCCAAGTGTGAATTCCCCGGTCAGAATTTGACAAATATGTACATGTGATTTATGCGCGATGTGTGGTCCATGAATTTTTCCATTACGCCTTAGTATGTTATATATGATAAGAGTTGGGCTTGAAGCTGAAGTGTCATGTGAGATGGAATTGCTGAATTGACTCCAACCCACCGGTTAGAGACAAGGTCCATAAAGGAAAAGAGGTATGAAATTTCATGTATGTAAAGGAAGTTGTAGAGGTTCACTATGAGAAAGTGGATGCAAAAGTTGACGAAAAGAAGTTCGCGTTAAAAAGGATGAATGAGGAAGTCTCGGTTTCGGGTAAGAAGTTTAAGGGTAATTAAAAGTTGAATGGCTGGAGTTCTGGTTGCAAGTCGACTTACGTTGTTCTATGTGTGGACAAAAACTCGGAGATGTAATGAGTGTGTGTGATGATTCTATTACTAAGTTTGTAGGGCATTTGATTCCTAATGAAGAAGATCAGGTTCATGCTTATGTGGATGGTATTCCGGCTAGCTATCGAGGTATCTGTAGGCAACATGCCACTCTTATAGGTGCTATCAAGGAATCAAAGAAGTTGGATGATGATTATAAGTCCGAGAAGGTAGTTGTGAAAACTGTTGATGACAAGAAGAGTGGATTCAAGAGAAGGTCGGATGAGTCGTCAGATTCTAGAAAGAAGTTTATGAATGGTTCGACATATGAGGTCAAGGATCATGGGAAAGCTAGTCAGTGGT
>CM067172.1:58968429-59083429 GCA_034093135.1 Erigeron breviscapus | reverse complement strand
ATAATGAATAAACAAATATAGCAAGAAATATTATGTTTATGATTAAATGTACTTATTATGGGTTTCATTTGATGTTGGTTGGATCCGACGAGTAACACCGTCATTTAAGTGAACATTTATATTTTGGAAATATAATAATTGATGGAAACTTCCGCAATACTCTGTGTTTTAAGAAAAATTTTGAAATCCATATTTTTAGATAGTATAAATACATTAAGATAATATCATTTTAAACTGTTACATTGACATTTGAAAACTATACAATATGCAATTTTCTTACGTTTGAGACAATCATTTATATTAACCTGTGGTATATCTTACTCGGCTTTAAAGCTGACACTTGTTCTTTTGTTGAAAATGTTGTGCCACCTCATTTGCTGGTGGTTTCGACGAATCAATGAGGGAGAGACATAGGGAAGGGTTAGAATTGAGAGAAAGTGATCGATCAAATTAGGGTTTTTTTTTTTTTTTTTTTTTTTTTTTTTTTTTTTTTTTTTTTTTTTTTTTTTTTTTTTTTTTTTTTTTTTTTTTTTTTTTTTTTTTTTTTTTTTTTTTTTTTTTTTTTTTTTTTTTTTTTTTTTTTTTTTTTTTTTTTTTTTTTTTTTTTTTTTTTTTTTTTTTTTTTTTTTTTTTTTTTTTTTTTTTTTTTTTTTTTTTTTTTTTTTTTTTTTTTTTTTTTTTTTTTTTTTTTTTTTTTTTTTTTTTTTTTTTTTTTTTTTTTTTTTTTTTTTTTTTTTTTTTTTTTTTTTTTTTTTTTTTTTTTTTTTTTTTTTTTTTTTTTTTTTTTTTTTTTTTTTTTTTTTTTTTTTTTTTTTTTTTTTTTTTTTTTTTTTTTTTTTTTTTTTTTTTTTTTTTTTTTTTTTTTTTTTTTTTTTTTTTTTTTTTTTTTTTTTTTTTTTTTTTTTTTTTTTTTTTTTTTTTTTTTTTTTTTTTTTTTTTTTTTTTTTTTTTTTTTTTTTTTTTTTTTTTTTTTTTTTTTTTTTTTTTTTTTTTTTTTTTTTTTTTTTTTTTTTTTTTTTTTTTTTTTTTTTTTTTTTTTTTTTTTTTTTTTTTTTTTTTTTTTTTTTTTTTTTTTTTTTTTTTTTTTTTTTTTTTTTTTTTTTTTTTTTTTTTTTTTTTTTTTTTTTTTTTTTTTTTTTTTTTTTTTTTTTTTTTTTTTTTTTTTTTTTTTTTTTTTTTTTTTTTTTTTTTTTTTTTTTTTTTTTTTTTTTTTTTTTTTTTTTTTTTTTTTTTTTTTTTTTTTTTTTTTTTTTTTTTTTTTTTTTTTTTTTTTTTTTTTTTTTTTTTTTTTTTTTTTTTTTTTTTTTTTTTTTTTTTTTTTTTTTTTTTTTTTTTTTTTTTTTTTTTTTTTTTTTTTTTTTTTTTTTTTTTTTTTTTTTTTTTTTTTTTTTTTTTTTTTTTTTTTTTTTTTTTTTTTTTTTTTTTTTTTTTTTTTTTTTTTTTTTTTTTTTTTTTTTTTTTTTTTTTTTTTTTTTTTTTTTTTTTTTTTTTTTTTTTTTTTTTTTTTTTTTTTTTTTTTTTTTTTTTTTTTTTTTTTTTTTTTTTTTTTTTTTTTTTTTTTTTTTTTTTTTTTTTTTTTTTTTTTTTTTTTTTTTTTTTTTTTTTTTTTTTTTTTTTTTTTTTTTTTTTTTTTTTTTTTTTTTTTTTTTTTTTTTTTTTTTTTTTTTTTTTTTTTTTTTTTTTTTTTTTTTTTTTTTTTTTTTTTTTTTTTTTTTTTTTTTTTTTTTTTTTTTTTTTTTTTTTTTTTTTTTTTTTTTTTTTTTTTTTTTTTTTTTTTTTTTTTTTTTTTTTTTTTTTTTTTTTTTTTTTTTTTTTTTTTTTTTTTTTTTTTTTTTTTTTTTTTTTTTTTTTTTTTTTTTTTTTTTTTTTTTTTTTTTTTTTTTTTTTTTTTTTTTTTTTTTTTTTTTTTTTTTTTTTTTTTTTTTTTTTTTTTTTTTTTTTTTTTTTTTTTTTTTTTTTTTTTTTTTTTTTTTTTTTTTTTTTTTTTTTTTTTTTTTTTTTTTTTTTTTTTTTTTTTTTTTTTTTTTTTTTTTTTTTTTTTTTTTTTTTTTTTTTTTTTTTTTTTTTTTTTTTTTTTTTTTTTTTTTTTTTTTTTTTTTTTTTTTTTTTTTTTTTTTTTTTTTTTTTTTTTTTTTTTTTTTTTTTTTTTTTTTTTTTTTTTTTTTTTTTTTTTTTTTTTTTTTTTTTTTTTTTTTTTTTTTTTTTTTTTTTTTTTTTTTTTTTAGACTCTTCTTGGGATTGAAGTGCAAGGATTGCAAAAAGCATGAAAAAAATCCTCACTCACAGAGGCCGAGCCACCGGTTTTTACTCTGTAGTGTTTTTGATGCAAACCCATATAAATCCCAAGGAACACGAACCAGTGAACGACAAGCTCCATAGATACGACTATAAGAAAAGAAGAGGGTTTTGAAACCACTCATCACGCGACACACACAATTTACGACACCTGCTCGTGACCCACAAGAATGATTGGGAGACAAATGAGATCGAACAAGACATTTGTCCTTGACGTTTATTTTATAATATTGTAACACCCCAAGCCGGAGCTCGAAATGTCACGGAAATCATACAGCACCCGGTGGAATTACAATAGAACAACTAAATGCAATTAACGATTCGGTGAATCCAAAACATAGCAAAACAAGTAACAAAATACAACAGGAGCAAATAGCCATCAACGCTAACATAACACATCCAAAGATGGCAAACGATCCTAAGTATAATGCAAAAGGAGGGTCAATGAATCCTTGATCCATGAGGTCCATGTCCGGGTTAGACAGCAAGCAAGCAACTAAACACCACGTCCGGGGAGTACCTGATTACCTGAAAAGTGTACTAAGCATAGTCAACACAAGGTTGGTGAGTTCGTAGTATGGTCCATAAAGAACCACCAACAGTAATCACAATATCGTCCAACAACAGGATTACACAAGACAAATAAGGGTGAAATGAGAATGCACGAATGATGTATGAGTCAATGTAAATGCCAAATGCATGAATAAGCCAACATGCCTATCCTATGCGTGAGCGCAGTCACCAATGCAACGATACCCTTCTGTCATAACAATGAACAAGGCTGTATCTCAAAAACATCGAGATATATATGTCTATATACTCGGGGTCAGGAACTACATCCCTAACGGGTGCATACATCTATGCACCAGGATGTCGGCAATCCCCTGCCGAGGGCTCATCAACAATGTATGCAATGCTTACAATCAAATGTAAATGCATGCTCATGAACCAACAATCAATGTACAATGAACCTGTGCCACCAATCAATATGCCTCAAACATAACCCAACAATCCAAATACGACAACCGTAAGCCAACGATCAATAATCAACAAAGTGAACCACTAGTCACAATATAAACCAACTATACGTACATATACTTCAGAGGATTCTACTTTCTTCAAGTCCCAGATGCTTATGTATAGGGTCACCCGCAGCCTTCCCACCACATCTAAAACCCAAAGGAAGGCATAACCGACTTCCATGTATGTACGTCTATCCTAATGTATAAGTAATACTTAACGAAAACACAACCCAAGTCAATCAAACGAAAAGATACGTCACATCAATCCAACAATCAAGTCAAACAAACAATACATCAATAAATGCAAGTAAACACGCCAGGTTTACACTTTTCAGCCCGAATCCCAAGCGGGTAGGGAGATACGAAACTCACCTTGATTGGTTAAGAAAGCTAAGATCGATAATAAGTTAGGTTATCTCCGAACGAAGTTCACCTCGCGTCCAACACCTAATTATACATCATAATACCATAATGTCAACTCTACAGTCATAAACAAGTTGGTTTAGCACAATTAGGTCAAGTCACAAACCCTAAACGCCTTTTCAACTAAAACGAGTAGGAACAAGACGCATTCGACTCGACCTTTTTAGAAATGACAAAAGATTCATACAAAAGGAGTGTTACCACTAGAAACTAGACTCTCTTACGATTCCAACGATAGGTCATACGACTTGTTTGGACTTACGGATCAAAAGTTACGACCTTTCAAACTAAAACAGTTTTTGCTGCACTGGAGGAAAGGTGCGGCGCACCATTGATGAGGTGCGGCGCACCAAAGAGGAGGTGCGGCGCACCATGATGAGGTGCGGCGCACCATTATGAGGTGCGGCGCACCAAAGAGGGTGTGCGACGCACAAAACAGATCAGGTGAACGCGCACCAAGGGGTGCGGCGCACCAAAGAGGAGGTGCGGCGCACCATTGATGAGGTGCGGCGCACCAAAGAGAGGTGCGGCGCACCAGAGAGGTGCGGCGCACAAATCAACCAGGGAACCCAGTCCAAGCCCTGGTGCGGCGCACCAAAGAGGAGGTGCGGTGCACAAATCAACCAGGGAACCCAGTCCAAGCCCTGGTGCGGCGCACCAAAGAGGAGGTGTGGCGCACCTGCGCCCAGATCAGTTCCAAAACACTTCAAACACGAACCAAACTTAACCCAAACTCCATTTTTGGTCACCAAATCGACTAGTGATGTTTCAAGACTCATTTTGAAGCTTATACAAACATATTTCAACATAAATAGACATAACCCCTATCTTAGTTTCGATTCAAAACATCATAATCACATCCAAACCCTTCAAACCCTAATTAAACCCTAGTTTGACCCAAATCAAGATTTAAGCCGATTTAGGACTTGCAAACTTTCAAGATGACTAGAAATGCATAAACAAACATAAGTAGGTGTAAATGGGATGAATTTGACTTACCAAAACTTCCTTTTGAGCTAGAACCCGAAATTAGGTCAAAGTGGACAAAATGCGAGAACTTCCACCTTTGATTTCTTCGATATGACGATAATGTGGTATAGATGGTGATGAATCTAGTGTTATAACCTTTCTAAACACTAAGTAGATGGTAGGGAGAAGAGAAGAATTGGTCTTGCTTTGTTCTTGAGAGAAAGAGAGAAAGAGATAGATAGGTAGAAAAGATAAGAAATGAAAGGGAAATGATAAGGGGAAGGGAAATGGGTCTTGGGGGCTGGTGGGTCTTGGACTACCCACGGGCCGACCCGTTTCCTTCACAAGCCATAATACAAACGATTACACAACTAAACGCCGAACAACCCTATTAACGACTCGACTAACATACCACATAGTCATATAATCACAAATGGACCCATTTTACTTCATTCAATAAGTTTGTTAGTCAAATTACACAAAAGTCAACGGGTCAAAATTCGCGGATGTTACAAATATGTATCATTCACTTCAACTTTTACAACTGTTTTTACTTTATAACTTACGATAAGTACGAGAATAGTATAAAATGAGATATAAACGTGCAACGCACGGGGTCTAATCTAATATATACTAAATCCCATAATAGTAGCGTCTCATCACATTTTAAATTTCTATCTTCCCAAACAAAATTATATACGGTCACTTTGAGAATTTCCACATCATTTAATATAATATCATAAGAACACATAGCATTATCAAGACAACATGTTTTATACTACTAGTACTACTACTAAAATTGCACTATTAGTGAAGCACACATGATAAATATAATAAACTCAAACACACAATTACCTCCATAAACTTTTTTATTTTATTTTTATCATTTTTTTTTTTTTTTTTTTTTTTTTTTTTTTTTTTTTTTTTTTTTTTTTTTTTTTTTTTTTTTTTTTTTTTTTTTTTTTTTTTTTTTTTTTTTTTTTTTTTTTTTTTTTTTTTTTTTTTTTTTTTTTTTTTTTTTTTTTTTTTTTTTTTTTTTTTTTTTTTTTTTTTTTTTTTTTTTTTTTTTTTTTTTTTTTTTTTTTTTTTTTTTTTTTTTTTTTTTTTTTTTTTTTTTTTTTTTTTTTTTTTTTTTTTTTTTTTTTTTTTTTTTTTTTTTTTTTTTTTTTTTTTTTTTTTTTTTTTTTTTTTTTTTTTTTTTTTTTTTTTTTTTTTTTTTTTTTTTTTTTTTTTTTTTTTTTTTTTTTTTTTTTTTTTTTTTTTTTTTTTTTTTTTTTTTTTTTTTTTTTTTTTTTTTTTTTTTTTTTTTTTTTTTTTTTTTTTTTTTTTTTTTTTTTTTTTTTTTTTTTTTTTTTTTTTTTTTTTTTTTTTTTTTTTTTTTTTTTTTTTTTTTTTTTTTTTTTTTTTTTTTTTTTTTTTTTTTTTTTTTTTTTTTTTTTTTTTTTTTTTTTTTTTTTTTTTTTTTTTTTTTTTTTTTTTTTTTTTTTTTTTTTTTTTTTTTTTTTTTTTTTTTTTTTTTTTTTTTTTTTTTTTTTTTTTTTTTTTTTTTTTTTTTTTTTTTTTTTTTTTTTTTTTTTTTTTTTTTTTTTTTTTTTTTTTTTTTTTTTTTTTTTTTTTTTTTTTTTTTTTTTTTTTTTTTTTTTTTTTTTTTTTTTTTTTTAAACAAAATTATATACGGTCACTTTGAGAATTTCCACATCATTTAATATAATATCATAAGAACACATAGCATTATCAAGACAACATGTTTTATACTACTAGTACTACTACTAAAATTGCACTATTAGTGAAGCACACATGATAAATATAATAAACTCAAACACACAATTACCTCCATAAACTTTTTTTTTTATTTTTAAGTATCATACAAATTTGTCCAATATCATAGTAGGCTAATAACATTTATAAAAGGTGCATGTATTATAACTAGTCAAGCTTAACAAATTGTTGTCAAATACATGCATTAATCATTAATGTATCGATCATAAAAATGTAAAATCAAGTTATTGTATTTAATATTATTCTGTAAGGATACTCTTTCATAGCTTGTAATTTATGTTTGTCATATAGACACATACTTTTTCTATGATAATAACAGGAGCAAGTTTATAATTATAAACAATATGCATCTATAGAACCTTTTTCTTTTTATAGTATATCATTCGATGTTTCAGTTCAAGACATATATATCACAAATACCGCAGCTTATGACTCTAAATTTCCTCTAATTTTATAAGCCAACTCAACCTTTTCCATGTTGAAAACGAAGTGCAGTTACAACAAGAACATGGATACGAATCCACTTTTAATTAATACCATGTTTGTTCTTTGTATACACCCAAAAACATGTTTTTCGACTCACAACTAACACAAGAATTAACGTGAACAACAAATAAGTTGTTAGATGTTTCTTACATAGTTCGATATAATATTATGTTAAGCTCGAGTAGACAAAACAATTAGAGATATAGCATTAATGAGGATAACGAAAATAAGACCTGTCTAACATAAATCGAAATCAAATTAAAATTTTATGTTTTCTATCAAGAAGCTAGCAAGATATCACATAACGAATGCATGTGGCTAACATTTAATATTCATGACCAAAATATAATGTTTAATCAAATCAAAATATTCATTAATTATGATGTTTAACCAAATTATAAAAGTTTATGTTAGATAAATAGCCTATATGGCTATATAGTAGGGAGAAAAATTAAATACGGATAATTAAATTATAAAATCCATAACTTAAAAAAAAACAACTCATCCTTGCAAATATGAAACCGTCAAACCGTCAAAGTATATGAAAGAAATTTAAGTAAATAAGCTTATCAATACTATATTTTCTTTATCGAGAGTGGGTAGTAATTATCATAAAACACTTAAAGTTTTCCTATTATCCGATTCAAGCAATTCATTAATATATGCAGTCAACTAAGAATGTAAATCTTTAATGAATCAAGGAAGGAAGATTATTGATACTATCATCGATCCAAATTATGTATATATGGATGTAGAAAATAATTACCTCAAGATTACCTTAATGCGATAAGCTGTTTTCGGTCTCCCTGTAACTTACAAACTCCGCCATCAAACTCGAGCCGACTTTGAGATTTGTGATCTAATCGTAAGCCAATTACTTTTTTCCTCTTCTCTCCTTTTCGGATTGTGCTTACGGATGAAAGGTTTTGAACAACTTTGGTCGGCCGAATGTTTTTTTCTTTTAGGGTTTTAGATCGTGTTGTAAAACTAAAGAATCATAACAATACAAAAGACAAGAATATAGAGAATGAAGACTTCTATTATTAATCTCATCAATACATTGTTTATATTGATATAAAGATGGAGTTTTCTCGAAAAAAAACAAATCTCTCAATATTATACAAATATTTATTTACCAAACATGGACATCCATTTAATATTTATTCATAACAATTTATTTTTTTTTATCTAAAAGACATTTGTAAAAAAAAATTAGTTAATAGAAAGAAGGGGGAAAAAAAGAAACCAAGAAAAAGACAAAATTGCTGACACCAACATGATACTGTAGCTAAGGGGTTTGTGAATTGTTATATATATAATTACATAGTATCTTAATTTTTATATTTAAATATTTTCAACTAACAATCTAATATATAAAAAGTTGACAAACATTTTGTGAAGTTTCACCCGGCAACGAATTATGCACATGGCTCAATTCCCTTATTAGATAAATCTATAATCCCTTATAAAGAGTATTGAATCTCTTAAAATTCAGCACTTTTTTTCTTTCCAAAATACCCTTACTTAAAAATAAAACCCTTATATACCCTCCTTTCCCTCATTCTCTCTAATCATTACACACTCTCATCGACTTTCTATCACCCTCCGCCGCCGCCCTCCTTCTCCACCGCCTCCCTCGATCTCCACCACCGCCTCCCTTTTATATTGTCATCACCTTTCTAGCCGCCGCAACACGCGGGCACTATGCTCGTTCACATAAATACAAACTGTTGGAAGTTGAACGTTCATTTTCATGGGTGCAGCTAGTTGAATAAGTTATATAAGAGAAAACGAACCATATGAATAAGAGTTTTTCCATATGATACATAGTATGAGTTAAAATCTTTTGATATATATGTAGAAATTAATTACTCCAATACATTCTACAGAATTCTCATAGAAGTATAAATACCAAATAGTATGGTCAAAGTGAAAATAATGTGTTAACGGATGGAAAAAGATGTATTGAAAATTTCAAAAAGTTGTGAATACGTACCCCATTAAGATTTAGAGTAATCTAAGTAGGCCAGAAAGAAACAATTGTGAATATTATTGTGTTATCTATTACCTGCGTATATATTGAATATGGATTGAGTAGCCCCTACCACACAAAGGGTCTTGCTGCAACAACTTGTCTAATTTCAAAGTATGGCAACCTTCCAACCATAAATAGACAAATAGGAACACCATGCAGCAGATTATAACATGCTACTCTACTTATTTGCATTCATTGAAAGAAAAAGCTTAAACATTTTTGTTTTAATTTTTTATAACTTTAATCTATAGTACAATATAGAGATCGTTATGGGGGGTGGGGTCACAATACTTGTTCAATAGGTTCATACATAATAATGAAAAAGAGTAGTGTCATTTCTACAATACCATTTAACCATCCACAACAATCTATGCTTTACACGGTACAGTAAAATAGATATATTTAATGTGTATGGTTAAAAAGTGTCGTGAGAATATCACTACCTAAATCTATGCATTACACGGTACAATAAAATAGATACATTTATGGATATATACTAATTTATATGAAATTTATACTCAAACTATAGAATAAACTTTTGTTCAAGTTCCACTCCGTCTCACTTTTTTGAAAACCAGCCCAGATCAGTTGGTTCAACCGGAAAGAGAGGAAACCGATACGGCAAACGGCTTTAGTTTATTCATACTATAGACATTCGTCCATATATCGTTAGTTACATTCACAGATACCCTATAATTAAATTTTGCTTACAATAAGGACACACCTACTTAAAAGACTTGAACGATAGTCCTTAACTAATTAACTGTTTAGGTTACCTCTTTGTATGTGGAGTTATTGAAGTTTTATTGTAAATTCGACTAAAGGTGAATACAAGGATATAATATATTATGTTGGGATTCATCGTTTCAATGCAAATGTTAAGAAATCATTTGCATTATATATAGCCCATGGTTTGGAACAGGTTTTGTGGTTTGAAAATAAAAAATAGCGTAATTTAATGGCAAATGTCAATGCTAACTTTGGCAATTTTTTACATTAGCCGGATGATAACGGGAAGTATGGTAATAGACTGGTCAAAGGGACACAAAAACAACCACCAGTATACTAAGCCACGTCAATCTTAGTCAAAGAAAGTCAAACCTTCTCTTTTGGTGTTTCTTCCGATTTGTATGGGAAAAACGGGACACAATGGGTCGTCGGAGATGACTAGAGTTCCGCCGATGGCTTTTTTTGGATCGCCGGAGATCACTTTATTGGGTCATCGGAGATCGCTTTGTTGGAGATAACAGGGGCGCCCGATATATGAGATGTTTGGTACTGCGATATGTGATATGGCTTTTTTTGACTGTAAAAAAAGGAGGTCGGAGGGTTGGGTTCGATTGAGATGGATGTGTTTGAAAGAGATGATGATTTTGTGTGGTAAAAAAAGAAGTATGAAAATTTTTATGTAATCTGGTTAAGATAAATGAGTTTGAATCCGATGAGAACAAAAGTGAAATATGTGAAATTGAGTTGATGCCTTTACTTGAGTCTTGAATCATATAAGAATGGTTCTACACTAGCCTTGAAAGGCCACACCTATTTAAAAGACTTGAACGATAGTCCTTAACTAATTAACTGTTTAGGTTACCTCTTTGTATGTGGAGTTATTGAAGTTTTACTGTAAATTCGACTGAAGGTGAATACAAGGATATAATATATTATGTTGGGATTCATCGTTTCAATGCAAATGTTAAGAAATCATTTGCATTATATATAACCCATGGTTTAGAATAGGTTTTGTGGTTTGAAAATAAAAAATAGCGTAATTTAATGGCAAATGTCAATGCTAAATCTGGGAAATTTTTACATTAACCGGATGATAACGGGAAGTTTGGTAATAGACTGGTCAAAGGGACACAAAAACAACCACCGGTATACTAAGCCACGTCAATCTTAGTCAAAGAAAGTCAAACCTTCTCTTTTGGTGTTTCTTCCGATTTGTATGGGAAAAACGGGACACAATGGGTCGTCGCAGATGACTAGAGTTCCGCCGATGGCTTTTTTTGGATCGCCGGAGATCACTTTATTGGGTCATCGGAGATCGCTTTGTTGGAGATAACAGGGGCGCCCGATATATGAGATGTTTGGTACTGCGATATGTGATATGGCTTTTTTTGACTGTAAAAAAAGGAGGTCGGAGGGTTGGGTTCGATTGAGATGGATGTGTTTGAAAGAGATGATGATTTTGTGTGGTAAAAAAAGAAGTATGAAAATTTTTATGTAATCTGGTTAAGATAAATGAGTTTGAATCCGATGAGAACAAAAGTGAAATATGTGAAATTAAGTTGATGCCTTTTTTATGTATTTTTTGTTGGAACATTTGTAATATCCCACAAAATTAAAACACTATAAATAAGATTATATGTAAGACATATATGTGGGGACACCATTTGTAGTTGAAGAGTACACTTTATTATAAGTTTAATATAATTCATTTTATACTAAGTAGTTATAGTTATAAAAAAATAAATGAAATAAAATCACATACTTAAAAACTAGTTATTGGTAACAATAAATTAGATTGTGAGTTATTAATTTGTGTGTCACGTTGGTAGATTAAAAATAAAATAAAATTGATATCTTAGTTAGTTGTAGTAAAACTTCTTACATCAATATACATATGATAACATGATAACTAATGAGAGTATAATAAAACAAAGGTAAAAAGCTAGCATACATGATGGTGTTGGTAATCATCGTTGGAAGACAAAACGCAATTGCTATGGGTCTTAAAGTAGTGTAATGACAATTAAGAGCATGACCTTTTGTATGTAGTAATATTTACGGTTGGCAAGAAAAGAGATAAATAAGAAGGGCTAGGCTAAACTCTTGTAATTAACTTAAAATCCTTTAAAACCTCTAGACTATAAATTTCATTTTTGTTTCATACGAATATATCAGAAGTAAAAAGGAAAGATTCAATATACAATTGGGGTTGTGAAGAAAAAGAAAACAAGAAAATATAAGATTGGGTGAAATTGTCTAATAATCTCGATAGTTCAAGACTTCAAGTATCATCTTCATTTTGGTAAGCTCTTTATATCTATACTATATTAATAAACAAACTACCCTTCCCCTTTTCAACTCTCTAACTTTAAAATACCCAAAATACCTTTAATTTTTAACATATTTCTAACCCACACACTAAATCTACCCAATATATCCCTAAAATATTTTACACCCATATTTATCCAAACTATCTATCTCCTTTATTAATTAATTTAAATATTTTCACCTAATATCTCTATAATATTCTTAATAAAGTTATTTACAAAAGATACATCTCTTAACCATAAAATAACTACACTACCATTTACGTCAATTACTTTTAGATTAATAACCACATCGTTACCACCACCGCCACTAGCACCACCCGTTGCCGCCACCGCCGCCGCATTGCGCGGGTACCCATCTCGTAATTTTATACTAAAAGCTCTATAATATTTTAAACAAATAAAGTTTATTTTATGAACAAATTATTTTGTTGATAAATTATTTGATGTTTATTTATTTAAATTGGTCATATAATGATATAAGAGATCACTTATGTTAAACAACAAAAAAATATGGAATACTAGCCTATAAAATAAAATTTTCAATTTGACTCTTATGCATTATTGCCTATGTAAAGCTATTATAATATAATTTTACCATATCTGTATTTTCGAGATTTTAACTTAAATTCGTTACCTTGTTTTATTAATTAAACTAGATTATTGTCCCGCGTAATACGCAAGTAAATATATTTTTATACTTATATATATCAAAAATACAATTTTCTTAACAAACTAAAATATTTAATTTCACTTTATTAACATTTGCTCTTTTGACTTTGATAATTTCACAAACATTTATTGTGTTGCTCATTAAGTCTTACTGGTTCAATAACCTAGTCAATGCCAAAAGTTATTGATGTGACCAACTTATACCCGTTGCCCACATCGTTATTGGCCTCTTTATTTTATGTTTTTAGTCGATTTTGTTGGCATTTGGTGCGTTTATGGGTTTGTTAGTGGTTTCAGGTTCTAAACAGGTGACGTATCCATTTTGTGCAATTTCGAGTAATTTTGAGGTCATGAAGTTGATTGGAGAGTTCGATAGGTGAAAAGTGATGGAAATATGCAAGTCTTCATAATGTTGTTGGTGGCATCAATCCAGAAGCATTGGACTGCGACGCAGTGCGAGTGAACATGGCTCACTGCGCCGCAGTCATCTATATGGCATGAAGATTTGGTGTCCAGTGAGTTTACACTGCGACGCAGTGGAGTGAACATGGCTCACTGCGCCGCAGTCATCTATATGGCATGAAGATTTGGTGTCCAGTGAGTTTACACTGCGACGCAGTGGGGGCCTTACACGCCCACTGCGCCGCAGTGAGGGGTCGAACCTGAAGGGTTTTTGGGCAGTTTTTGGACCAAATAAAGGGAGGTATAAATAGAAAAATAAACCTAATACCCAAATGATCAAATACTCTTTCTAGGAGCTGCACTACAGGGGATTTCTTCAAGGTTCAAAGGCTAGATTTCTTCCTCAAAATCATTGGAGATCTACGTGCACCCATCTAGATCGTATCTACTTTTCGTGTCTTACAATTTACTTTCTTCAAACAATTGGTACTTTATGTTCATCCTTGATTCTAATTGTAACTTCAATTTAATCATGAGTGGCTAATTCTTCTATTGTCCACCTTGATGAAACTAGACGAATGATGTGATTGCTATATATTTTAATTCAAAGAGTTGATTTCAATTATCGTTGTGTCGTGATCTTGATGATTTAATTCCTTTATTTGTATTAATTTGATATTGGTGGCATGTGTGTTCTTCGTTAGTGGTACTAGTCGAATGCATATGTGATTTTCTAACGGTCGCTTGTCTATGAGCGATTATCACTAGTTCATGGTATGATAGTGAATGTCAAATTAATAAAAGGAGTCATTTTGTCAACGTGTTTAGAAACGGTTGGTGGTACCACGCGAGCATTTCATTCTCTCACGTTTATCGTGTCAACTCTTAACGAATTTGGTCTTAATTGAAAGCAATCATGTTCGAAGTCTAGCGGAGTCAAGGTGGATGATATTTACCATTATTGTTTGAGACTTACATTTATTTATACGCTTTTGTCTTTTAAAGTTATTGGCGGAGTGAGAATCAAAGTAACACCCTTTTTCCAAACCCCTTTACTAAACAATTAATTCAAACCAATCCCCGCGAACGAACCTGGACTTACCTTTTTACTATATTGCATACGATCGGGTCCACTGCCCGATAGTGTGTAGTAGTGAGTTTTTAGGTATTTCTTGTTTATAAATTTTAAACTCGATTTAGCACATCAAGTTTTTGGCGCCGCTGCCGGGGATTGTGCGCTGTTTTAATTGTTAATTTAGTGGTTTGATCCTTCCTCACGCGTGAGGAAGTTATTCGCTTTAATAGTTTAGTTTTTCTTTTCTTATCTTATCACAGGTGCAGTTGACGTGTTTGGTTAGTTGTGTTTTGCAGGTCTACTTTTTAGTTGATGAACTTGAGGTCTTCTGGTTTACCTCTTAATAGTCCGTTGAGAACACCATCTAGACGTAGATCTAACCTCACAACACCTCCACCATTCTCACCCATTGCTAAGCCCACTCCTGATTCAGACGAGGAGGGGTTTAATTTGGACGAATTTTTTGATCTTGAAGTTAAGGTAGAGGAGACCGAGATGGCGGAGATGGAAAGAGACCCAAATGACATACGGTATGGCGAAAGGGTTCGCACTATTCCCGCAAACCGGGGTAGTCCTATTAGGCCTCCTCAAATTGCTCATGATTTCAACCTAAAGGGTAATCATCTTAAGAGCATTGAGGAACAACAATTCGATGGTAAAAGGAAGTGGGATCCCTATCAACATCTAGAAAGATTTGAGAAGTTGGCTAGGTTATACCAATACGGGCAGAATCAAATGAATGCCGTAAAACTCGAGACATTTCCAATGTCTATTACCGGGGATGCTCTTGATTGGTTCAATGACCTTCCGGAAAATTGCATTACGACTTGGGACCAACTTAAGCAAGCCTTTATTGGTGAGTTCTACTCACTTAGAACCCAAAGAAAGTTGGAGAACTTGATAAGGTCGTTTGCCCAAGACGAAGATGAAGATGTTGTTGATGCGTGGATCCGATTTAAAGAGATGTTGAGAAATTGCCCGGGTCATAATATGACTAGAGAGCAATATGTTGAACTATTCTTTGATGGGCTCAATAAGAAGTCCAAACGTGAGCTAGGTTATGCTTTTGGTGGTGGGTTCAACAAGATCACACCAAATGAGGGCTATGAAATCTTGGAATCCATGGCAAAGGATAATGCAAACATGGATGATGATCGGTTTTTAAAGAATGAGAGAAGATGAAGATGTTGTTGATGCGTGGATCCGATTTAAAGAGATGTTGAGAAATTGCCCGGGTCATAATATGACTAGAGAGCAATATGTTGAACTATTCTTTGATGGGCTCAATAAGAAGTCCAAACGTGAGCTAGGTTATGCTTTTGGTGGTGGGTTCAACAAGATCACACCAAATGAGGGCTATGAAATCTTGGAATCCATGGCAAAGGATAATGCAAACATGGATGATGATCGGTTTTTAAAGAATGAGAGAAGTTGAAAAGTGTTATGCGTGGTCCGATTTAAAGAGTTGTGAGCGGTTGGTGGTACCACGCGAGCATTTCATTCTCTCACGTTTATCGTGTCAACTCTTAACGAATTTGGTCTTAATTGAAAGCAATCATGTTCGAAGTCTAGCGGAGTCAAGGTGGATGATATTTACCATTATTGTTTGAGACTTACATTTATTTATACGCTTTTGTCTTTTAAAGTTATTGGCGGAGTGAGAATCAAAGTAACACCCTTTTTCCAAACCCCTTTACTAAACAATTAATTCAAACCAATCCCCGCGAACGAACCTGGACTTACCTTTTTACTATATTGCATACGATCGGGTCCACTGCCCGATAGTGTGTAGTAGTGAGTTTTTAGGTATTTCTTGTTTATAAATTTTAAACTCGATTTAGCACATCAAGTTTTTGGCGCCGCTGCCGGGGATTGTGCGCTGTTTTAATTGTTAATTTAGTGGTTTGATCCTTCCTCACGCGTGAGGAAGTTATTCGCTTTAATAGTTTAGTTTTTCTTTTCTTATCTTATCACAGGTGCAGTTGACGTGTTTGGTTAGTTGTGTTTTGCAGGTTTACTTCTAGTTGATGAACTTGAGGTCTTCTGGTTTACCTCTTAATAGTCCGTTGAGAACACCATCTAGACGTAGATCTAACCTCACAACACCTCCACCATTCTCACCCATTGCTAAGCCCACTCCTGATTCAGACGAGGAGGGGTTTAATTTGGACGAATTTTTTGATCTTGAAGTTAAGGTAGAGGAGACCGAGATGGCGGAGATGGAAAGAGACCCAAATGACATACGGTATGGCGAAAGGGTTCGCACTATTCCCGCAAACCGGGGTAGTCCTATTAGGCCTCCTCAAATTGCTCATGATTTCAACCTAAAGGGTAATCATCTTAAGAGCATTGAGGAACAACAATTCGATGGTAAAAGGAAGTGGGATCCCTATCAACATCTAGAAAGATTTGAGAAGTTGGCTAGGTTATACCAATACGGGCAGAATCAAATGAATGCCGTAAAACTCGAGACATTTCCAATGTCTATTACCGGGGATGCTCTTGATTGGTTCAATGACCTTCCGGAAAATTGCATTACGACTTGGGACCAACTTAAGCAAGCCTTTATTGGTGAGTTCTACTCACTTAGAACCCAAAGAAAGTTGGAGAACTTGATAAGGTCGTTTGCCCAAGACGAAGATGAAGATGTTGTTGATGCGTGGATCCGATTTAAAGAGATGTTGAGAAATTGCCCGGGTCATAATATGACTAGAGAGCAATATGTTGAACTATTCTTTGATGGGCTCAATAAGAAGTCCAAACGTGAGCTAGGTTATGCTTTTGGTGGTGGGTTCAACAAGATCACACCAAATGAGGGCTATGAAATCTTGGAATCCATGGCAAAGGATAATGCAAACATGGATGATGATCGGTTTTTAAAGAATGAGAGAAGGTTGAAAAGGGGTACTAGCCAAGGCCGGGTAGCAAAGGTTGAGGCTAGTCATGATTCGGGTATGATTGGAGAGATGAGAGCGCTATCTGAGCGTATGGAGAAAGGCTTTGCTATGCAAGAAAGTCGATTTGGGGCCATTGAAAGGGATGTGAAGGTTGTTGCCGATGGATGTGACCATTGTGGAAATATGCATTATTCGGAAGATTGTCCAAGTCGGGGACCCGAAGATGTTAGCTACATCCAAAACCAACAACAAGGAAGCTACCAACGAAGTACCGGTTACCAAAACCGTCCTTCAGGTAATCCCACTTATAACTCTTCTTTTCCTACTAACAACTCTCGTTTTTCAGGAAATCGGTGGCAAAGGGACAATTTCCAAAGTCAACCTCAACAACAACCTCAACAAGGACAAGGATCCGGTTCTTCTTCCTCTAATGCCGATCCTAATGCCGAGTTGAGGGAAATGATGAAGCAATTGGTAAGTAATCAAGCCGAAACCAACAATAGCATAAAAATTATTCGGGATGATACCAAGGCGTTGAATGAGAGGTTAGATAGAATTGATGGCAAGGTTGAGATAAACATGAAGAATCAATGTGTGAACTTCAAGGATCTTGAGAGTAGGATGGCTGCCCTTTCTAGGCCACAAGGTACTTTACCTAGCACTACTCAACAGAATCCTAAGCCTCAATTTAGCATGGGACCGAATCAAGGGCCGAATCAAGGACCCAATCAGGGGCAGAAGTACACACCGCCTCAAGCTCGCCATGAGGAGGCCAAAGCCATTACAACCCGTACAGGTAAGTCATATGACCCTCCTTCTATGCCTAATGTGGTTGTTTCGGATGTACATGATTCAGGTATTGATGATGATGAAGTAGATGAGGAGATTGAGATGGAGGAGAATCCGACCGTGAAGACTCCGGTCACTCCACCAAAACCGGTTGTGGAACCCGAGGTGAAGGCTTATAAACCAAAAGTGCCATTCCACAACGGTTCAAGAAGGCTAAGCTAAAGGAACAATACAATAAGTTTGTTCAAATGATTTCTAATTGTAACTTCAATTTAATCATGAGTGGCTAATTCTTCTATTGTCCACCTTGATGAAACTAGACGAATGATGTGATTGCTATATATTTTAATTCAAAGAGTTGATTTCAATTATCGTTGTGTCGTGATCTTGAAGAGCATTGAGGAACAACAATTCGATGGTAAAAGGAAGTGGGATCCCTATCAACATCTAGAAAGATTTGAGAAGTTGGCTAGGTTATACCAATACGGGCAGAATCAAATGAATGCCGTAAAACTCGAGACATTTCCAATGTCTATTACCGGGGATGCTCTTGATTGGTTCAATGACCTTCCGGAAAATTGCATTACGACTTGGGACCAACTTAAGCAAGCCTTTATTGGTGAGTTCTACTCACTTAGAACCCAAAGAAAGTTGGAGAACTTGATAAGGTCGTTTGCCCAAGACGAAGATGAAGATGTTGTTGATGCGTGGATCCGATTTAAAGAGATGTTGAGAAATTGCCCGGGTCATAATATGACTAGAGAGCAATATGTTGAACTATTCTTTGATGGGCTCAATAAGAAGTCCAAACGTGAGCTAGGTTATGCTTTTGGTGGTGGGTTCAACAAGATCACACCAAATGAGGGCTATGAAATCTTGGAATCCATGGCAAAGGATAATGCAAACATGGATGATGATCGGTTTTTAAAGAATGAGAGAAGGTTGAAAAGGGGTACTAGCCAAGGCCGGGTAGCAAAGGTTGAGGCTAGTCATGATTCGGGTATGATTGGAGAGATGAGAGCGCTATCTGAGCGTATGGAGAAAGGCTTTGCTATGCAAGAAAGTCGATTTGGGGCCATTGAAAGGGATGTGAAGGTTGTTGCCGATGGATGTGACCATTGTGGAAATATGCATTATTCGGAAGATTGTCCAAGTCGGGGACCCGAAGATGTTAGCTACATCCAAAACCAACAACAAGGAAGCTACCAACGAAGTACCGGTTACCAAAACCGTCCTTCAGGTAATCCCACTTATAACTCTTCTTTTCCTACTAACAACTCTCGTTTTTCAGGAAATCGGTGGCAAAGGGACAATTTCCAAAGTCAACCTCAACAACAACCTCAACAAGGACAAGGATCCGGTTCTTCTTCCTCTAATGCCGATCCTAATGCCGAGTTGAGGGAAATGATGAAGCAATTGGTAAGTAATCAAGCCGAAACCAACAATAGCATAAAAATTATTCGGGATGATACCAAGGCGTTGAATGAGAGGTTAGATAGAATTGATGGCAAGGTTGAGATAAACATGAAGAATCAATGTGTGAACTTCAAGGATCTTGAGAGTAGGATGGCTGCCCTTTCTAGGCCACAAGGTACTTTACCTAGCACTACTCAACAGAATCCTAAGCCTCAATTTAGCATGGGACCGAATCAAGGGCCGAATCAAGGACCCAATCAGGGGCAGAAGTACACACCGCCTCAAGCTCGCCATGAGGAGGCCAAAGCCATTACAACCCGTACAGGTAAGTCATATGACCCTCCTTCTATGCCTAATGTGGTTGTTTCGGATGTACATGATTCAGGTATTGATGATGATGAAGTAGATGAGGAGATTGCTTTGGACTGGAGAATTGAGTTGATGGAGACAGATATGGGGGATGAGGAGATTGCTTATCTAGGAGCTGGAGAAATTGAGTTGATGGAGACAGATATGGGGGATGAGGAGATTGCTTATCTAGGAGCTGCAGGTATTGATGATGATGAAGTAGATGAGGAGATTGAGATGGAGGAGAATCCGACCGTGAAGACTCCGGTCACTCCACCAAAACCGGTTGTGGAACCCGAGGTGAAGGCTTATAAACCAAAAGTGCCATTTCCACAACGGTTCAAGAAGGCTAAGCTAAAGGAACAATACAATAAGTTTGTTCAAATGATTTCTAATGTGCATATTAATGTTCCTTTAGTTGATTTGATACAGGGTATGCCTCACTATGCCAAGTTCATCAAGGAACTTGTGACGGATAAAGGGAAGTTGGAGGAAGCGAAAGCTACTTTTCTAAATGCCGAGTGTTCTGCTATCTTGCAGAACCGCATTCCTCCTAAACTTGAGGATCCAGGGAGTTTTCTAATCACTTGCTCTATTAGAACTATAATTTGTAAGGCTTTAGCTGATTTAGGAGCTAGTGTTAATTTGATGCCTTATTCGGTTTGGAGTAAGTTGGCTCTAGGAATCCTTCGCCCGACTCGTATGAGTATTAGGCTTGCTGATCACTCATTTCAGTATCCCATGGGGATTGCTGAAAATATTAGAGTCACTGTCGGTCATATTGTTTTCCTTGTTGATTTTGTTATCTTGGAGATGGAGGAGGATGCCCAGGTACCCCTTATTCTTGGACGACCTTTCCTAAATACCGCGGATGCTATCATCCGTGTGAAGGATAAGGAAATATCTTTGGGTGTGGGTACGGATAGGATTGTTTTCAATGTCGAAAGGTCTATTAAGCATACTTATTCTAATGATGAATCTTGTTTCAGGATTGATGTAATAGATGATGCTTTGGACCAAGAATTTCAGGAGTTGATGGAGACAGATATGGGGGATGAGGAGATTGCTTATCTAGGAGCTGGAGAAATTGATGATGATGATATAGATGAGGAGATTGCTTATCTAGGAGCTGGAGAAATTGATGATGAGAAGATCTAGATGAGGAGATGCTTATCTAGGAGCTGGAGAATTGAGTTGATGGAGACAGATAGATGAGGAGATTGCTTATCTAGGAGCTGGAGAAATTGATGATGAGACAGATAGATGAGGAGATGCTTATCTAGGAGCTGGAGAATTGAGTTGATGGAGACAGATATGGGGGATGAGGAGATTGCTTATCTAGGAGCTGGAGAAATTGATGATGATGAAGTAGATGAGGAGATTGAGATGGAGGAGAATCCGACCGTGAAGACTCCGGTCACTCCACCAAAACCGGTTGTGGAACCCGAGGTGAAGGCTTATAAACCAAAAGTGCCATTTCCACAACGGTTCAAGAAGGCTAAGCTAAAGGAACAATACAATAAGTTTGTTCAAATGATTTCTAATGTGCATATTAATGTTCCTTTAGTTGATTTGATACAGGGTATGCCTCACTATGCCAAGTTCATCAAGGAACTTGTGACGGATAAAGGGAAGTTGGAGGAAGCGAAAGCTACTTTTCTAAATGCCGAGTGTTCTGCTATCTTGCAGAACCGCATTCCTCCTAAACTTGAGGATCCAGGGAGTTTTCTAATCACTTGCTCTATTAGAACTATAATTTGTAAGGCTTTAGCTGATTTAGGAGCTAGTGTTAATTTGATGCCTTATTCGGTTTGGAGTAAGTTGGCTCTAGGAATCCTTCGCCCGACTCGTATGAGTATTAGGCTTGCTGATCACTCATTTCAGTATCCCATGGGGATTGCTGAAAATATTAGAGTCACTGTCGGTCATATTGTTTTCCTTGTTGATTTTGTTATCTTGGAGATGGAGGAGGATGCCCAGGTACCCCTTATTCTTGGACGACCTTTCCTAAATACCGCGGATGCTATCATCCGTGTGAAGGATAAGGAAATATCTTTGGGTGTGGGTACGGATAGGATTGTTTTCAATGTCGAAAGGTCTATTAAGCATACTTATTCTAATGATGAATCTTGTTTCAGGATTGATGTAATAGATGATGCTTTGGACCAAGAATTTCAGGAGTTGATGGAGACAGATATGGGGGATGAGGAGATTGCTTATCTAGGAGCTGGAGAAATTGATGATGATGATATTTGATGAGGAGATTGCTTATCTAGGAGCTGGAGAAATTGATGATGAGACAGATAGATGAGGAGATTGCTTATCTAGGAGCTGGAGAAATTGATGATGAGGAGATGAGGAGATTGCTTATCTAGGAGCTGGAGAAATTGATGATGATGATCTATTTGCTGAAGTTATGGCTCTTAGTTTGGATGAGACACCTCTAGTTGATGAGAGTTTTGAGGAGGTAGTTGCTGATGGAAGCTCATTGGTACCTAATTCAGTTGATGTACCACCTACAGACTTGGAGCTTAAGCCGCTGCCTGCCCATTTGGAGTATGCATACTTAGCAGGTGAATCATCCTTACCAGTTGTCATCTCGTCTTCACTCTCGGGTGACGAGAAAGGACTCCTTCTTGCTGTGCTTAGAGCCCATAAGCGGGCTTTTGCTTGGAAGACTACCGACATTCCAGGTATTAGTCCTAACTTTTGCCAACATAAGATTGATTTTGTAGATGATGTGAAGCCCGTTGTCCAGCGACAAAGGCGGCTGAATCCAAATATGAAAGAAGTAGTTAAAAAGGAAGTGATTAAATTGTTAGATGCGGGAATTATTTTCCCTATAGCTGATAGTCCTTGGGTTAGCCCTGTCCATTGTGTACCCAAAAAGGGGGGTATGACTGTTATTGAAAATGAGAATAGGGAGCTTTTGGCTACTAGGACTGTTACGGGTTGGCGGGTGTGTATTGACTACCGTAAGCTAAATGATGCTACCCGTAAAGATCACTTTCCATTGCCTTTCATTGATCAGATGTTAGAGAGATTAGCAGGTAATGAGTATTTTTGTTTCCTTGATGGGTTTTCCGGGTACTTCCAAATACCCATTGATCCAAAGGATCAAGAGAAGACCACTTTTACGTGCCCCTTTGGCACTTTTGCTTATCGGCGAATGCCGTTTGGTCTTTGTAATGCCCCTGGCACCTTTCAAAGGTGTATGATTGCTATATTCCAGGACATGCTTGAAACCTCCATGGAGGTTTTCATGGATGATTTCTCGGTATTTGGGGACTCATTTCGAACCTGTTTGCATAACTTAGATAAAATGTTGGAAAGATGTGAAAGAGCACAACTTGTGCTAAATTGGGAAAAGTGTCACTTCATGGTGACCGAGGGAATAGTGTTAGGCCACAAAGTGTCTAAGGCCGGGATAGAGGTTGATAGGGCTAAGATTGATGTGATAGCCAAACTACCCCCGCCTTCCAATGTGAAAGGGGTAAGGAGTTTTCTTGGGCATGCTGGATTTTATCGTAGGTTTATTAAAGACTTTTCTAAATGCCGAGTGTTCTGCTATCTTGCAGAACCGCATTCCTCCTAAACTTGAGGATCCAGGGAGTTTTCTAATCACTTGCTCTATTAGAACTATAATTTGTAAGGCTTTAGCTGATTTAGGAGCTAGTGTTAATTTGATGCCTTATTCGGTTTGGAGTAAGTTGGCTCTAGGAATCCTTCGCCCGACTCGTATGAGTATTAGGCTTGCTGATCACTCATTTCAGTATCCCATGGGGATTGCTGAAAATATTAGAGTCACTGTCGGTCATATTGTTTTCCTTGTTGATTTTGTTATCTTGGAGATGGAGGAGGATGCCCAGGTACCCCTTATTCTTGGACGACCTTTCCTAAATACCGCGGATGCTATCATCCGTGTGAAGGATAAGGAAATATCTTTGGGTGTGGGTACGGATAGGATTGTTTTCAATGTCGAAAGGTCTATTAAGCATACTTATTCTAATGATGAATCTTGTTTCAGGATTGATGTAATAGATGATGCTTTGGACCAAGAATTTCAGGAGTTGATGGAGACAGATATGGGGGATGAGGAGATTGCTTATCTAGGAGCTGGAGAAATTGATGATGATGATCTATTTGCTGAAGTTATGGCTCTTAGTTTGGATGAGACACCTCTAGTTGATGAGAGTTTTGAGGAGGTAGTTGCTGATGGAAGCTCATTGGTACCTAATTCAGTTGATGTACCACCTACAGACTTGGAGCTTAAGCCGCTGCCTGCCCATTTGGAGTATGCATACTTAGCAGGTGAATCATCCTTACCAGTTGTCATCTCGTCTTCACTCTCGGGTGACGAGAAAGGACTCCTTCTTGCTGTGCTTAGAGCCCATAAGCGGGCTTTTGCTTGGAAGACTACCGACATTCCAGGTATTAGTCCTAACTTTTGCCAACATAAGATTGATTTTGTAGATGATGTGAAGCCCGTTGTCCAGCGACAAAGGCGGCTGAATCCAAATATGAAAGAAGTAGTTAAAAAGGAAGTGATTAAATTGTTAGATGCGGGAATTATTTTCCCTATAGCTGATAGTCCTTGGGTTAGCCCTGTCCATTGTGTACCCAAAAAGGGGGGTATGACTGTTATTGAAAATGAGAATAGGGAGCTTTTGGCTACTAGGACTGTTACGGGTTGGCGGGTGTGTATTGACTACCGTAAGCTAAATGATGCTACCCGTAAAGATCACTTTCCATTGCCTTTCATTGATCAGATGTTAGAGAGATTAGCAGGTAATGAGTATTTTTGTTTCCTTGATGGGTTTTCCGGGTACTTCCAAATACCCATTGATCCAAAGGATCAAGAGAAGACCACTTTTACGTGCCCCTTTGGCACTTTTGCTTATCGGCGAATGCCGTTTGGTCTTTGTAATGCCCCTGGCACCTTTCAAAGGTGTATGATTGCTATATTCCAGGACATGCTTGAAACCTCCATGGAGGTTTTCATGGATGATTTCTCGGTATTTGGGGACTCATTTCGAACCTGTTTGCATAACTTAGATAAAATGTTGGAAAGATGTGAAAGAGCACAACTTGTGCTAAATTGGGAAAAGTGTCACTTCATGGTGACCGAGGGAATAGTGTTAGGCCACAAAGTGTCTAAGGCCGGGATAGAGGTTGATAGGGCTAAGATTGATGTGATAGCCAAACTACCCCCGCCTTCCAATGTGAAAGGGGTAAGGAGTTTTCTTGGGCATGCTGGATTTTATCGTAGGTTTATTAAAGACTTTTCTAAGATTACTCGTCCTATGACCCACTTGTTGGAGAAGGACACTCCTTTTATATTTGATGATGCTTGTGTAAGTGCTTTTCAGGTTTTGAAAGAGAAATTGACCAATTCACCCATTATGGTTGGGCCGGATTGGGAATTGCCCTTTGAGCTAATGTGTGATGCTAGTGATTTTGCTGTGGGAGCCGTACTTGGGCAAAGGGTTGATAAACATTTCAAGCCTATTTACTTTGCTAGTAAAACATTGAATCCAGCCCAGCAAAATTACACCACTACTGAGAAAGAGTTGCTAGCTGTGGTTTTTGCTTTTGATAAGTTTAGATCTTACTTGGTTCTAAGCAAGACCATTGTTTTTACTGACCATTCAGCCCTGAAGTACTTGTTCTCGAAACAAGATGCTAAACCCAGACTTATCCGATGGATCTTGTTGCTACAAGAATTTGATATTGAGATCAAGGATAAGAAAGGGGCTGAAAACTTGGCCGCCGACCACTTGAGTCGATTGGAAGATCCTCACCGGGAGGAACTTCGTGATGGGGAGATCAATGATCACTTCCCCGATGAGTCTCTAATGTTTATTTCTACTTCTAATGATGCTCCTTGGTTTGCAGATATTGCTAACTATTTGGTTGCAGGTGAGATTCCCAATGACTTCACGCATCAACAAAAGAAGAAGCTCATATCGGATGCCAAGTACTATTTTTGGGACAGCCCATACTTATTTCGAGTTTGTGCAGATGGGATGGTGAGAAGATGTGTTGCTGGAGCCGAGACTAGAGAGATTCTGGATGCTTGTCATTACGGTCCAACTGGAGGTCACTATGGTCCTTCGGTTACTGGTAAGAAGGTATTTGATGCAGGTTTCTATTGGCCCACAATTTTCAGGGAGGCTCAAACCTTAGTAGAAACTTGTGACATTTGCCAACGACAAGGGAACATCACCAAGCGGGATGAGATGCCCCAACAAGGAATTCAGGTATGTGAAGTGTTTGACATTTGGGGTATAGACTTTATGGGACCATTCCCACCGTCTAACAAGTTCCTTTACATACTTGTTGCTGTTGATTACGTGTCTAAGTGGGCCGAAGCCAAGGCTTTGCCCACGAATGATGCTAGGGTGGTCATTGACTTTCTTAAACAGTTGTTTAGCCGTTTTGGTTGTCCTAGAGCTCTAATTAGTGACCGAGGTACCCATTTTGCCAATCACCAATTAGCTAAGGTTCTTAAAAGATATGGTGTTTGTCATTACTTTTCTACTTCCTATCATCCTCAGACCAGTGGTCAAGTGGAAAACACGAACAGGGCCTTGAAAAGGATTTTGGAAAAAACGGTCGGGGATAACCCCAAGGTTTGGTCTAAGAAGCTTGATGATGCCTTGTGGGCGTTTAGGACCGCCTTTAAGACACCGATTGGCACCACGCCATACCGGTTGCTCTATGGTAAGACTTGCCATTTACCCATTGAGATAGAGCATAAGGCTTATTGGGCGTTGAGAAATTTGAACCTTGACATGATGGAGGCCGGTGAACTAAGAATGTTGCAGCTCCATGAGCTCGATGAGCTTCGATTGGGAGCTTATGAAAATTCTAGGCTTTATAAGGAAAAGACCAAAGTTTATCATGACAAAAGGCTCCGTAGGAAGGACTTTAAGGTTGGGGCAAAGGTTTTGTTGTTCTTGTCCAAATTTAAAATCAAACAACCCAAGTTGACTTCTAGGTGGATTGGACCTTTTGTGATTAAGCATGTGTATCCATCCGGTTATGTTGAATTGTTCAAAAGGGATGGAAATGGGTCTTTCATTGTAAATGGTCATAGATTGAAGTTGTATTTTGAAGAAGAGCAGGAAGAGGGGGCAATTGAGGAAGTCCCTTTGTTTGAACCAGAAACTTGAAAGGTAGTCGAGTCTAGCTAACGACTCGTAAATAAATTAAGCGCTTCTCGGGAGGCAACCCGTGTTATTTTATTTTCATTTTATTAGTTAGTTTGATTTTATTTTGTCAAGAAATGTGCAGGTGTGATTTTATGGACATGCGGTTGGAGGTAAGTCTGTTTTCATAATTTTTCTAAGGAAAAATTGGGGGATTTGGACCAGTGGGTTGGAACTGCGACGCAGTGGGGATACACTGTCCCACTGCGCCGCAGTGGTTTTATACTGCCTTGGGGAGAAAAATTGGCTCACTGCGACGCAGTGGGGATACACTGTCCCACTGCGCCGCAGTGGTTTTATACTGCCTTGGGGAGAAAAATTGGCTCACTGCGACGCAGTGGGGATACACTGTCCCACTGCGCCGCAGTGGTTTTATACTGCCTTGGGGAGAAAAATTGGCTCACTGCGACGCAGTGAGGACCACCCAGTCCCACTGCGCCGCAGTGTTATCATTCTGTCCAAGATTTGTTGTTGATGATTAATGAGAATCAATTTGCATTCCGTATATTTAATGATTGTTTGTTTGTTTTATTGGTTGTGATTGCAGTCAGCAAGTCAGAGGAGACAGATGGAGGTTGGACAGGGAAGCGGGGCTAGTTCAAAAAAGGCTAGGCAAGAGCCGGAAGTGCCCGATTTGAAGTTCGGTGAGCGAGATATGGATGAAGCGCATGCTTGGTTGGCATTTGATGGGGCTAGGCAACCCCATAAGAACAACTATTTGAACAAATTATTTGCTTTACATCGTCAGGTTGTCTGCCCACCTAAATACCTTGACCCTGCTTTTGCCAGAAATTATGGGGTTCAGGAGGATATTCGTCGGTGGTTCCGGATTGAGGTCCAAATTGGTGACCAAATGGTCAGTAGTGACATGTGGCATAATGTTTTCTACAATCGGGAACCAGCTTTCCGTGAGCTTTGTCTGGAGTTTTATTCCACTCTGAAGTTGACCAAAGAGCTCAATAAGATTAAGGATATTTTTGAAGAGCGAGTGGTAACTTTCTTTTGCGGGGGACAGCCGAGGAAACTATCTGTCCCTGAATTCGGTTTCTACTGTGGTATGTATTCGAGAGACCAGTTGGATAGCCAGCAGTTTAGGGCTCTGTTGAGAAAGGGGTTGTTTGTGAAGCAGGATTTGGGGGATGGGGAGTCGATTCCCCAGTATTGGTCTAGAATTTCAGGGGGACACAATTGGCCTTCTTGTGGCTATGTAAGTGTGTCGAACTAAGGATCATGATCCAGGATATTCAGGAATTAGCCAACGGTCAAAAATAAGTGTCTACATTCATCCAGCTTATTGAGCAAGAAAATAAACGTGCAATCCCAAGAAAATCGCAACAAACTCGAAGAATAAACGTGTCAAGGAAGACTCAACGTCCACTTTTCAACTTCAACACGTTGAATATTATCAACACGGAAGATCCCGGATAATTCGGATAATTTGTTAGGCATTTACATTATAAATAAGAGGTGATTGATCGAGATTAGGTGAACTGCTCACACATTTGTACTCTCACACACTCATTCACTGCATACTTACTTTCTTTTTCGTTCATTAGCTCGATCAAATCACTCTCACCCTCATTGTATTGTAATCAACCAAAATAATAAAAGAACTAAGGAAGGGTCGATTGTATCCTCCCGGGGTTTTTTACCTAAGATCACTTAACTGGATCAAGGGTTTTTCCTTGTCAACAAAATTCTGGTGTCATTATCCTTTACAGTTTTTTCTTTAAGATTTTAGCATTAATTCACATTACTTTACATTATTTTCAACAGTTTTCTTAATTACTCTAAGTATTTCTATCTCAAAGATCTTCTTAAAACTCTTTTTAGTCAAAACTCTTAGTTTTAATTGTTATTGTTAAGAAAACTTTTCTTTTTATTGAAGATCCTTGAACACCAAACCCCACTTACAAATCTTCGGTTCTTGAGTTGTCTAAAATCCTTTCTAAAATTATCTTAGGTAATTTTTGACCGAAACAATTTGGCGCCCACCGTGGGGCAAAAAGGTGTTTTTGCAATTTAATCACATTCTTTGAATCTTAGTTTCGAAAACTTTCTCAAATCAGTCTGCAAAGATGTCAACTTCCCAAAACGCTTCCTCTGCTGCTTCTGGATCTTTAATTTTGAAGAATTTGATCAATAAGCCTCCAAAAAATAATAACAATAATAAAAATGCTGGGAAGGCTATTGATGATTCATCGGCAGGATATGATCCAAACCGCCCAATGCCCAAAGCACCAGAACCTTATCCATCCTTGGATTCACAGGTAAGAACTAATCGTAACGAATCTAATACTGATACAGATGTTCTTTCTATGTTTAAGACTCTGCAAGAACAAATGGCGAAAGCACAATCAGAGAATCTCTCTAGATTTGATAACTTGGAGTCAAGAATGATGGGAAGCGGGAGTCAAGGGCCTAGAAATCGAGAAATTAGAATTCACGATCTCGAAGCGCCAGAAGATTCTCCCATGAACAACAGGAGCGTCAATTTTGGAGGAACGGGGACCCAAGGGACCCCAGCGACTCAGTCAATGGGTCATTTATTTTCTACTCCTCCTCCAAAGCCTGGATCAGCTTCCTTCTTTCAAGCAGGAAATAATTCAAATAATAATAATAATGAACAAACACCTCCGTCATCTTCGGGGGCTCCAGGTTTAACTCCTCCCACCTTTAATTGCGAAAATAATGCTAACCATATGCAGGATAATGTGGCGAATGCGTATTTGGCGAGAGATATGCAGAAAATTAAGGAACTGGTTTCGACAGTTCCGGGATTCTGTCAGCCAATCCCAGAAGCAGATCCATCCTCCTACAGAATTTCCAGATTCGCTAGAGTTTTGGTTGAGTTTAACTCTTTGAGAGATATTCCTATGTTTGCTGAGGCTGAGATTTTAGATTCTGTGAGAAGGTTCAGACTTGAGTATCATTGGCTCCTTCCTAGGTGCTCACATTGCAAGATTTTCGGGCATAAGTTTGATGATTGTAGTGTGAGACCAAGGACACAGAAAGAGATGGAAGCCCATATGGCTACTGCAGCTCCAACATCACAGGTTGGTCCATCTGGGACCAAGAATGGCCCATCAGGGCCCAAACAGGTTGATCCAGCAGAGGCCCAAGCAGATGATGGGTTTCAAAAGCCCAATAGACGTAAGAGGAGGCCCAAAAAGGCCCCTTCATTTTCTATTCCTAAGCCTAAGGTCATGTATGTTCCTAAGAAGACACAAGATTGAAAGGAAAAGGCTCCAGCAGCAGCTATTTCTACTACAGCCACTACAGATTCATCAGCTCCAGTTAGATTTCCTACTGCTCCAGATTCAACCCCTCAAAGACCACTCCAGATTCATATTAGATTTCCTACTGCTCCAGATTCAACCCCTCAAAGACCACTCCAGATTCATACAGCTACTACTACAGTTTCAGACACTCATTCAGGTACACAGACTACTACATATCATGATTCTATTCTTACCCCTCCTGCACCTGGTGTTGAGACTAGGAACCAGTATGATGCACTATGTCAGATTAACACTGATGAGGTCAGTACTCCCTCAGTTGAGCCTATTGTTCCTGATGATGATGATTTTGAGGATGAGTCTGATAGCGATGAAGTTGAATCCATTGAAGGTGACACTGATCCGTTCATGTAGATGTTTGGTTCATAAATATTGACTACTAGCTTTGTTTTTCATTCTTATTGTTTATATTGCTAGTTCGATTGTTCTTGGGTGTTCTAGGTCTGTCCAATCACTCACTTGATTCATTTCCTGCATCACGAGTCCCCTTTATTATGCGGGGGGCCCGTGAGGGCATTTACTATGTAAATGTTTAAGTCAACTGGCATTCAGCCATGTTGCCTGTTCTTATTTGTGATTAATACAAGTTAACCAGGGGTGACGGCCTTTTACCGAATACATACAACGCACAAGATTTGAAAGTTCATTAAGTTCGATACACACTATAACTATTTGTGTAAAGTTGTTTACATTCTGAAATACTAATCCTGAAAAGATAATAGGGATGAGAGGTTGGTTTACTTTGGTTGGGTGGGTATAGGTGTGTCGGTGTGTGTGTGTGAGATATATGTGTTTTATTTTGGGGGTATAAGACTAGTGGAGACATATTCAACTTTTTTTGTTGAAAAAATGGAGGGATTTTTGATTTTTTTGGTATGAAAAGTGGCGGGATTTTCATTTGAGTTATTTATTTATTTATGGAAAATGATATTTGTATCAAAACAATTAATAAATCAATCACAACTCTGCATTATAGGATGCAGTGAAGCTTATACATTGTGATAAATTTGTCTATTTATGTGATACATTTATCATTTATCAATTACGTTAATAGACAAATATGAAACCCTATTTTATGAATTGGACACCTATTTAAAACTATCCAATTTAGACAAGCATACCGTGCCAAACCATGGAAAGTTACATGGATTATTGTGACCAATAAAAACATGACACATGCCCCTTTGCTTCCTCTTTCATCTGCCCTGTAAACTAAAAAAGATATCAGTGTTTGTTGTCAACTTCCATTTCATTGCCTTTCTTCCCCTTTATTCTATCATTCCAATCAAAGAGAAACATTTCATGAGTCTCATGAATAAAAGATTCTTGTTGATGAGTGTTCTTATCAGTCATACCACCCTAACCCACATCACACATTCACAATCATTCTCCCAACAACCATAACTTTGTCCTGGATCCAATGAACTTTCTGTTATAGGGACTAAACTAGGGCTAGATTTGTGATTTTTGGGTGCACAACATGGCTTGGGGTTGTAATAATTGTCTATGGTGGTAACAATAAATGATGATATGTCCAAATGATTTATCCAAGTCAGGGCCTTGACCACTCCATATAGGGTTTGTGAATTATGAGAGTTATGGTTGGGTGCACCGGTGGACTATGTGACAACTCGTAATTTATTAACAACGGGTTAGTCCTAATCTCAATCATTATTATAATTTCGTCTAATTTAGAGATTATGACGTAGAAATTATTAGTTAATTGAACATTTGATATAGTTCAATTAGACGTATCCTTATGACGTAGACTATTAGCTATTTAGACGAATGCCGAGTCTTAAAATAACGTTAAATAAGATTTAAATGTTATGATTGAACACAGTAAATAGACTGTCTAAACTAAATATTTCTAAAAGTTTAGTTTATTTAATTTTATTTACTTATCTTAACTAAAATGAGACGAGGGAAAATACCTTTACTTTACATCTTAATCTTTTAGACAAACGGTATTTAATTGTAAGCATTTTACCAAATTAGGGGATACTAAAATATCCTAAATGAAGCCACATGGACTGATTTGAGTCTGAGAGGAGGGAAATAGGCCAACAAAGCCCTTCCCCCCCTTTTTCTTTCTCCCTGGTCGATCCAAACACACACCACACACACACGCACTTCACTCTTCAATCTAAAACTCTCTCAATCTCTTATCATCATCAAAAATCTAGTTTTTTGGCAAAGGAAGGATTGAAAGATCTTAAGGCTATACCATTTGAAGTTATATCATCATCATCATCTTCATCTACATATTCTTCAACTATCTTCAAGAACATCAATTTTTGGTAAGTCTAAATCATCGCTTTTGCGCCTATTTATGTTTACTTACTCTTTTCTAGTCATTTCGAGTTTTTATATGGCCTAAAACAACTTAAAATGGAATTAGGGTTTAAATAGGGTTTTGGTTTGATTTGATCGTTTCGGAAGATTCGATGATGTTATGGATGAAATTATGGGTTGGGTTATGTGTATTTATGGTTTATAATATTTAGTTATGCTTCAAAATGGGTTACAAGCTCCTACAAATCGTTTTGGATTGATTTGGGTCGAGTTTGAAGGGTTTTGGTTTGATTTGATCGTTTCGGAAGATTCGATGATGTTATGGATGAAATTATGGGTTGGGTTATGTGTATTTATGGTTTATAATATTTAGTTATGCTTCAAAATGGGTTACAAGCTCCTACAAATCGTTTTGGATTGATTTGGGTCGAGTTTGAAGGGTTTTGGGTTTGGTTTTCCTGCATAAACTGCAGCTACTGCTTCTGGTTCAGAATTTGGCCACTGCGGCGCAGTGGCATGGGTTAGCCCCACTGCGGCGCAGTGGCTAGGGCCTGTTTTGTTCGTGGTTAGCTCACTGCGGCGCAGTGAGCTTGGCAATGGCTCACTGCGGCGCAGTGGATACCCCCTGTAAAATTTTGCGCGTCAATTTTCAAATGTTAATAACTTTTGTTCCGTGACTCCAATTAAGTCTTATGACCTATCGTTGGAATCGTAAGAGAGTCTAGTTTCTAGTAATAACACTCTTCTTGTATGAAACTTCTCTCATTTCAAAAAGGGTCAAGTCGAATGCGTCTTGTTCACACTCATTTAAGTTGTAAATGTGTTTAGGGACTTATGACTTGACTAAATCGTGCTAAATCAACTTGTTGAGGTTGTAGGGTTGACATTATGGTATTTTTATACTACTTTTAATGACTATGTCATTGATTTTTACCAACTAAAGGTAAACAAAATGAAAGTTTGAAACACGTTCTCGGTTACGGCATTCTAGGGTCTATAGCTAAGTAGTTGTACGTAGGATACTCGTCGTCAAGAGATTTGATCCTCATTATTGGTAATGATATCATAGGTTTTGGATAACATGGAGAACTGATTGTTGAATCTTCTCGAGCTACTTTGCACCTTTTAGCACTAGATCGCTAAGGTGAGTTTATGGCGCCCTTTTTCTTTTACTTTGGGCCTGAAAAACATGTGTTATTGTATACACGATTTGTTAAATAAATGATTGTTTTGTAAGTATGCCATGTGATTTGGATGCTTAGATCATTTGAAGTAAATTTGCCATGTTAGAGGCTGTGAAAATGTGTATACGTGTCATTTATTAAATGTTGGATAAAATGACGTTGAATTGCCGTGTAATGGCTGATTAAAATGTTTCTTTGTGTTTGACGAACTAAAATGTTGTCCCTGTAGTTATCATTGTTATGGAACCCTAGTGGTTGTGTTGTCAGACTTAGTTCTTGACTGTCTTAGTTATGGTCCGCACCCACTAGTAGAAGGAAATCCTGTGCGAGGCATGTTGACTGATACTGTCGGATGTTGTTTCCCGGCTGTCATATGCTAGTTATAAACATTGTTGTGGTGCGCACCCCATTTTAGAGGGAAATCCTGTGCGAAGCAATGTAGCATAGTGACTGATACTGTCGGACTTGGCTCCCGGCTGTCATATGCTTTAGTCGGACTTAGACCCCGGCTGTCTTGTTATGAAATATTATCAAGTGTTGGATTCTGATTGTCTTGTTGAAAATAACTACAAGTCATTGTGTGCTCACAATGACGAATAAACTTGGTCAAACATTCTGTAAACTCACCAGCTATTTCGATAGTTGATCCTCTCAAATTTCATGCTTTTCAGGTAACCAACAGTAAGTATTGGAAGCGTATATGACTTCGTGAAGCCATCTTTTGAACATTGGACGTACAATTAGCGTCAGACCTCTGAGGACTATCGTTTTATTAGTCCTAATTGTACTTTAATTGTACTTATTATTGACACATCAGCATAATTATACTTTCACGTTTAATAGAAAAAAAGAAGGAAAGGAAGTTGGAATAGAACCCTATACCTCCAAGTTTCCAACTAATGCATCATTGCCAATTAGTCTAACTTCATATTTGTTTACTTATTTCTTCTCCTTAAATAATATTAACTAATACAAAGACATATATCTTTTTTGGTACAAAATCTTCCCAATCGACTAGATATATTAATGGATATAAAAGTTCCAAATTATAGGCCATATCTTCCTCTGTACAAGTTTTAAGTTAATATGGAAGGTTTGAAAATTTGTATCTAAATAGAATTAGGTGTCAAAATATCTAATGAGGTTTATTTATGTCATTTTTGAAATAAAATGAATTGCTAAATATGTAAATTTAAATGTAAAAAACATAGGTAAAATAAAATTAAAAAAATGTAATTTTAAAACATTGAACGCACATATTGTATTTCATATTTTGTAATACTTTTTTTAGACAATATTTGTTTATATTTTTTTATCTAACATGTGTTGCTTATCATTACCTTAAAGTAATTTAACTTGATTATAGCGACTCATTACCTCATCTCAATGACTTTTGATAGGTTTAGTCCTTTAGTTGATAGAAATGGTAGTCGTAACGAAGAGAATTCTTGTGAACATCTACTGGTGATGTTAAAATGATAGCCGGAAAGACAAAAATAGAGAGCTGGATCACACCATAATTGATGTAGTAAATAGAAACATGAGAGGTGTGTTCTTTCTGTATGGTCATGGTGGTATAGAAAGACATTTGAATGGAAAGCATTAGCTACAACATTTATGCGAAAAATTGTGTTGAATGTTGCTTCAAGAGGGATCGTATCCATATTACTCGAAGTTAGAACGACAACTCATTCCAGCTTTGTTATTCTGTTAAATGGTAAACAAACATCATTTTGTTTTATTCGCCATACTGGTCTAACACGTAAATAAACCTCACTATTTGGGATAGACCCCCAATGTTCCATAGGCATTCTTTTGAATTTATGGATAGGACTTTAAGAGATATTCTTAAATCATGTAACCCAAACCGCATGAATTATCCGTTTTGTGGGAAAGTTATAGTTTTTTCTTGATGAGCTCAGACAAGTGCTAATAGTTAAAAGGTAAACAAAGTTTGAATGTTTTGATTTAGTACAAAGAGGGCAACGTTACGAACAACGTTGTCTTCAATGATGTTTTGACCAATTTATAAGTCAATTTATGTTTCTATATATATACTCTATGATTAAATCCTTTCATCTTTACAACATTTTCTTTGTATTGTAATATATATATATATATATATATATATATATATATATATATATATATATATATATATATATATATATATATATATATATATATATATATATATATATATATATATATATATATATATATATATATATATATATATATATATATATATATATATATATATATGTTTTGACCAATTTATAAGTCAATTTATGTATTTATATGTTTCTATATATATACTCTATGATTAAATCCTTTCATCTTTACAACATTTTCTTTGTAATAAAGTCTAATAACTTCCGTTTTGTTGGCATTTTTAATTCAATTTATACAAATGTGTAATTTATGATATATATAAACATCTACTTCAACTTTTAAGGTTGTTTGTACTGTATATAATTTACGATGAATCAATGATAAATAAGGTATAGACGTGCAACGCACGGGACTAACCTAGTTATGTATATATGACATCTAAGGGTGTAAATGAGTCAAGTTACTTGTGGATTATTCGGACATAACTTAAAGATCGTTGAACTGAAGCTGGATTAAACTCACAAGCCTAACCAAGCTTAAGCAAGTATCTTATTTAATACATATAAAATACTGTATAAGTTAATTAGTACATATAATATAAATTTATAACTAATATTACTAAAATAATGTATAATCATAACGAATATAAGTAAAAACATGATGATATGCAATACTATAATAATTTATGAAGATTTACATTATAAATCTATAATATAATTCTATGTAGTGTGTATATATACGTCCTACGATATATGTGTGTATATATATGTATATTCTTTATTCGTTCGTATCATCATTGGGCCTAATGGGCCAATATGTTTTCCGATCATTCGTCTGGGCCCAACGTGCCAAGTGTGTGTATGAACACGTGTTTTAGGTCGTGTGTACATGTCTTTCACTCAAAAGAGTTTATTGGGCTTCTAACATCGTTTGTTGTCTCATTTTGTATAATATGCAAAGTGTGTACATAAATAAGGTATTTGGGGTGTGTGTCTGTCTTCAAGTCGGATAGCCGCCTTTTGGGCTTCCAACATCGTTTGTTATCTCATTGGGCCTATTGGGCCCAATATATTTTTTGATGATTCGTATAAACCCAATATTATATCTATATCACTAATAATTAATATTTATTATACGATTAATATCATTATCAATTCATTTGATTTAAATGTAATTTAAATGGACCTTTTTTCTCAGAAAAAAAAACATACGGCGACGACATTGTAGTCGCCAAAGTCGCCACAAACTTTAGGAGGGAAAAAAAATCCTAATTTTTGGATGGAAAAAAATCAAATTTCATTCGGCGACGACATTGTCGTCACCAAAAGTTTGGTGGTAAAATTTAGCTTCGGCGGGAAGTAAATAAAATAAAAAAATTAATAAAAAACATATGCGACGACAATGTCGTCATCGTATATTTTAAAAAGAAAATTACTTTCTTGGCTTAAATTTAATTTAAAAAAAGAAATCAAAATACTTTTGGTGACGACATTGTTGTCGCCAAAAGAAAATTTGACTTTTGACTACTTTTTCGTCGTTTAGTGGACTTTTGGCGACGAAAATTTTGTCGCAGCCAAAAGTCTTGTCGCCAAAAGCCCAAATTCTTGTAGTGTATTCCTTGAATTCAAATGTCTAATGAGTGATTTAGATCAAACAACTCCGTAAATAAAATATATTTCATCTTTTGATTTCACGATAAAAGAAATTCACAATGAGACAACAAATTCCAATAATTTGGTAAGGGTACTAATATATCTTTGTAAAATTTAGTCTAAATGTCTTAACAAAATCATAAGAGCTCTCACAACGCCCTTGTCCTTGGCTTGTCTTAAAGGATGGATGAGTGCACACCGCTAGATGTGATTAGTTCTTGACTAGTCCTTAATGAAACTATTCATGGATAGACGGGTGGAAAGGGGCCCATCCTTGGCTCGTCCTTGGTGAACACCACTAGACTTAGGGGGTGCTTGGTTGAGGGTATTATGGGGTGGGTAATGGAAATGATTATCATTAATGATGCTTGGTTTTTTATTCATTGAGTAATCATTACCCATTACCATATTATACTCCATTCATCACTAAATTGGGGGTAATAAAACTGGCCCTGTTTTTTTTTTACTTAATAGACTTAATAATTAAGGACTTAATACATTAAGTCAAATTTCATGTTCTTTTTTTGACTTAATAAACAAAAATAACCGTCAATTACCTATTTTTTACTTAATACATTCAGACATTATTTATACATTCAGCCACTTAATACATTCAACACTTAATGACTAAAAAAAAAAAAGCCCTAGGTAATGAATAACCTCCTAATTAACCATATTTCTATGTAACTTCCGCATTCACATCGTAACTTCCGATTTCATATGTTTTATGTAACTTTCAAAAATGAGTTATGACAATAATTTATACTATCCAATAATATAGAGCATAAAATACATATTTTAATCATGATTAAAATCAACTACGTGTAATCGTATATAAGATCGATACTTGGTATATATTATAGTTTAGTTATTATAGTCATAGTTAAATGTAATTACTATAATGTCTTAACATAAATGTAAACATTCTTAAAAATTAAATTCCTTTTTAATTTTTTTCACGAGGAACAATTTTTTTTTCTTTTCTTATAATCTGAGATGTTAGCATTTCATAAATATATTTTAAATAAAAGTTATAATTTAGTTAACTAGTATTTAATTGATATACATTTATAAACCAAGCAACATTAATAATGAAAGGAATACTAAGGAATGCTCATTATATTCCTTGGCATTCCCTTTGCCTTTCCCATTGTCATTCCTTGATATGAACCAAGCATCCCTTTAGTCCTATGGATTTTTTTTCAATCTAAAACATTTACCCTAGCCCAAAAGGACGAATTTCAATATCATTAATATCAAAGTTGTAAAAGCTCATTTTTTAGACAACCACATTAACTTTTTAATTGCCACCGTTATTTTTTTATCACCACGACTTCCTCATCGTTGTGGACATGTGGTGGTTCAAGAATTATGTCACCACACCAACACTTTTAACTTTTTACTAACTCAAAGGATTGGAGCATATTTAACTAGCACAATACCCGTACGTTGTCCGGGTTAAGCTTAGTAAATTACTTTTTATGACTTACACGTACAACTCGATCTATATTGTAATATTTTGTGTAATATATAACCAATACCAAACATACAAAAACTGTTGACAAATAAAATACTTGTATAGCCTGCAGACACAAAGAAAAACCAATTTATGTATATATAGTATAATTAACACCAAGGATAATCAATTTATAAGTATATATTATATTATTATATATGTTCATATGTAATATCAACTATCCAAATAGACCCACTAAACACAAATACTGTTGGTAATTTTCAAACTAAATAAAGTTTATCGTTATTTAGTTTAAGACATTGGAAGGAAGAAAAAAGTTTGATGCGTTCTTGTGACAGTTTTCTTGTCAACCATCGTGACTATTGGAAAACATGGATACCATTTAGAATCTATTGGTTGAAGCTGAAATATTAATGTGTGTGACCAATAGACACATCTGTTCCGAATAATTTATGTACTATCTGTTCATGAAACATCATGATGGAGTAGAACTGATCCGTTCATATGGGCAATGAGTCAATATGGAGTAGAACGGTTATAGTATGGCTGCTTGAAAGGTAGCAACTGCCCGTTCATGGCTGTTCAAAAGGGAACTTCAATTCTGCCCTATAAATATCAGTCATATTTTTGTTGGTTTGGACAACGAAAACGAACACAAACTTACACCAAATCTTTATCTTACAACATACCAGATTGCTGCGTTTTATATTACTAAAAATATACGTAGTGTCACGAAAACCTTGAAAAACTCAGTAAATCATCCGGTTATTACCACCCGTGCATTTTTAATAACGATACTTCCCGTTGCTTCGTTGTATCTTGGGAAGTAATTCGCCAGTAACCCATAGCACCCGTTGTATCGAACGGTGGGGGCGGAATTGCTTTAAGGACAGAGATTACTCGCCTCGTAGCAATAAGTTGTAGTTTATATCGTATCTTATCATGTAGTTACAAGCCCAGTTACCAACAAATACTACACTATAAACAATATTCCACTCTTTTGGTTTTCACTCTCTACAATCACATATATACACCAAAAAAGTCAATCACACAAACATGAACAAAATGATCACAAAAGACTCAGTTTTTCAAAGAGATAAAATCATTTGGATCTTCCAGATATGATAAAGGTGGGGAAAGTCGAGCTTGGCGTTGATTATTCTCCCAGAGAAACAGCAGCAACGATCATGTGTTGAATGTTTTGAGAATGGGTTTATGCGTAACTTCTACTCGTGGTATTTGGTGTTGGACGAACTCGTAGAGGGTGGCGGCTGTGTAACCGCTCAGGGCCACCCTACCCACGCCAGAACTCCACAAACCCACCGCCTAATAGTTGTAGTGCATTAGTAAACTGATATTTGTAGTGTAATAATTCACTAATAACATTTGTAGTATATTAGTGAACTAACGATGTGAGAGAGATCAAGAACAACAACATATTATGTTGATTAGAATTGAAGCTTTCGGTTCATGAGTGGAATCTCCATTCTCTTGTCGTTGTCGACAAAGTAGGTCATGAGATTATTGCGCAAAACACCAACTATCTCAAATATTATCGTTCGAAACTTCTGAAACTCGAACGTAGGATGCATATCTATGTTGCCAACTTTTCTTAACGCTCTCCACTATATAAAGAACATGAAACTCCATAACTGTAACGGAGGATTAAATGGAAAGCGATTTTTTCTATTGCATAGAAAGGGATACAGATGCAATACGCAATGGATACAACAACAACAACAACAACGGTACTCAATCCCGGCGAGTGCCGGGGTTTGAGGGAGGTGTGACGTAGACAGCCTTACCCCTACCCAATGGTAGAGAGGCTGCTTCCTAAGGACCTCCGGCCTAGGGTATTACCCTTGAAAAAATAGTCTCAACGGCTAGCGGAGCAAAGCTGAAAGAGAAGCAGATGCAATTACACCAATGGATGATGGCTTTAAATAGGAAAAGGAATGCTAAAACTGCTCAACAACTTAACCACTACGTGAGTTAATCGGGGAAACCGATTGACCCATATGTTGAATAAAGGAAACTACAATGCAACATTATCCTCAACTTCCTGCACATATTATCATGGGCTTAATGCAATGTGAACAACAATATTTAGGCTAAAAGATAGGGGTTTCAGTTGCTTATTTGCTATCTTATCCACGTTTTTATTATTTAGTAACTAACCATCCGTTTTAAAAGGATGATTTTATACGGTTGTGATTAAAACTTTTTCTGATCTGATGGATATAAAGACTTTAAACTCCCAAGCACCGGAAACAATATATATATATAATTAATTCATAAATTCCAGGTCCAATAACTGAAATTTTAATAGAATAAATTAAATTGATTAATGTTACACTTAATTTAACTAGAACAAAATTGATAATAGCCAGCTTATCTCAACTGTCATATCCATAAAATAAATAACTGAAATTTTAATAGATTAAATTGATTAAAACCACACTTAATCTAACTATAAAAAAGTTGATAATAGTCAAGTATCCTATTCTGAATTGCCAAGATAGAGAACCGGTTTGGGTTTCCTAAAACCCAAACCAGTTTGGGTTTTGGTTTTTTTTTTTTTTCGTTGTCCGTTTTTAGATTACTGATGAAGGGTCTTCAAAGTTCGAAGCCCTCTATTGACAGATTTTGGATTGTGGTGGATAATAGTCTTGTTGTAACGTACATAAGTGTAGTTGCGTGCAAGGCCGGTTTAGGGGTGGGACAAAGTAAACGACGGGCCGAGGCCCGATTTTTTAGGGGGCCTTTTTTGTGTGTGTATGTGTATAAAAAATATTTATTTAATCAACTTAGCTCATTACAAATCCTAACAATTAACCAAAAACTAAACCATATAATTTAACTTACATAAAAAGCCCACTTACACATCTTTCTACATATAAAAAAAGTTATATTTTTCGATATTGGAATGTAGCCGCAAGCTACTCTAATGTCCTTGTAGACCTAGACTACTCTTCAATAAAGTAACAATATAAAATACTATTACATCTTTTAATTTGATGTGTACAGTGTATAAGTGTATCCAACTTATATGTATGAATGTATTCGACTTGTAATATTTTTTTTGTTCCGTTAAGTTTAATTTGTAAAATGATATATATTTTTGAAGATTATCTTAATAATCCTCATAAAACTACAAAATGATGAGATATGGATTCTACTAAATCTCTTTTTTAATTTTATTTCTTGATTTTTTCACATGTCATTGAAAAATAACTTTTGTTATGTTTATTAATATACTATAACTTTTTTTCGTCATTTTATAAAAATAGTTTATGTACAATAGAACCTCTATAAATTTATACTCGATTATTTAATAACCTCAATAAAATTAATAATATGAATCATTGCGTCTAACTTAGGGGTCCTTTTTTTGACTCGTCCTAATTTTATAAATTCTTAGAGACGTCACTAGTTGTGTGGGTCCCTTACCTCTATAACAAAATTTATCATATGCAGTTGAAAGCTATAAACACAAATGAAATGTTGCAACGGTGAGAAGACAGTATAAATCACGTGGAGTCTTCGAATTAATAAGCAACCCGTATTCTCTCCAATAAATTAATCTATATCTATATCTATACTATATTAATAAACAAACTACCTTCCCCCTTTTCAACTCTCTACCTTTAAAATACCCAAAATACCCTTAATTTTCAACACATTTCTAACTCACACACTAAATCTACCCAATATATTCCTAAAATATTTTACACCCATATTTATCTAAACTATCTATCTTCTTTATTAATTAATTTAAATATTTTCATCTAATATCTCTATAATATACTATATTAAAAACAAACTACCCTCCCCTCTTTTCAACTCTCTACCTTTAAAATACCCAAAATACCCTTAATTTTCAACACATTTCTAACTCACACACTAAATCTACCAATATATTCCTAAAATATTTTACACCCATATTTATCTAAACTATCTATCTTCTTTATTAATTAATTTAAATATTTTCATCTAATATCTCTATAATATTCTTAATAAAGTTATTTACAAAAGATACATCCTTAACCATAAAATAACTACACTACCATTTACGTCAATTACTTTTAGATTAATAACCACATCGTTACCACCACAACCACTAGCACCACCCGTTGCCGCCACCGCCGCCGCATTGCGCGGGTACCCATCTCGTAATATCAAACACATGTAAGCTTCGAATGAGAACAAAAGGTTACAAAATTCCTTACAAGTTTCTATAGCTTTTTGCACTTTTCCTGCCTTCGGGAAAATTTGAACGCCCGAAGTATTTTATCACTGATCAAAAATCGAACGGCAAATTCCCCAAGGGTTGTGATGGGGAACTGATAAGCAAAGATTCATGAAGATTTCATTTGTTGGAGTGTGATCATGTTATAATAAACGTATGTCCGGAAATAATTTAAGCCTACGGGGTCACACGAAATGACACGGTAACTCTATATTATTAATTAGTATATTGAAAAATATATTAATTAAAATATAATCACGAATTAATTAATTAAAAGGAGGTGTTTAAGTGTAATTAGGAATTAGTGGAGTTTCCTAATTCTAAATTGATAGGGCCGAAAATTATAAGGCTTGGAAAGCCTTTGAAGTTGCTTGCCCATCAAGTTTAAAACCCTAACTAATTAGCCTATAAATAGAGGGCTAATCCCAAGGTTGTGATGGGGAACTGATAAGCAAAGATTCATGAAGATTTCATTTGTTGGAGTGTGATCATGTTATAATAAACGTATGTCCGGAAATAATTTAAGCCTACGGGGTCACACGAAATGACACGGTAACTCTATATTATTAATTAGTATATTGAAAAATATATTAATTAAAATATAATCACGAATTAATTAATTAAAAGGAGGTGTTTAAGTGTAATTAGGAATTAGTGGAGTTTCCTAATTCTAAATTGATAGGGCCGAAAATTATAAGGCTTGGAAAGCCTTTGAAGTTGCTTGCCCATCAAGTTTAAAACCCTAACTAATTAGCCTATAAATAGAGGGCTAATCCCAAGGGTTTTTTGACACACAATTACACAAGCAAAACTCTCCTCTCTTCTCTCTTATTTGGTTCGACCGAACCCTCAAAGAGGTCATTTCTTATATTGACAGCAAGCTTTAACGGGTATTCGGTTTTGCCATTCGAAATTCATATGGATCTCATATTAATTAATGTATAACATTAATTGTAGTTTGTTTTCTTTAAAGTACGACTACATATGGTCTTTGGTTCATGGGGTTTTCGAATTAAGGGAATAAAGGGGTTTGTTGGATCGTGATTTGGGTACTAGCATACAGTATAGGGGTGTCTAGTGTGCGATCGTAGAGGGGTTTTACTTTAAACCCTACAATAATAATAATCTATTTATTAATAATATTATTGGAAGCTTTGCGCAAAGGTACACGTTTCGATTCTCTCTTTATTAATTAATTTGATTACATATACGTTTATTTCCGCTGCGTACTCGTGAATTGTTATATGTTTATGTGCGCATATTCTAACAGTGGTATCACGAGCCACATATGTGATCTATTAATTACAAAGATCAAAACTTGAAGGGGGGTTAAGGGTTGGTTATTTTTTAATTAATTGTTAAATAATTAAAGGAGGTTTTTCTTATTTTTTTTATTAATTAAAACCGATTTTAATTAAATAAATTAGGGTTTTGTTTAATTAATTTAACCTAATTCAATGGTGGATTGAAACCCTCGAGCAAGTTTTGAGTTATGTGAATTGACATGATTTATGTGATATAAATTGCATGTTGTGTATCTTTTTTATTTAAAGTTGTTAAATAAAAGGTATAATCACAAGGAATTCATGCAAGATTACTTGTGATTATTACTATTATATAGAGATATAAATTGCAAAGCATGATAGTCCAATAATTAGGGTTTATTGTGTGACTATGTGAATTTTTCGTGTGATTTTCCTGGTATGCAACAGTTCACTAAAAAATTCATATCTTTTAATCTGTAATGAGTAAGAAGTTCAAATTCGGACTGTAGATAGTCGACACATAGGGCTACAACTTTGTAGTTCTGGTCGAAAGCTGAATCGGACCACAAATAGGGATAAACAGGTCGTGAAGCTACCGGAAATTTCCAGTCAGCATGTTTATGTGTTATTACTTGGTAATTAGGTTGTTTAAAGGCTTACGCAATCAAGGTAACTTGATGTATGTGGTCCTCTTCTTCGAAAGGGGGAGCCGGGATTTAAACATATGCATGAACCATAGTGACCATGTTTAGGTGGCCCACCTTAACTTGTTGCATGATTAAGTAGTTCGGGAATTAGTAAGTTTATTAATTTTTGCTTGTTTATAAGGAAGTATAAAGGTGATGCAAAAATTGTTTTTTTGGAAAAAATATAAACTTGACTAAGAACTATCGAAATAGAGATTTCATTAATAAAATTGGGGTCTTACAACCTTGAGATACACCGGCTCACCCATTTGAACAAACTCTAAGAGAGGTATAAGTCGGAGTGCGCTAGCCTTCTAAAAGACGGGTTTTTAATTGCGTCCATCGCAAACCTTTGCCCTTGCGCTTCTTTGTGCGTTCAAATGGAGCTACCGAGCTCTCTTGTGTTGTTAAGACTATACAAATGATTTTATTAAAATATTATGTTATGAAGATTATGCATGAGTCTTCATACATAAACTTTTGATTCACATCAAATGCATTACCCATTTAAAGTTAAGTCATTGCCACCCACTTTGATTAGAACACTTGCCAGTGCTTTTCGCTCCTATGTGAGACCATAGGCGAATTGTATCTCTTCAAGGTAGATTACCACTCCGTTGTGAGACCAGCGGTGGACTATCTACATGTTCTTAATTGGGCGACTTAAAGCGAGTTAAGAGGTGAGACCTTAACCCGTGGCATAAGATGGGACAAAACATGTTTACAAAACACTTAATACCCCTTTACAGTGTTGTTGTAAGTCCCATAACTCTAGGATTTGCATGAATGCAATTATCGATTACCTTTTGAATACCGTCATTTCTAGTAGATCAACTGATGAAATGATTGTATGTCAAGTTGGATCCTAGCCTTAGTGAAAAGTAATTGTTAGATGAATTTAACAAGGGTAATTACATTTCTTAAGGATTAATTATCGAAAATACCGATAATTGAACTTTTGTCTGTTTTGAAGATGGCAACAACAAATCCTTCTCAAAACATACACCAATCGGCTTTCAGGTCGAGGCTAAAAAGGGAAAGACTTTCTGGAACCAACTTCAATGACTGTTTTCGTCAGCTGAGAGTTGTTCTAAGAGCTGAAAAGAAACATGGTGTCATTAATAAGCAGACACCGTTGTTCCGGGAGCGACTTCTACAACTAGAAAGTTGGCAGCATACAATGCTCGGTACGATAGACACAATGAGGTTTCTTGTTGGGAAGCATGAATGCCGACCTTCAAAAGCAATTTTGAAAATTATTTTCCTCGTGATATGATTAACGAGCTCAAGTCTTTGTATGAAAAGCAAGCCGGAATGGAGTTGTTCAACCTAGTTGATCAACTTCATGACTTGTGATACGAGCAAGGAACATCGGTTAGTCCTCATGTACTCTAGTTGAAGAAGTACTTTGGGCAATTGGAAAGGTTGTACTATGCTTATCATCTGCCTATTTCTATTGGCATGAACCTAAAAAAAAGGATTTTTTTTAGGAGTTCGTACGCAATTATAATATGCATAGCATGAGTAAAACCACATCTAAACTTCATGTCATGTTAATTGAGTATGAGAAAGAGCTTCCAAAGAAATCTGCTACATTCTCAAGTTCTAATGATCAAGAGGGGAAAGGTTCAGAAAGCAAAATAACCGTAAGCTAAGGGTAAGAAGTTAGGTAAGAGAAAACAAGGTAGTGTTAAGTCTCAAACCCTTAAAAGACCCTTCAGCAAAGGGAGTGTTATGACCAGTTCACCTGGTAAACTGGCCAGTCTCCAGTTGCACCTGGAGACCCAGTGAAACTGTCCAGTGAAACTGGAGACCTAGATGATTTGTCGAGAAATATATTGAAGTCCAGTTGCACCGTACAGTCAACGCAACTGAAGACTTCCTCCAGTTGAGAACTGACCAAGTTGAAGAAGCATTCCAGTTGAAGTCAAAGACAACAAATGGAAGATAGAGAATGGCAATGGCAGCGAAGCCTAGTTGGCATTCTAGTCAGTTACAAACTGGAGACCATCAGTGGAAAGCCCTTACAAAGCTTTACACTGATTACGAGGAATTAACTTGTATGCTTTATGTACCTTTACCCGGATAATAAGCCTTATCTTATTATTTAAGTATTAAAAGGTACATAAAGGTGGTTATGTAAAGTCACTTTAACATGCGACTTTACACTGCCTTTTAAGGAATTAAATGTTATTCCTTAAATGCTCCCAACCACATTTGTACGGCTAAAGTTAACCTCCCAATGTTAACTTTGCCTATAAATACAAGTCATTGCACCACCAAGAATATTAAGTTATTTCACAAAGACGAATAACTTCACACTTTGCAAACCTGCAATATTCTTGGTGAACTTGTGCAATATTCTCTCAATCGCTAAAAGAAACATTCCACAACTTTAAGTGTTTCGATTGTCTTGAGAAATTCCGAGTGTAGATCAATTGTATTTCATAGGTTGTTAGGATATTTACATTCGTGTATTATCTTGGTTCCGCATCAACCTTGTAATTTGTTTAACTTCAATAAATAAATTACACATTGAAAAATACATATTGTCTCATCAAGTTATCTTACAAGTTATTTGTATTATTGCATTGTTCTTTACTTATTGTCATTTATATAAGTAATCTATCTAGAACTTGGTATATACACACTGCAACTGGTCGTCTCCAGTTCAGTGCATATATTGCAAAGTAACTCCACCATTGACATAGAGGTGTCTTCAGTAGTACCATCTAACGAGTTGGTATCAGAGCAGAAGGCTAATAAACTTGCCTAGATCTGCTAAGATGAACACTACTGAAGGTGGAGATGGTTCTGGTTCAGGTGAAAACCCCTTGAATAATAACGCACAACCTTTTCAAAATGTTAACACCAACCCTCCTCCTCCTACTGCCCCAAACCATGTCCATGTACACTATTCTAACACTCCTGTTCCAAAATTTGATGGAAACAGTGAGACATTCGGTACATGGAAGGCTAGAATGCTTTTGCATTTTGGTGGGATTGAAAGGTATATGTTGAAAATCCTTAAGGATGGACCATATATACCCATGTCCCTTGGGGTCAGTCCTCTTCTTGATCCAACTGGAAGAAGAGGTTCTAGAGAAAAGCCTGAAGACCATTGGTCTGATGAGGATCGTAGACTTGTTGATCTGGACACCAGACTCAAGAACATGATCCTTGGGGCTGTTCCTAAAGATCTAATTCCAACACTTGTGCTGTTCCCTAGTGCAAAATCTATGTGGGACGAATTAGTTATTCAGTTTGAAGGAGGTGATGATACTATTGTCACCAGAAAAGTTGCCTTAAACAAGAAGTATGAATCCTTCTTTGCCTTGCCCAATGAAAGTCTAACTGGTACATACACCAGATTTTCTAGCCTCATCAATCAGTTGAGAGGTTTGGGTGTAGAGAAGGATAAGGATATTCTTCTTGAGAAGTTTTGTGATATTCTTTCTTCCAAATGGGAAAACATGGTTCTTGTCTTGAGACAAGGTAAAACCTTGCACACCCATACTCTTGCATCGCTCTATGGAGCCTTCAGATTCACTGAAGATAATAATGCTGCAAGACTGGTGGCTGAGCAAGATGCCATGAACCATGACCAGAGTCCCAAGGTTGCTAGTGTAACTGAGAGACCTTGTGCTGCTTTAATATCTGCAGAGAGTGTCCAGGTACACTCGATGAAGGAGATGTTAAACAGTTTCTTGAACTCTGGTCTGACCACTGAAAACAGTGATGGTTGTAATGAAACTGACGATGATGATCTGGTCGCCATGATTGCTAAAACCTTTAACAGGTTTAAGCATATCTTCCAAAAGATTTAATGGCCCCAACAATGCTTCCAGCTCCAGCTCTCTAGATAAGACCAATCTTACATGCTATAAGTGTGGCAAGAAAGGTCATTTTATGAAGGAATGCAGATCTAGTCAGTTGAACAACCAAACTGGCCCCTCTGTCCCTAATTTCAATCGGCCTGATGATAGCTACAAAGCTAAATACAAGAAGCTTAAGGCCCAGATTGCCCTCCTGTCCATGCAAAAGGAAAAGGATCAGTGCTTAATGGCACAAACTGAGGGAAAATGGGAGTACTCTGATGACTCATCTGATGATGAAGAAGAGGAAAGGGACATGTGTTTCATGGCCTTGGAAGATCAACAGCAGCAACACGTGGTGAAAGAAGATGTCATCTCTGGAAGATGGGTGGACATCATACTGAAGAAGGTATGTGACTATGATAATCAGGTTGACCCTGAACTAAAACTGGACCTGGCTGAATCATTAAGTGGTGATTTGGCATTTGTGCAAACTGTAAGAGCTGATAGTGAAAGATATCTTGACACTATCCTAATTGAACTGAACAATGTTAAACCACAACTAAATGATTTACAAAGTGTCCAGTTGGCTCTCAAGGAGTCAGTTTTAAAGATTGAGGCTTTAGAACTTGATAATCAAAAACTATTTTCTGATCTTGAAAAAGAACAAAAGATTATCAAGTCATGGGTAAAAGCATCTGGTAAAAACTATGATGCATTTTCAAGAACTATCGATGCCCAGAAGAATGCATGGAAATCTGGAGATCTGGAGATGGCAGCTCTCATACCAGATCTTCATGCATTGCCTCCAGCTCTCAAGGTTGAAACACCTTATGATCAACCTGAAGCTGTTGAAACTGAAACCTTTGAGACCACCCCCATTGAGGTTAAAACTGGAGCCAAACAGGCTAAAGCTCCAGTCAAAAAGGCCACTGGTAACAAGCCTTTACCTCAAAAGTCTAAGGTGCCCAAGACCCGACAGACTAAAGCACCAGTTGAACCTAGGTCCAAGGTTCAACTGCCTGATCAAAATAATATTTTGGTTAATCTGGAAAGTCAACTCCAACTTTTGTCTCGGCAGGTTCATAGTTGTACTACCCGGATTAACAATCTGGAAGGAGGTTTATTACCTCCAGTTTTCAAACAAAATATTAAACCACTCCCTTCAATACCTAATCTAAAGAATGTTCCATCTGGAACAAAATCAGGTAAAAATAAAGGGAGTAAGTATCAAATACCAATTGTTTTTACTCCTGCACCTGGAGCTGGTGAAAAAGCTCCAGATACAGCCTCCAGTTCAACACCACAACTGTCAACTGTGGCTTCTGTAGAGAAGTCCAGTGGACCCATCAAGAAAAGATGGGTTCACAAAAAGAACTAATGATTTTTGTGTGTGTGTAGGGCGATCGAAAGAAGAATATCTGGTATCTGGATAGCGCTGCTGGCCGGACAATGACCGGATGTAAGCCCCTACTGGAAGAGTTCACTGTCCAAGATGGACCGACAGTGACGTTTGGTAACGATCAATCTGGAAAGACTGAAGGATATGGTGTGCTCAATAATGGACAAGTCAAATTTAAAAGAGTTGCATTTGTGAATGGTTTGAAATACAACCTGATCAGTGTAAGCCAACTTTGTGATGATGGCTTCAGAGTTTTGTTCGATATTGCTCAAGGCACCATATTTAACAAGGAGTGGAAAGTGGTGATGATTGCACCAAGAAAAGGAAATGTGTACATCATGGATATGGAACCAGCTCCAAAAGAGCAATGTTTCTATACCAAAGCTGATGAGGACACCAACTGGCTATGGCATAAAAGATTATCCCATCTTAATTTTAAGAATATCAACAAGTTGTCTCGCAAACAACTGGTTGATGGGATACCTCAAATTTCTTTTAATAAAGAAAAACCATGTCCAGGGTGTGAGATGGGCAAGCAGAAAAGAGCTAGTTTCAAAACTAGGCAAAATTTTAGCATTACTGAACCTCTTCACATGCTACATATGGATCTTTTTGGTCCAGTGAATGTTCAAACTAGAGCTGGAAAGAAGTACACTCTAGTTGTGGTTGATGAATTCACCAGATACTGTTGGGTGGTGTTCATCAGATCCAAAAGTGATGCACCTGCTGAAATCATCTCTCTCATTAAAAGAATTGAGCTCAAGTATACTCGAAAAGTTTGTCAGTTGCGAAGTGATAATGGTACTGAATTCCAAAATAAGGTACTTGAAACATTTTGCAATGACACTGGCATCTCTCAAAACTTCTCATCAGTTCACTCTCCAGAGCAGAATGGAGTTGTTGAAAGAAAGAATCGTACACTGATAGAAGCAGCCAGAAGTATGCTATCTGAATCTGGTCTTCCACCAGTTTTTGGGCTGAGGCAGTTGCAACTGCTTGTCACACCCAAAACCGGTCAGTCTACATCAAGAGACATAAGAAGACTGCCTACGAAGTACTCAGGAATCGTAAACCAAATATTGGATACTTCCATGTATTTGGTTGTCCAGTTTATATACTAAACGATTCCAGTCAGCTTGGAAAGTTTGATGCAAAAGCTGATGAAGGGGTATTTTTAGGTTATTCAGATATTCGTAAGGCCTTTAGAGTTTATAATTATAGACTTCAAAAGGTTCATGAGACAATTCATGTCACATTCGATGAATCAACTAAAGCAATCAACAAGAGACCAAGCCTTGATATTACTCCAGTCATTCCAATCAATTTTGGTAAAATTGACCAAGTTCATCGGTCAGTTGTTTCACCAGAAGATGCTTCCAGTTACAACAAACTGGAACCCGTTAAGAAGAAGAAAAGCACCAGTGACACATCATTTTATCCCTTCATCAATGAAAGTTCCTGAGGACCGATCGATTCGCGATTCCTACGACTATGTAAGTGCGGAATCCAAACATAATCGTTATTGAGGTAATTGAATGAAACACATATATATGAATACGAAATCAATATGAACAGGAGATATAATTCAGATGTAAAAAACTCATATCTTGTATTAATCATAAGATTACAATACATAAAACGAGTAGACATCTGATTCTTTGGGCGGCATCTCGAGGTATAGATCTCTACCTCGAGAACCTAGTGAATGAAATCTGTTGCAACTAAAATCATCAACCTAAAACCGAAACCTAAGAACAATATATATAGGCTACAAATGGGCTGGGCTTCAAACTCGTGGGCTTCCAAACGCGTGCTACAGTAACACGTGTTTAGTCAAACTCGTGGTACTGTTCACACGAGTTTGTCCAAACTCGTGGTACTGTTCACACGAGTTTGTCCAGTTGTCTGGATAATCTCTGTAAAGTAACAGCCCTTTAATTGAGATGCATCGGACACAAATTGTGCACCAGAACGTGCACTTACAATCAATTTCAACTTACCACAAGAATTGGTGGTTGGATCTGATGTACGTGCCACTCCAATATCAGCACCAGTTCAAACACCTACTTCTCCAGTTCTTCGTGAAATGCCTTCTAATGAGGAATTTCATGATGCCAATCGAGACCTCATTGACTCTGATGAGGATGTAGAAGTTGTTTGGACTGATCCTTCTCCAGAAGCTGTTGCAACTGAAGAAGATCGCCAGGTGACTTGCACTGATATTGTAGTTCACCAGCCTAGTCAATACACTAGATGGACTCGAGCACATCCAATTGAACAGAATGTGGGAGATCCAACTAGTGGGGTTCAGACTAGAAGAGCCACCAGTGAGCAATGCTTAAACGTCACCTTCTTATCTTTAATTGAACCAAAGAAGATTGACGAGGCTATGGCAGACCCAAGCTGGGTGGAAGCTATGCAAGAAGAGCTCCTCCAGTTTGAAAGGAACAATGTTTGGGAGCTTGTTCCTTGTCCACCAGGGTTAAAGAAAGAACCTATTGGTACCAGATGGGTCTACTGAAACAAAATGGATGAAGATGGTCATGTTGTAAGAAACAAGGCCAGACTAGTTGCCCAGGGTTATTGTCAAGCAGAGGGCATTGACTTTGATGAAACTTTTGCTCCAGTTGCAAGACTTGAAGCCATAAGAATATTTTTGGCTTATACAGCCCATCTGCAGTTCAAGGTCTTCCAGATGGATGTCAAAAGTGTGTTCCTTAATGGAACATTGGAAGAAGAAGTTTATGTTAAGCAGACTCCAGGTTTCATCGATGAGAAGCATCCTCATTGGGTTTATAGACTGAACAAAGCACTGTATGGTCTAAGACAAGCCCCAAGAGCCTGGTATGATACTCTAACTAAACATCTTCTTAAAAATGGCTTTCAAAGAGGTGCAATAGATAATACCTTGTTTATCTTGAAAGAAAGAGGTAATATCTTATTGGTATGAATTTATGTTGATGACATTATTTTTGGCTCAACTGATGATGCAATGTGTAAAAAGTTTTCTAAAATCATGTCATCTGAGTATGAGATGAGTTTAATGGGTGAATTAACATTTTTCTTAGGTCTTCAGATTAAGCAAACTGAAAATGGAATTTTCATAAACCAAGGAAAATATGTCAGAGATTTGTTAAGAAAATACAAATATGATTCAATCCCATCGAAAAACACACCTATTGCAGCACCATTAAATTTGGACTCTGACCCAACTGGCAAACCAGTTAACATAACTGACTATAGAGGTATGGTTTGTTCACTGATGTACTTAACTGCCAGTCGACCAGATATAATGTTTGCAACATGTATATGTGCCAGGTTTCAGGCTAACCCTAAAGAATCACATTTGCACGCTGTAAAGCGTATCTTTAGATACCTGAAAGGGTGTCCTAATCTTGGTCTTTGGTACCCCAAAGGCTCAGGATTAGATCTAATGGGTTATTCAGATTCTGATCATGCAGGTTGTAAGATAGATAGAAAATCAACAACTGGTGGTTGTCATTTCCTTGGAGGAAAACTGGTAAGTTGGACCAGCAAGAAGCAGATTTCAGTCTCTATGTCCACTGCTAAGGCAGAGTACATTTCTGCGGCCAGTTGCTGTGCCCAGATTCTCTGGATCAAGAACCAGTTACTAGATTATGGTCAAAAGTATACTAAGACCCCAATCTTTTGTGACAACACCAGTGCAATTGCTATATCTCACAACCCAGTGATGCACTCCAAAACAAAGCATATTGACATCAGGTATCATTTCATTCGAGATCATGTTATGAAAGGAGATATTGAAATTCATTTCATCCCCACTGAAAAACAGTTAGCTGATGTTTTTACAAAACCTCTCGATGAGAAAACCTTTAAACATCTCATCAGCGAACTGGGAATGTTAAATCCTTAACTGGAGCTTTCTTTGTTATTGAACGCATCAGTGACACTGATGAAGTTCTCCAGTTGAGGAGGTCCAGATAATCATTGCTCGCCAGGCTATCGAACGCCTTTGTGATACTATCTTGGCACTAATTGATTTCTGGATCATCATTTTAAGGGGAAAGACTCAAAATAATTTTCTGACTAAAATTCGTTTTTGTTTGAAAATGCAACTGGAGAACTCTCCAGTTGGAAACTGGTACTGGACTGATCCTCCAGTGACCAGGTTCAGTCTTATCTTAATTTTTATAACGTTACAAATAATTGGTCAATATGTGTGACACGTGATGATACTCGAGTGTTTTAAACCACTTGATATCGTGATCTGACGTGTTTGAAACCATTTTAGTACTTGACAACTGTTTGTATTGGGATAACAAAAGGTGAGTTGGCGCGTGGGTAAGATAAGTCGTCGTAGCATTTAATGCTGACATGGAAGCATTTAATGTTTACATAGCAAATCAATATTTTATTTCAAAATTCAAACCAACTTTGTTGAAAATATCTACAAAAAGGATTGTCTTTATTAAAATATAATTTTGGTGTTTCATTGGGATCTTGAATCCCTTTATAAATACCCTTATTTACTCCGAACTCATTTACTTCCTTCTACATTCTTTCATTTACTTCCAATCATCATCAAAATTGCTTCATTTCTCTCTTTGCTTCATAATCAAGAACCCTAATTCAAAAAAAAAAAATTCAATTTCATTTTTCTATGGCTCCTAGATTATCTCGTTCAAGAGATGTAAATCTCTTGACTGTTCCATATAATCCCTCACCAGATGTCAAAGCGGCACCTGGTGCCCCTAGTAGTGCTTCGGTCATCAAACTAAATCCAAATAATCCGATGGCCAGCCTACGAGGATCTCAAGGGTCCGATACCCTTATTGGTAGAATTCAAAAGTTTTTGAAGAATTCTCCAATAGGACCCTCATTCTCTCTAAACCCACGTAAGTTGTTTCACAACTACTTATGTGAGTTTTGGTACACTGCCGTTCTTTCTTCCGATTGTTCCTCCATCAGTTTCACATTAAAGGATGGAACAATCCAGTGTACCTTGTCAGCTGATGTATTGAGGGATGCCTTACGCCTCAATTACTGGAGAGAGGGTGAATCTCCAGTCGTCTTACCCCCAAATATAAACTTTCGCCAAGTACTTCTTGAAATGGGACACAGGGAGTGTTTGGAGAATGGGGTGTTGAAGACAAAAGGTGCGATGACCATGAAGGGCCTTACACCTTCATGGAGGTACTTTTTCATCCACCTGGTGGAGAGCATGGGTGGGAGTTCTGGTGGACTTGACCAGATTAACTCCTCGCAAGCAGAGATGGCTTACTGCTTATGGAACGGATTGAGAGTGGACTTTGCAGATATTCTGTATAGAAGCCTAGTTCAAAAACTGAAGGGCACAAGGGGTGTTTGTATTCTCTTTTCAAGGTTCCTCTCACTTTGTTTTAAGCAAATTCTGGGCAGGGAAGCATATAATAGTACAGATTCACCGTACACTGCTCCAGATATGCTAAGGAATTTAGACTCTCTAGTATCTGAAGCTGGAGAGGTCGAAATTCCTGAACGAATGCAACTGGCATTCACTTCAACTGATGCACCTGTGGAAGGTGAGTCAGAAAGGCAACTGGGCGGGCCTCAAAATAATGAGGGACCCTCCAGTTCGCCTAATGTTATGGTTGAGGATAGAGCAACCATAACTGAAGCAACCCCAATCTCATCTATCCCTGGTGAAGGCACTTCGGTATCTGATCCTCTAACAGATATACCCATCCAGGAAACTGGGGAAGGTCATCTGGAGACTGACCAGGAAACTGGTCAGCCCTCAGTTACATTCATGGATCTGGACATGAATGTTAATGACGAGGAAATCCTTATAGAATCTTCGGATTCTGAAGGTACTGAAACAGACTTGGAGATTCTTGATGCTTCTGTACAAGCTCAAGACCCTTCATCTCCAGTCTCCCTTCCAGACGCATCAATTTCACTTTCACCCCCCCAAGAAAATGTGCCTACTAATATATCTTTACCAACATATTCCGCTCCTTCACCAACTGGGCAATTCTCACTTGCTCGAGAAATACCCCGCCACCGTCGCCGTTGTTCACACCTGAGCATTCTTAGCATGAACAACACTTTGATTTTCCAGTCCTTTCTTCATCCACCACTCCAATTATATCTTCAACTGCTGGTTTGACAACTGGGGAGACTTCCTTAAGTTTGCCTCCTCCAGTTGCTCCAGTAGTAACTGCTAGTGGTCCAGTGACACCTTCTCCTTTGTCACTGGACAGTCAAGTTGTCTCCATTCAAGCCGATCTCCAAAACCTTCTAACCAGGGTGGAGGAGATTCAGAAGATACTTGACAAAAATACCAAGTCTTTCTCCAGATACCACAAGGACTCTTTGACAAACATCAAAGTGGTTGATCTGGGGATAAACAAGTTTTCATCTAATGAAGACTTGGTGTTAAAAATCTCAATGAGTTGGTCACTGGCTGCAACAATCTGGCTGGTACTTTAAAGGAAGCCTTTGACCTAACTCACTCCAAGGTTACATCTTCAATCTCCAACTTGCTAGGAAATACTGTCAGAACTTCAGAAGTTGATTTGAAAGAGATTGAAAGGCAGGTAAAGGAACTTATTGAAAGACCTGGCCTAGATATAACTGGACTTGGAGAGCAGTTGATGACTTCGGTTGGTCAGAAAATAGAGGATACGTTGGGTGCTAGAGAAGAGCAATTGGTTAAAAGGGTGATGTCTGAGATCACCAAGCTGGCCACTCCTCAGGTTGATCTGGCCCCACTTACCAGTGAGATCAACCAGTTGAGAGGCAGCATAGAGAGTTTGAACACCCAGGTATCTCTACATGCTCAATCCTTAGAGAAACTGACAACTGAAGTGGAGAATCTGAAGAAGAAAGATGATGAAGTGAAGGATAAGGTTGTCTCTGGTTTGGACGAAGACTCCAAGATCTTGAATGCATTGAAAACTGGTCAAGAACAAGTAACTGCCAATGTCTTGACCCAGTCAAAGGAGACGAACCACTTGTGGAGATCCTTTCGGATGATGTGTGGAATCTTTAAGGAGTGCAAGAACTTGCAATCGTGGCAGCCTCTTGACCGGTTTCCATCTCACCCCTCTGAATGGGAAGGTATTCGGGCAGGTCTAGATGCTGCCAAGGGGGAAAGAAGTCAAGTCCTTGCACCAGTTGCATCTGGAAGAACCTCAACTGGAAGAGAATTGATTGTGGCTACCAGTACTGAAGCTGGTGAGCAAAGAGTTGGTGGATCTGGTGATGATGGAGATAGGGGGAATGTTGTTTTGGATAAGGGTAAAGGTTTGGCTGTTGAAGCATCTGCCCAGCCGACCACTGATGAAATGTTAGAAACTGGTAATACTGACATACTTCCTCCAGTTTTAGATAGTGATAGCAGAAGACTGGCCAGACTTGGAAATGATATTAAAGAAAAGAAAAAAATGAAACAAAGAAACCAAGCTGAAGCCAGGGCACATCTTGCACAAATCAAGTTACTTGATATGAGTGATACCAATCTTTTGGGTATCACTAAGGAGGAGTATGTTAGGATTAAAAATGATCCCAAGATAGTTGACCAGTTGAAAGAAATACTGGATGTAGAACTGGACAGACACTATGCTGAGGATGAGGCTGAATTTGATGCCAGAAGTTTAAACATTTCAGTGGAGAAGGCTAAGGAGATAAGGGCCAGTGGGATTCTTAAACGAATTAAAAATGTTAAGAAGGTTGTGAAGAAGGTTTTGAATCCACCAAGAAGGATTCCACAACCAAGAAGACCACTGACAAAAGATGCAAGAGATGCTGACCTTAGCACATTTGTTGAATCAACTGGCGAGTATTCAAATGATGACATCAAGTCCGCTGTACTGGCTGCTGGTGCTGGGAGTATAAGAATTACAAATGAATCTGAAGCTAGAAGCTACTACTCCCAGATCATGTCAACCAGAAGACATAGTGGTACTATTAATGGTGTAAATGTAACAATCAAGCCAGGCACCAAAGTTTTCAAGTTGAAGTTAGTTATACCAGGGGGCCACTGGTTAAAACTGACAATCCTGGTGCTATGCAATATGGGTTCAGCGAATGGGTTGAGATGGTGAATGTGCTAGATGCGAAGGTACAAAAGAATAGGTTTGAGAAAGCATGGGTAAACTTTCTGAGGGGGAAAATTCAACATAAAGAAAATCTTGAGCAAAAGTTGAATATTGATCCTGAAGATACTCAGCCTATCTCTTCAGTTGCCAAGAGAAGAAGAACTGGCGAAGGGCCATCTCATTAAGTTCTTTCTTCAGTTATCTACTTGTAATTTGTATTTACATTCTGTAACTTGTATAAATTCCATTTCCTTGTATAAATGAAGTTACCAGTTTGTAACCACAAGGTAGATAATAGATTAAAATCTAACAAACCTAAAAGAAAAACCTAAGGCATTTATTGATCTATAAAAATGCCTTAGAAACTTAGATAGATTCAAATCGAACAAGTCTCTATAGTTCACACTTGTATAGATACAAGAACTAGAAAAAGACTTAGACTATATTTCTAGACAAATAGGGGGAATTTGTTAGGACCAGTTCACCTGGTAAACTGGCCAGTCTCCAGTTGCACCTGGAGACCCAGTGAAACTGTCCAGTGAAACTGGAGACCTAGATGATTTGTCGAGAAATATATTGAAGTCCAGTTGCACCGTACAGTCAACGCAACTGAAGACTTCCTCCAGTTGAGAACTGACCAAGTTGAAGAAGCATTCCAGTTGAAGTCGAAGACAACAAATGGAAGATAGAGAATGGCAATGGCAGCGAAGCCCAGTTGGCATTCTAGTCAGTTACAAACTGGAAACCATTAGTGGAAAGCCCTTACAAAGCTTTACACTGATTACGAGGAATTGACTTGTATGCTTTATGTACCTTTACCCGGATAATAAGCCTTATCTTATTATTTAAGTATTAAAAGGTACATAAAGGTGGTTATGTAAAGTCACTTTAACATGCGACTTTACACTGCCTTTTAAAGAATTAAATGTTATTCCTTAAATGCTCCCAACCACATTTGTACGGCTAAAGTTAACATCCCAATGTTAACTTTGCCTATAAATACAAGTCATTGCACCACCAAGAATATTAAGTTATTTCACAAAGACGAATAACTTCACACTTTGCAAACCTGCAATATTCTTGGTGAACTTGTGCAATATTCTCTCAATCGCTAAAAGGAACATTTCACAACTTTAAGTGTTTCGATTGTCTTGAGAAATTCCGAGTGTAGATCAATTGTATTTCATAGGTTGTTAGGATATTTACATTCGTGTATTATCTTGGTTCCGCATCAACCTTGTAATTTGTTTAACTTCAATAAATAAATTACACATTGAAAAATACATATTGTCTCATCAAGTTATCTTACAAGTTATTTGTATTATTGCATTGTTCTTTACTTATTGTCATTTTTATAAGTAATCTATCTAGAACTTGGTATATACACACTGCAACTGGTCGTCTCCAGTTCAGTGCATATATTGCAAAGTAACTCCACCATCGACATAGAGGTGTCTTCAGTAGTACCATCTAACGAGTTGGGACTTACAGGGAGCATACGGCTAAAGTATCTAGCTGAGTTGAATGCGAAGAAGAAGCAAGCTGGTTCGGCAAGTGCTTCGGGTATTCTTCAAAATTGAATTATATATGTTGTTATACAAATAATAATTCAATAGCAAAATTGTCAAGTTTAACTTAGACTCTAACTATCTTTGACATTGTCATCTTGTTTAAATTTTGTCAAGAAACGCATTTAAAGTCTTTAATTAGAAGAGATCTTACAATCAAATGATGAATCATTTGATAAATGCGTGTCTTTGACATTATTATTAGCAAGAAACGCATTTAAAGTCTTCAATTAGAAGAGATCTTACAATCAAATGATTAAATGCATGTTTTTGGAATTGTCGTTAAAAAGAAAAGCATTAAAAGACTTCAATATGAAGGGATTTTGCAAATGATGAATCATTTGGCAAATGCATTTCTTAAGGTTTCGGCAATATGACAAGAATACCTTTTCCGCATAAAACCGGAGAGGGTTAAGAATCTACTTGGACTTATACATAGCGATGTATGTAGCCTATTTAGACATATGTCAAGGAAAGGTGCTAGCTACTTCGTCACTTTTACGGATGATTTCAGTCATTATGGTTATGTTTACTTGCTGAAACATAAACATGAAGTGTTTGAAACATTCAAGGAATTTAAAAGTGAGTAGGAAATCAACTCGGTAAAACCATCAAGATTCTTCGTTCGGATCGAGGTGGGAAAATACTTAAGCCAAAAGTTTAAGGATCATCTAAAAGCTTGTGGATTTATCCAAAAGCTTACTCCTATATAAGGGTATATTTGAAAGGAGAAATCGAACCTTGTTGAACATGGTGAGATAAACGATGAACCTTAAGACTCTCCCATTTCATTTTGGGATTATGCTCTAGAGATTGCTGCATGCATTCTCAATATGGTTCCAACCAAGAAGGTTGACAAGACATCGCATGAATTGTGGTGTTAAGTGCATCTTTGTAGGATACTCAAAGGAAACAATGGGTTACTATTTCTACTTTCCTACCGGAAACACTGTCAAAGTATTTTTTTTTATTAGCTTAGTTCCTTGAAAGGAAACTCATATCTCAAGAAGACAGTGGGAGGATTGTTGAACTTGATGAGGCTCAAGAAGATGTGTCAACTTCTGAAAGCACTAGAAATCTTCAACTTGGGGGGGGGGGAATGTTCAAAGAGATGAATCTCAAGATGAACTACAAGTTGAAGATGAAGCAATTCCAATTCGAAGGTCCTCAAGGACAATACGTGCTCGTGAAAGATTAAATCTTATGGTTGAATCTGAAGAACACGTATTAGGAGATTTGAATGAACCTCCTAATTTCAAAGCTGCATTATCAGATCCGGAGTCTAAAAAATGGCTTGAAGCTGCGAATGTGGAAATAAAATCCATGAAAGAAAATCAAGTATGGAGCTTGGTTGATCTTCCACCAAATGGTAGAACCGTTGGGTGTAAATGGATCTTCAAGAAGAAGACCGACATGGATGGAAATGTACACACCTATAAAGCTCGTCTTGTGGCGAAAGGTTATACTAAACTTTATGGAGTTGATTATGATGAGACATTTTCTCCCGTTGCGGACATTAGAGCTATTAGGATCATCTTAGCCATAGCGGTGTACTATGACTATGAGATATGGCAAATGGATGTCAAAACCGCTTTCTTAAATGGTTTTCTAGACGAGGAAGTCTATATGGTACAACCAGAAGGTTTTGTCGATCCAAAACATCTCGACAAAGTGTGCAAACTTCAAAGGTCCATTTATGGATTGAAGCAAGCATCAAGGAGTTGGAATAAAAGGTTTGATGAGGAAATCAAGAAGTTTGGTTTTGCTCAAAATCCTAATGAGCCATGTGTATATCGCAAAGCTAGTGGGAGTAAAGTTACTTGGGTTGAAGTGGCATTCAAAATCCTATCATGTATGCGGTAAGATGCACTAGACCTGATGTTGCGTTCGCTCAAAATATTGTTAGCCGATATCAGCAAAATCCTGGAAAGGATCATTGGAGTGATGTGAAAAATATTCTTAAGTATATGCGGGCTACTAAAGAATTATTCTTGGTGTATGGTTGAAATCCCGATCCAAAATTCAATGGTAATTGATATTGTGATGTTGGATTTCAAGACTGATAAAGATGATACAAAATCTTAGTCGGGATATGTCTTCATTTTAAATGAAGATATGGTGGAATGCTAGAGCTAGAAGCAAACCACAGTTGCTATGTATGTGACAGAGTCTGAGTATATTGCCGTCTTAGAGAAGACGACATGAAGGTAGTCTGGATTAGAAAGTTTATTTTTGGATTTTAACGTAATAATCCTCAAATAACACACCTATGGATCTGTACTGTGATAATTCGGGAGCAATTGTCATTGCCAATGAACCTGGGGTTCAAAAAGGTGCCAGACATTACCAGAGATGATATCACTACATTCGTGAGCAAATTGAATCGCGTGAAATCAAAGTACTCAAAGTTCACACAGATTGTAACTTAGCGGATCCTTTTACAAAGGCATTGTCAAAAGAAAAGCTCAATAAGTATGCCGTGGGCATAGGTTATTGCTAGTTATATCATGTAAATCTGTGATTGGTATTTGGATAATGGGATGTTAAACGATTGTTATTTTTAATAAATGAATTTTTATACGCGGTATAAGTGGTTTCATTTTATAATAATTGTGTCCTATATTTGCATGTTTAGATCCATGAATATTTGAAAATATTCTAAACGTCCATTGTCGATTAATTATATGGGAATATAATTAAAGTAAGACAATTGTGAGAGATTAGTGAAAATATTTAAGGGAATATTTTGAAGATAGTGGATATCGTACCAAACTCACATGATATTCAAAAAGGTGAATATTGGACTTAACCCACTTAATGAATTTCCATTTTATGGATCGACATCATTAAATGAAATTCGTGAAATGGTTACTTTATTTATCCTTAGACTTGAGATACAAGTGAGTTATGCATGTGTGGATTGCATTTCTTGATATAGTTCTAACTGTCCTGAACAAGGTAGTAATAAAGGGCTATTTTCAGAAGTGTTAAGAAACGACATGGCGAGACACTTGTAGTCAATACAGGATTTGTTCCTTCAATTTGCAACTGAAGTATGATACCATTTGGCGCCCTCATTGATTAATTAAGATGTTTGTATGCGCATACCCAAATGAACTCAAGAGGTGGTCTTGACTAATTTGGTAATCTTGATTAATTGTAGAAATGAGAAACATAACCGTTAATTTATGAAATGACATTGATCCATATTCATAATTAACAAGGGTATCTGAACAAAGGGATATTAAAGACTAAATCATTTCAAATAGGTAATTTAAGAAACTATTCTTAAATATTTCCGGGAGCATTGGCGTGTTGCTAGACGCTAACCAATGTTATTGCCTTTATGATAACATGCTCAAGTGGGAGCTGTTGGAGTGTGATCATGTTATAATAAACGTATGTCCGGAAATAATTTAAGCCTACGGGGTCACACGAAATGACACGGTAACTCTATATTATTAATTAGTATATTGAAGAAATATATTAATTAAAATATAATCACGAATTAATTAATTATGGATTTAATTAATTAAAAGGAGGTGTTTAAGTGTAATTAGGAATTAGTGGAGTTTCCTAATTCTAAATTGATAGGGCCGAAAATTATAAGGCTTGGAAAGCCTTTGAAGTTGCTTGCCCATCAAGTTTAAAACCCTAACTAATTAGCCTATAAATAGAGGGCTAATCCCAAGGGTTTTTTGACACACAATTACACAAGAAAAACTCTCCTCTCTTCTCTCTCCTTTAAAGGGTATTCGGTTTTGCCATTCGAAATTCATATGGATCTCATATTAATTAATGTATAACATTAATTGTAGTTTGTTTTCTTTAAAGTACGACTACATATGGTCTTTGGTTCATGGGGTTTTCGAATTAAGGGAATAAACAAAGGGGTTTGTTGGATCATGATTCGGGTACTAGCATACGGTATAGAGGTGTCTAGTATGCGTTCGTAGAGGGGTTTTACTTTAAACCCTACAATAATAATAATCTATTTATTAATAATATTATTGGAAGCTTTGCGCAAAGGTACACGTTTCGATTCTCTCTTTGTTAATTAATTTGATTACATATACGTTTCTTTCCGCTGCGTACTCGTGAATTGTTATATGTTTATGTGCTCATATTCTAACATGAAGACATTCAAGTAACTCATCCTCTTCATTTAATTTATCGAGCGTAAGAAGTAATTGCTTGCCCTGTTCCATCCATCATTGCCACCGTCACAAGCTGCATATATATAAAAGAAAAGCAAAGTGGGAACTTTTTACTCAGATGCCAAGGAACTGGTCTTGAGAACTTTTTACAAATTTTAAACAATTGGAATAACGAAGGAAAACTTAAAACGATATGGCATTGACACTAAAATTAACCATTGTACTTTATAAATGCACACAAAAAGTAAAGCACATTATCAGAAGGTGCAATTATATCATTACTGCTCATTCTAGCATACTTTAGCATCGTTTTTGCACTTTGCAAGCAAAATAGCTCATTGTTACATTGTTTCAAGAATGTTGGATAGGAAACTAATTCACTCTCAAAGTTTTCCTAACACCAAAACTACTCCAACTATACATTCAACGTTGCTTGAAGAGCAAAGCTGTTGATCTTGCTAACAATTGCCAATAAAAAGAAAAAATGATTTCCCAAATCAATCCCACACCACAAGAAAATCATTAATCACCACATAAGAAATTATCTGCAAACTCATGTGTAGCCACATTTTCTTATGGGAAAAAAAAATACATGGCCAGTTTTCCAGGATAAAAGCAATTTTATCTTGGTTAACCATGTATTATTCAATTGTTATGAGATTACTCCATGTACCTTTAGATATGCTTGTACATAACCATCTAGATTACAGCCTAGTGGCCACCTGCCCCCCTAAAAAGCGACTTGGTGGGAACACCACCCAGGTTCGAATCCCTGCAAAAGCATATTCAACCAGCCAAGGTTTCTGGGGTCTCACCGCCAGGCAGCGTTGCAGGTCGCTAGCTTGAGAGGAAAAAATACCTCTACGGGGCTAAGGGGTTCCCGGGCATTTACCTTTTTTCTATGCTTGTACATATAAAAGATGACTAGATAATACGTACTAAGATGAAGATACAGACATTACTAAATGTGAAATTTAAATTTTAAACAAGACCATGTTTTTATTCCATCGACTTAAAGTCGTATATCGAAAGTTATTAGTTGATCTTGAAAGTCTAAAGAATACCATTTAATCACTTGAATACGTTTACTAATAAAACTAAAAGTAAATTACTGAAATGGTACCTGTAATTTTATCGAAATTACTAGTTTCATACATGTTAGATTTAAATTACGCTCACCATACTCATGGTTTACAATTTTGCACTCAGAACATACCTCGCGCTTACGGTCGTTAGTTGTATCGTTAAATAACCAACATGCCTTGCACGTAAGGTATGAAACATGTAATATTAAACAGACCACATGTACGATCGTATAAATTACACTTATTATTTATCAAAAGATTTGTTTTTATAATAAATTTAATGCTATTTTAAATAAAACTATTATCATTCTAAATTATTTTATTTATTTAAAAACTATTGTTGGTTTACAAATTTTATCATAAATTTATCAAAAGAAAATTAATAATATATAGTTTTGTAAGAAAATTTTGTATCAAAGTTCTACGATTATTATTTTTGAAAAAATTAATTAATTATTATTATCACAAATGAGTTGATAGCTCATTGATAAGGTCTTTGGTCTTGTGTTATTTTACCATTGTTCGAGTTCCACGTCTTAAATTTGATTACTAGTCAAAACATTTATTAATTATTGTTATGAAAAAAAAATTAATTGCATTGATTGATTAATAAAAATCATTATAAGTTGAGTTATTTTTTTTAGTATTATATTAAAATACTCCTACATGAAATATTTTAAATTCATTTTAAATTGAGTTACTTTTTTAGTATTATATTAACATACTCTTACATGAATTATTTATCTTTCTTAAACATTCAATGCGATTTTAAAAAAAAAATAAAAAAAATAAATTAGATTATCAGTTGTAGCTATATATGTAACATATTAATTATGTTTTTATACATATAAATAACATATATTTTGCAAATTTAAAATACAAATAAATTATTTTAAGATAGTAATAATTTTTATAAAATAATTTTTTTCGATAAATAATAAATGAGTTAATTGCAAATTTGGTCCCTGTGGTTTGTTCAAATTTGCAAGGGGGGTCCCTTTTCAACTATCGTTGCAAAGGGGGTCCCTGTTTTGACTTTTTTTTGCAATTTTGGTCCATTTTGGATGGAGCCGTTTGTATAAGACGTTAAATAGGCACGTGAATGACGCGTGCGTGGGCAAAAACGTAATAAGCCACCCAGCTACCCCCACACCCAGCTCACACTCCCTTTCCCCCCCATTTTTATACGTGAAAACCCTAATTTCATATAAAAAAAAATTCGTTCAACAAAATCCAAAATCCTCTCCATATCCTCTCAAATCAACATCCCCAAAATCAAATATTTTTCGATTAATGACCAAAAATGCCGTGGGTACTTCGAACAACTACTGATTCATTGAATGTGGATTGGATATATCGTAAGTGATTTTGTTTTTTATTTTTATTTTGAATAAATATTTCATAATGTATGTGTTCGTATATAATATATTGTATCTATATATATATATATGTGATTGTTTATAGCTAAATTTTAAATCATACTTCTATTTTTATATAGGTGGAAACCCTACCCACTTTTCTTTGAAAATCCATCACGGTGGGTGGTTCACTAAGGGTCCAAGGAGGCAATTCATCCATGGTCAAGTCAATTATGTGGACTCCGTCGATGGAGATGAGTTTTCTGTTCTAGAGCTTGAAGCAATGCTTAAAGAAATAGGGTATGCTGTTAAAATTCCAATGTGGTACCATTTTAAGGAACCAGACAGTGATTTAGATAATGGTTTGCATGCTTTAGTTAGTGATGATGATGTTAGGCATTTGATGAAGTATGTGACCAAATTTAAGGTTATAGAAGTGTATATAGAACGTGTGCAGGAAAGCAGGGATGTCAATAAGGATGATGCCCTAACACAACCAGTTGTCTTTCCAGCAAAAAAGCTGAAACCTAAAAAGAAATTATTTACTGAACCAATGGAAGATGAAACACATAATGGGCAGGGTAAAAATGAAGCAATGGTAACAAATGTGTCAATGGAAGTTGAAACACAAACTGGGGAGGGTGGTAATGAAATGTTGAATAATGAGACTGTTTTTACTGAAACCTTTTTCAATGTGCAAGTTCAAAAAGAGGTTGGGCAGGGTAGTGGGCTTAATATGGGGAATGAGGCCAGTCATGAACATATAGGTAATACACACTTTGATGAGCCAAGTAATGAGGAGGTGGGTGATGTTGAAGAGGATGATAATGCAGATGAGCCTGGTAATGACAGTGATGGGGAAAGTGAAGACTCTGATTTTATAGTTGATGAGGAACATAGAATGGATGATGTTGAGGTAGACATGTCTGACTTTAGGGATAACATAGACACTGAAGTAGAATGGGTAGGAGGTGGTGAGAATCCTGATGCAACAAGTACGACAGAGAAGGGTATAGATGGTGATACTGAAACTTTGAATTTTGAAACACTTGAAAGTGGAAGTGATAATGATGATGATGCAGCTAGGAAACAGGCTTTGCATAATTTAAGAATTCAACATACCACCAATCCTGAAAAAAAAGCACATTTTTTCCTTGGACAAGTGTTTGGGACAAAGGAAGAAATGAAGGATATGCTAACCATGCATGCTGTAGAAACAAGGAGACAACTTAAAATAGTAAAGAATGATAAAAAAAAGGTTCAGAGTTATTTGTGAAGGCACCATTCCTATTTTCAGTGAGAGCAGTCTTAATTTTCAATCCAAAGTTGATGGGCCAAGTAATAAGTCCAAAGATGGGGGACCAAGTCAAGAGGGGCAGTCCAAAGATGGGGGACCAAGTCAAGAAGGGCAGTCCAATAATGTATGTGAGCCCAAAACAAAGTATATTCCAAAAGAAACTGTTGGCCTTAAAATGTTAGAAAGCCCTAAAGGGATTAGGTGGACAAAGAGAAAGCCAACTGAAAAAGCATCCCAAGTTATTGCTACACCTAGGGAAGAGAAAAAATGTCCTTGGCTTCTGTATATTGGTAAACCAGATGCACAACAATCATGGATGGTCAGAACTTATAAACAGAAGCACATTTGTCTTCAGACTAGACACTTAAGGAAATGCAATTCAGATTTTTTGGCTAAACAAATACAAGAGCAGTTAAATCCAGAATCCAAGGTTCAAGCAGGCAGTATTAGAGACCAACTCCAAAAGAAATTTGAGATAGGGGTGTCAAAACACAAGATCTATAGGGCACATCACAAGGCAAAGGCAAGAATAATGGGTGATTTCACACAACAATATAACATGTTGAAGGATTACATTCTTGAATTGAAAGCATGCAACCCAGACACTACTGTGAAGCTCAACTTTGAACCAAATCTTGATCCTGATTGTGACACAAGAGTGTTCAGAAGAGTATATGTATGCTTGGGTCCATTGAAGGCTGGGTTTAAAGCAGGAAAGAGAGATCTCTTGGGTTTAGATGGTTCTTTTATGAAGTCTCCTGCTACAGGGATGTTGTTGACTGCAGTTGGTGTAGATCCAAACCATCAAACTTACCCACTGGCTTATGGCATTGTGGAGTCTGAGAACAGGGCTTCATGGACTTGGTTCCTTGAATGTCTAGGAGAAGATCTAGAGTTGAATCACATGTCCAATTTCACATTCATTAGTGATAGGCAAAAGGTTTGTTTATTGTATACTTGTTTATTTAATATTGGAAGGCCTTTTTTTTATGCATTTAACTTGAATGTTTGTATATTGTATAGGGAATCATACCTGCTATTTCACAATTATTCCCATGTGCTGAGCATAGGTATTGCCTCAAGCACATTTATGACAACATGAAAGGGACATTCAGGGGGCAGGTTTACAAGGATTTCATATGGAAGGCTGCAACGGCACCAACTGTTATAGAGTTTTCAAAGGTTATGGATGCTTTGAAAAATGTCAATAAAGAAGCTTATGACTGGTTAAAGGAAATACCACCAAGACACTGGGCAAGGTCTCATTTTACTGGTATGATGTCTTCTTATAAAACTGTTATTATTGTTTATTAACTGTAATTGTCAAGTATAGTAACAGCATTGTGTTTAATATAGGAAGGGCAAATTGTGATATATTATTGAACAACATGTGTGAGGTGTACAATAGACAACTGATTGATGGTAGGGAGAAAGGTATCATTCTTTGTTTAGAGTTCATTAGAGAGTACAATATGAAGAGACTTGCCAAAGTTCAAAAGGATATTGACAAGAGTGTTGGTCCTTTAACACCAAGGGCAACTGAATTGTTTGAGGCAATCAAAAAAGATGCAACCAAGTACCATGTATGGTTTCCTTTACATATTATTCTGTAATAGTTATGTCCAAATCAGTTCACTACTAGTAATTCACCCAATTGTATTGAAACAGGCAACATTCAATGGAGATAGCAAATTTCAAGTAGCAGGGCCATGGATGGATCAACATGTGGTTGATATTCACAACAGAACATGCTCATGTAGGAGGTGGGAGTTAACTGGCATGCCATGTAAGCATGCTGTGGCCAGTATCAACAATATGGCAGAGAATCAAGCAAAACCACCAATTCCAGAGTCTTTTGTTCATCCTGTTTATTGGTTGAAAACTTGGGAAACAATGTACAGTTTTAAGATCAATCCAATCAAAGGCAGATCACATTGGCCAAAGTCTGGATGGGCAATAACAATTAAACCACCCAAGCATAAGAACCCAATTGGAAGGCCTAAGAAGAAGAGAAGGAAGAGTGCCATTGAAATTCAAATAATTAAGGAACGGAAGATATCTAGGGCTGGTGCTAAGCTTAAGTGTGGGAATTGTAAGATGGATGGTCACAATAAGAGAACATGTCCAAAAAAATCTGTAACTTCAAAGCCTAGTGGTTCCAAGGGTGGTCCAAGCAAGACTACAGCTTCAACTGGTGCCTCAAGTTCCCAAACTGCTGCTTAATTTATGTTTTCCATGGTTCCAATGTGTAACTTTGAATATGTCTTTTGTTATGTTTTTCCAATTTGACTATTTGTGTTGTTTTAAGAAGGTCTGACTTTTAGTATTTGCATGAATTATAATGAAATTAGTGCAGGCAAGTGCACAATTTTCTGTACCAGAAGTTGTTTTGTGTTTTAGTATGTGTTTTTCTTTTGTTCTTTTTTTGGTTTTTTTTCTGTACCAGAAGTTGTTTTGTGTTTTGTACCAGAAGTTGTTTTGTGTTTTGTGTTTAGTGCAGGCATGTGTTTTGTGTTTGTAACCATAAGAGTGCAGGAATTTAGGAAAGGCACAATTTACAATTCAAAAAAACTGCAATATTGGTTGAAACCATTCAATACCATTGAATACAAAATGCACTTGCCAACAACCATTTGAAACAACCTTTTCAAACAACCATTATCATTAGTCTGCAGAAGTGCAAAAACATACATATATTACAACAAATACCTTACAAACAACAAATTATACTTACAAAACAGCCACAAGTACAGAAACATGATAAGTTCACAATTAGTAACAATCATCTAAGGTAACTTGGGCATAGGAGCATTCATAAGTCCGATTAGCTCATCAAGAAACCTGCTTGCAGGAACCTTATAATCTGTTTTGGCCTCCATATCTTTTAGCTTGACCATTCCTTTTTCAACTCCACGGTCTTCGTGGGTGGGGGTCGGGTTGGGGTTGGTGTGTGTGTGGGGTCGGGGTTTCTGGTCACCTACAATCACCATCCAAGGTATCCCACAAGTACAGAACTACTTAAAATTTCTCTTAATCAACCTAGAAAGATAACCCATACAATGAAAAATACCCAACTTATGACCAACATCCTTTTGTATCTTCTTGCTTGATTCTCCTTTGCTCTAGCACAATCTTCTTTCTTGTTCAAAGATTTTAACAAACCTGGAATAATTTCTTTAGCTCTTGCACACATTGGTGGATCATACCAATTGATAAACCCACAACTTGATCCCTGAAATAAACGGGAAAATCAATTTTTTAATTAAAAAGTGGGTAAATACCATGTAAAAATCTTACCTTTTTCCCACACGAATAAAATCTTCTTCCAGGATTGTTACATGTCCAAGAAGTGAGAATAACAGAATGAGAACCACACCGACATACCAACATTCTTTGATTTTGCATCTAATTGATTTAATTTACTTAATTTACGATTTAGGGTTCTTATTTTGGTTTGGGGGAAAATTAGGGGTTTTTTGTTAGATAAAAAATGGAGATTTACGGGTATAAAAAGGGGGAAAACCTGGGTGTGGGGGTAGCTGGGTGGGTTATTACGTTTTTGCCCACGCACGCGTCATTCACGTGCCTATTTAACGTCTTATACAAACGGCTCCATCCAAAATGGACCAAAATTGCAAAAAAAAGTCAAAACAGGGACCCCCCTTGCAACGATAGTTGAAAAGGGACCCCCCTTGCAAATTTGAACAAACCACAGGGACCAAATTTGCAATTAACTCTAATAATTCTAAAACACAGATGTTACCAATTGTTTGTATAATATTACATGTTTCATACCTCACGTGCAATGCACGTTGGCTACTTAACGATACAACTAACGACCGTCAGCGTGAGGTATCTTTCGAGTGCGAAATTGTAAACCATGGGTATGATGGGCGTAATTTAAATCTAACAAGTATGAAACTAGTAATTTCGAGCAAACCATAGGTACCATTTCAATAATTTACTCTAAAATTAATTTATAATGATAAAATAACGCCAAGTTATAAATTACAAGGATGAAACATCTCGACTTGTGTTTACACTTCGGTTGAAGTTTGCTAGGAGAGTAAAACTAAATGAGCATTGTAACCGCGTAATGCTGCGGCGGTGGTAAGGAAGGCGGTCTAGTGGTGTCGGTGATGGTACTATTGGTGGTGGTGGCGGTGTCAAGTGGTGTAGGTTGATGTAATTGTGATAGTGAAATTTTTTAGAAGATAAGGGCTTAAAGTGTTAATTATTAAAATAAAGGTTTAAAGTGTAAATTATAATTCATTAAGGGCAAAACATAAAAAGTCAAAGGTAATTCTGGTAATTCAAAGATAGAATTACCTAAAATAAAAAAAAATCATTTCCTTTCGTAAAAATAAAAACTATAACCTCTCTACTTATGTATTAGTTGGAAATCTGTCATGATATTAGCAAGTCAAGGACATGTGGCAATTTTCAAACAATTAAGAAACAATGAATCATCTTCTGGTCAATAACATTAGTAGTAAATAATACCTTTTCTTTATTTCGTTTATTCAAATAAAGAAAAAAACACATGTTCTCTACCTTCTCACTAAAATATATCTAATCACCAACCTCATAACCACAATAATTATTAAGAATCAAGGAGTAGTATATTGCAAATTTGACAATTCTACAGTTTTAAGACTTCACCTCCAGCCCATCAATCTCGATATTTTTGTAAGCTCTAAACTCTTTCTATGGTTGTATTATATATATTATTAAATTAAACTTATATGGCTAGCCATTTTAAGTACTTTGCAAGAAAACCAATATAATTAAAACAGTCATTTGGATACTACGATAGTTTTGTAAGTAATAATTATTAAACAACAATAATTAGGTTCATATCTTATGCCTTAAAATCAGTAAGTTTTTTTTTACCATTGCATGAAAATTTAACTACTTAAATATATAGATCATAATCAAACTATATAAATATATATACAACCCATTAAGAACATGAAAGTGGGCTGACATATATATATGTGTGTATATATATATGTCTTGTATTGAAAAAGTTCATTTTATGTCTAATAGAAATCTGACCAAAAATGAAATAATGAAAACATGTTCATTTACTTTACCATTTTGACTCCACCTAATGGGTGTTGAAAGTCTTTACTTAACTTGCTAAGATAATCATAGGGAAACCAATTCTCTATTCACTAATATAACCAAACCAAAAGTTATAAGCCGTAAGTTTATAAAAATTAGACTTTAAAGTATGATTCTTTTTCAAAATAAACCTCGAGACAAAGCTAGTTCAAGCTGGTCAACTGTTATTAAAGCTGGTCAAACCAGTCAACTGTGGTCAAATCTGGTCAAACTAATTCAAGTCAAAGAAGATCGAATCCTTATTTTTTAATCAAAGAGTATGTAATAATTAAAATTACAATGGACATAAATAGTAAAAGTACATGAATAAAATACTTAAGGATATAATGGCATTTCTGAAAAACATTGATTGTTAAGCATAGGAATACTCAATCTAGAACGTGTTCCTAATCAATATGATTGTGTGATTAGGTTTAGCCGTTCATAGGAGTTAACTACCGTCTCCTGTGCGCGTACTTCATTCATTATGGAATATTCTTATAAGGTGAGTTCATAGTCCCCTTTGTTCAAACCTTTTATATAATGCGGGGTGATTAGCATGATTTGTACTTTCATATCGTTCGTTCTTTCTTGTTGACGTACATTGTTATAACTTTTCGTTGGCCATATTGGTCCATCTATATATGTACATGTATCTATATTGCTATTATTTATTAGATCAATGGCCTGATTTAGTCGTGCTTGAGACTATCACACTATTATTCACTCGTAATATACGTATTTATGAGTGCATATTATTTGAGTTCATTCCCGTCTTGATAAGACGGGCTGTACATTTCATTTTGGTTAAGTTTATCGTTCATGGTCAGGGCTTAATAGTGACTCACAAGCACGCAACTTTATTTATATCTCTTAAATATATATGTTTTTATTTTATAGACATATAGAATTCGTTCATATATTGGATTCATAAGTGATCCTTGCCTTTTACTCATTTTAATAGTACATAAATAAATACATGTGAACTCACTCGAACTACTTTTCGTAGTTGACCTTTTGACCTCATGCTTTTCAGGTGCCAGGAATTAAGTTCTCGTTCGTTTAATTTGTCAGCTTATGTTGATGTCTCTTCTAGCAAACGTACTTCTATCCGGCTGTAACTCGGTATAACCTTGATTTGGGGTGTTGATCGTTCGAGTTATTCGGGTTTCGGGTTATATGGGTCGGGTTATTCGGGTTTGAGCCATGCAAAATGTAACCCATATACCAAACCGAATAAAGATTCGGGTTTTGGGTCTCGGATTATATGGTTCGGGTTGGGTTTTGGGTTAAACCTGAATTAAGCCATTTGTTTTTTGACATCTATAAAAAAAAAGCCAATAACACGTGAGATTCAAAGTTAAAGAAAAGGTTTGAACAAGTTGATGTTTGTTGTATGTTTCATGAATTAAAAACAACCTAAATAACACAAAATTAAAATAAGCAAATACTATTTAAAATTAAATCTTAAAGAATAAAATGAAGTAATGAACTCATGGAATTGGAAAGTAGCTTTCAATTTTGCAAAGCAATTAAAAATCAAGATGAGATGAAACTCAAATTAAATCTTAAAGAATAAAAGAAGTAGCTTTCAATTTTGCAAAGCAATTAAAAATCAAGATGAGATGAAACTCAAATTAAATCTTAAAGAATAAAAGAAGTAGCTTTCAATTTTGCAAAGCAATTAAAAATCAAGATGAGATGAAACTCAAATTAAATCTTAAAGAATAAAATGAAGTAGTGAACTCATGGAATTGGAAAGTACTTTTCAATTTTTCAAAGCAATTAAAAATCAAGATGAGATGAAACTTGGTGAGTTGGTCGTTGGTACTTGCCTATCTATATCTATACTTTTATACTATCTATGTTCATGTGTGAATAGTTCTCACATGAATCTTACCTACCCTATATATATATATATATATATATATATATATATATTAAAACAGTAGGAATCCTAGCCTTTTAAAGCCTTCTAACCTAAAGCTAACTTTAAACATTGCCACATAGGATTTTCTACATGGCATCTCCATACTTTTTTTACAATATTTATCTTATAACCTCTATTTCTTCTCAAACCAATCTAATTTATTTTATTAAATATAATATAAAATATTAAATCAAAACTATATACACAAGATAAAAAAAAATAAAAACCCATATTAAAGAATAGAAACACGTCCAACACATCTACTAATTTGGCAAAGATATTTGACAAAAAAAAAATTGTTTTTTAAAATATATACAACTTTGAAGACTATATCAAATTTTAGAATATATTTGAAAATATTACTAGATTATGTATGACAAACTTTATTTCTTAATTGTGTTTGGGATTATATATTTTTCCATCACTACATAAGGTATTGCTCATCTCTTTACTATAACTGAAAGCAAAAACTATAATGATTTTCTCTTATTTATCTTATTGGTTTTTTACTTATTCGTATTGTACTTATTTTTATTTTATATGACTAAATTGTTGTCATGTTTAGTTTTTTACTTTGTACATATTATTTACATGGAATAGATAGCATGCTACATTATCGATTTACGTTTGATTTGTTGTGGTGTTAATCTATCAGGTGAATACATTTTTACAAAATTTATGGCTACACAAATGGTGTTGTTGATGATATCAAAATATCTTAGGTTAAATGTTCTTAGAAGGGGTGTGCACTCACTATAGTAAGTTAAATGACTGTGATATCGACATGTCGGAAAAGACAAAAGGTGACCAGAAGTGATCCAGTAATTAACCATGAACTATAACATAATTGATTTTTACATAACAAACCTATAAAATAGCTATTTACTAATGCATAAAATAAACTTTGTAACTAACCGCGCGATGCGCGGGGTAAAATACCTAGTTATAAAACAAATAGCTCTGTTTAAATTTTAAGTTTCAAAATTTACTTACTCAAAATGTCTCTTCTATCTATTTTATATTTACCAAAAATAATTATAATACATTTTTCTCTCTCATTCATAAATCATTTTATTCTTCAAATTCATTCAAAATCTTTATCTCAAAAACCGTACATCGATAAATTATAAAAATTATATGGTTCTTCTTAAAATTTCATGCTCTTTCATTAGAGATGTCATTCGACATACTTTCGACGAATTTTTAAATCCGAGGGCGGAGCCGTCAGGTACACACCCCATCACACCACCGCCACCGCCATTACATCACTACCCCGCCATCACGTCCATCACCGCCGCAACGCGCGGTTACCTTTCTCTTTGTACTAAATACTAATAAGAAAGAAAAGTATGCAAGAAAAGTAGAGAATTAGAAAGGAGTTTAAAATATCTAATAGGGTATAGATTCATTGGATTTCGATGGGTTTTATGAAACTATAACTAGTTACTATTCACTAGTTAGTTAGTATTATTAAACCATGTCATATTTATAGCTATAATAATTGTATAGAAAATCAAGAGAATTTATTCAGGTTATTCGGGTTAACCCGAAATGGAATTTTATCACCCACAAGACCCCAACCCAAACCGATTAAATTTATATGAGTATGGTTAACCGAATAACTAACCCGAAACCCGAACAACCCAACCTATTTAACCCATACCCATTTGAGTAGGGTCGGATTATTTAGGTTTGGTTTTTGTCAACACCCGTAGCCTTGATGTGCTCATTTTTGTACTCATGTATTTTGGGAGTGCATCTCTTGTCGAACAATGTAATCTTGTACTTTATTAATGTAAGTTATGGTGTGTTATGTATTTTCCGTGCAATGTGCACATCCTGCGGTTCTGCTTTAGCGGGGTGTGACACTTGGGCTTAATTCTTCTGGGCTCATACAAGCTTGAACTGTGGCTCTGTCTCACTGTGCTGTATATGTGACTGGTAATAGACAAAAGCTCACGCCTTTAAACCAACAGCTTAAGCACTCTCAGGAACCAACTTTTTTCATCTAGAACTCTAGGCAAAGGCTTAATGGATCTTTCAACCCCTTCAGAATATGTTGTCGTCCAATCCTTCTAGCTTTACCAAAGGTGGCCATTTTCACCTCTTATAAATTGGTCGACCGAGTAATGTTCTATCTCTAATTAGTTGAGTCACACATGGAAAACGGTCTCACACTCGGATGTGTACTTTTCTAACTTCTATTCAATTGTTCATACTTCCTTCAACAAGTTGAGATTCTATACAATAATCTATGGCTAAAAATAGCCTTAGTCAGGTACCAACTGAAATTACTAAAGGAAACACATTCTAGGATCGGCTCTTTACCTAAAGCTAGGGGTGTTATCGAGTCGAGCCTAACTCGAGCTCGGCTCCAACAATATTCGCTCAGCGCGATAGCTGGACGAGCTTTCGGGGTGTAGGCTCGAACTCGACTCGTTGTACCTACAATATGGCTCGAGCTCGGCTCGAAAAGCTAGAGCTTTGCCTTTGTCTATAAACATGGCTCGAGCTCGGCTCGAAAAGCTTGAAAATATATATACAATACAATTTAAATAAAGCATATCTTTAATAAAAAAAAAACATTCTGAGGCAAACATAACATCATTTTAAGATTCTAAGTTAGAATTTTTAGCAACATTCTTGACTCATGACGAATGACATATACATTATAAAGAGGAAAGTTCAAATATCTAAAACTAGCAAAATACTTTCCAAAAGTCATGAGATGAGCTTCAAAAACATCAATAGCACTTGACCAAAAGATTTCCATTAGACCATCGAAAATATTCTTGAAGATATAACTGCACATAACATAAAATGTGTCAATAAATGAAAATAAACCAACAAATGTATTATGATATAGATGGCTATAATATGATGTTAGAAACCTCACCGTGAAAGTGATCGTGGTTGGCATCTTTGTCCCCTGCCAAAAAATTGCAAGCATTATCAATTACAATTACAAAGTGTTGGAATATGCTGTCGGTGAACTCAATAAAAAGATTACTGGAAGATGATGTTGATTGTGACAAACATCAAACATCAAAGCTAGGCTCGTTAGGAAAGTTTAATATGACAAACATCAAACATCAGAAATGAAATTGTAGACATACCTACACAGGTAGGCTCGTTAGGAAAGTTTTGCTACTCGCACGGGCTGTAGTGAAGGAATCATTAAGCATTCTTGACCACGTGTTTGTGATGGTGTTGTAGCAATAGACGATGTAGCCACTAGCTTTCCGTTTCAGAAGTGTCACGGCAAAGCAAACATAATTATCCACTTTATCACCTGTCTGTAAGTTATTGACTCGATTCTTTTGCGGGCCGTACAGGTGAACAGGGACACTCTCAAGCTGCTCATAACCATCCAAACCAGGAAGAAGCTTATGTAAACAAATACTAGTAAAGGTCAATGCCTCATCATTGACATTGTCTTGAATGGCATCCAAAATGACCATGAATCTCGCAGAACCAATACAGTGGTACACTCCACCAATAAATTCACGTGAGATTGGGTGACCAATCTTTTGAAAATACTTGGAAGATGATGTTGATTGTGACAAACATCAAACATCAAAGCTAGGCTCGTTAGGAAAGTTTAATATGACAAACATCAAACATCAGAAATGAAATTGTAGACATACCTACACAGGTAGGCTCGTTAGGAAAGTTTTGCTACTCGCACGGGCTGTAGTGAAGGAATCATTAAGCATTCTTGACCACGTGTTTGTGATGGTGTTGTAGCAATAGACGATGTAGCCACTAGCTTTCCGTTTCAGAAGTGTCACGGCAAAGCAAACATAATTATCCACTTTATCACCTGTAAGTTATTGACTCGATTCTTTTGCGGGCCGTACAGGTGAACAGGGACACTCTCAAGCTGCTCATAACCATCCAAACCAGGAAGAAGCTTATGTAAACAAATACTAGTAAAGGTCAATGCCTCATCATTGACATTGTCTTGAATGGCATCCAAAATGACCATGAATCTCGCAGAACCAATACAGTGGTACACTCCACCAATAAATTCACGTGGGATTGGGTGACCAATCTTTTGAAAATACTTAGCAACAACTTCTTCACCAATTGCCATGTAATTCAAAAGATTGGTCACCCAATCCCACGTGAATTTATTGGTGAAGTGTACCACTGTATTGGTTCTGCGAGATTCATGGTCATTTTGGATGCCATTCAAGACAATGTCAATGATGAGGCATTGACCTTTACTAGTATTTGTTTACATAAGCTTCTTCCTGGTTTGGATGGTTATGAGCAGCTTGAGAGTGTCCCTGTTCACCTGTACGGCCCGCAAAAGAATCGAGTCAATAACTTACAGGTGATAAAGTGGATAATTATGTTTGCTTTGCCGTGACACTTCTGAAACGGAAAGCTAGTGGCTACATCGTCTATTGCTACAACACCATCACAAACACGTGGTCAAGAATGCTTAATGATTCCTTCACTACAGCCCGTGCGAGTAGCAAAACTTTCCTGAAAGAACTGCCTAAGCATACTTTTTCGGATCCAAACTTCTTTGTTCTTTCTAAGTCTTCGTCTTGCATAGAAGAACGCAACTGTTGCAAAAACGGGTCTTTCAGTAGTAGGCGGCATCCCCTCTTAGTTTTAAGTAAGCGGAACCATTCCGTTTTGGTTCTTCTCCACATTCTTACCGGGCTATCCAGGAATTTTCCTATTATTTCCCTGAAAGTAATGAAGTGGTATGGAAGGGCCACAGCAAGAGGGTGATCTCGTTCACCATCAAGTAAGTAGTCCACCCGCCCAACCTCGCGGGAAATCCATCCATCCCGTCGGTTTTCATTCCTTAAAAAGGTGTACTCGAAGTACATTACTCGGTCAACAAAGGTTTCCACATATTGCAAGAGTAACCGATTTGGATCTAGTGGGCTAACAACAATCCTAAAGTTAAGATTATCCACACCAAAACTATTATCATCAAATTGAGGATGTGAATTGAGCCTGAATGATGCACCGTGGTTTGTGAAATTAAGAATTAACAACCCAGCAAAAAAAATTTCGTTTGTTATCTTAAAAGCAATAATGTTTTGACAAACATATAGAAGCTCAATGAGTTCATCCATTCCAACAAGACCCTCTCCATCAACAAAACTATAATGCTTCTTAAACGAATATTTCTTAAGAGTATAGAAAGTCTCCTGCTTCATTGTGCTTAGCTAGTTTAATTGAACCTAAGTCACGATCTTTTCTTGGAACAACAACTGAATCACCATCGTGATGTGTAATAGTGTACAAATTCTGAAAATCACCTTCATGGATTTTTTGGTATTCATTAAAGAACTGTAAGGTTTTCAACTCTCTATTATAGTGTTTAGATAACTTCCTACATCTAGCAACAGTATGAACATCACAAAATAACAAGGTGTGAAGAATCAAGTCATCAATACCTATCATATTGCCCTGCAACAGTGGTCTTGGTGCCGCAGCCAGCGGTGGTTGGTGAGATCGATTACGATTGGCATTTCTTCTTCTGTTACGGAAATTGCGAGCAACGATCATGGCATCAATGGGAGCGGGGCGGGTGCGATTACGGTTCACTTGGAGCCGGGCGGCGGGCGCGGGGCGGTTGGGATGATAGCAGCTGCGGCGAACCATTTTTAGAATAGTAAATTTGTGAAACCCTAACCCTGGTAGGGAGATTCTATAAGTTGTTAGTGATGTTACCGATATCCAAAAAAAGAAAAAAGGCCCATATTTACATAAACCCCCCAAGCCCACAATTAGGAGCGTTGTGTTTTCTATTCCTTTTATTTTATTTAATAAAACTATTTTTATTTTAAGTACCAAACTTGTAGCTTTTCTTTTAACAGTCACCAATTCACCATACTATGGTGTTTTATGTTGCATCACACTTGTAAAATGAATTTATGATTTTAACACCTTGTATAACTATGGTGTTTTATGTAATCTCGTTTTTTAAATATTAGCTTCATTGCATTTAATATGTTTTAAATCATAGACTCGAGCTTTATTAAAAAATAACTTTTTATTCACTACTTTGTTCTCGTACTTCCCCTTATAGCTCAATGGTTGTGCACCAGCTTTTCATGCTGGAGGTCTTGAGTTCGAGACATGGGACGGACATTCCAAGGTATTTTATAAATAAAGTCCTCCAGTGAAATAAAACTTTTGACGTGGACATGAAGGTGTAGTGTGTGTTTTTTTTCTCTCAAAAGTGGCGATTCATCCATCCAAATAAACGGCTCAAAAATCTTCAATTTTCAATCAAAAAACACAAAATCATTACAATTCGTTAATCAATTCATGTTCACCATCAAAAATCGATCATAATCATGCCAAAAAAATCACCTGCTAATCGTTCAAAACCTTCAAAAAATTCGAAAAAAGTAGAGGTGGTGGCTGACGGTTTGATTTCAAAATCTCAAGGCCTTGATTCGACTACTTCTAATGTTAATCGATCCAATTACAACCTAAGATCATCTTCATCTTCCTCTATTTGTTGCTGATTCCTTCCAATCGATCACTAATGAATCGATTTCCCAATTGAAACTGGCTGATTCTGCTCAAAATAACAACCTACAGCCGCCTGCCACCGTTCAACCACCACCGCCCGTCGTACCTGGCGGGGCTGCCGGCCATCATGGGGTGGCCATGGCATCGGATCCGATTGGGGGTGGGGGTTCTGGTTTGAATTCCGATCAGATCAAAGGGATGGGGGGGAAATTTTTGCCTACACTTAATGAATACCCTAATCGCCCCTTTTCTTCTTCTCCACCGCTGATCTCCGTCACTGTAGCTCTGGCCGGCCACCATGGGGTGGCTGATGGGTCACCTCAACCAATCCAACCTTCTGGTGGGTCGGGTCGTGGATCAGCAGCCCCTATTGATTCAATTCGGGTCTATACTTCAACCGAAAACCCTATTTTTGAAAAGGAAAACCCTAGTTTTTCCTTTCAAAACCCGATGCCACAACCCTCTCCTCCTTTGCATGGTGATTCGACTACTACCTCAAAACCATTCGAACCGAACACCAAACAGATTGAAGGGGCTGCTACCTCAATCCCGATTGTGTCACTTGATCGTATGAGTGCTTTTTTGCAAGAAAGATTTCAAGTTAATAATAAGGATGGGTCGACTTTTTCTGGTTCACCTGATCCTTTTGCAGGTTCAACAAACAGTGGTGCGACTCTTGTTCAATCTAGTCCTAGCTTGCTTCAAAATATGGGTTCGACTGGAGTTGGTTTGCATGGTTTGAATGACATTTCGACTTTGCAAAAGTCAAATGTTAACCAAGAATTAAATGCCCCGGTTGAATCTTTCTTGGATAACTTAACAAAAGCTGCTGATTTACATGTTGATGCTTCAGCTAATATTGGTATTAACATTACAGCTGCGGGTCCCACACAATTATTGGATGATGATGGTAATGTGACTACAAGTATTTGGCAGGGGCATGATATCAATGGCACCACTAATGGTATCATTGAACAAGCAAAGATGGATGAACATGGAGTTCGCGCCATTACTGATCCGCACTTTTCACATTCCAGCCCGAAAGGTAACCAAACACCTAACTTTTTTGCCAATCTTTTCAAAGAAGCGGCAAATATTCGTAGGACGGGTAAGCTTCGTTTCATTCCTCCTGTTTATACTGAGATTGGTACTAGACATGCTGTTATTCTTGATGATTTCATTGTTAAACAAAGTGAGAAATGGTTATTGACATTGGTTGGTTGTTTCGTTGGTAAAAGACCTGCTTTTTCTTTTGTTCGTTTTCATGCATTTAGACTATGGAAAAAGTATGGATTGGTTGATGTGGTTTTGAACAACCACGGTAGATTCTATTTTAAGTTTGATAATGCTGAGGGCTTGGAATTTGTGATTAACAATCGACCTTGGTTGTTTAATGATGTTCCTGTTTTGTTGAAAAAATGGGAAGTTGGTATTGAGAAGGATAAGATTAGACCTACATCTGTGCATATGTGGGTTAATATATATGATCTGGATTCTACTATGTGGGATTATGACATTTTGAGTCACATTACTAGTGTCATTGGTGTACCTGTTGCTTTGGATAGATTCACTGAAGAAATGATTGAGAAAAAATCAGGTAGGGCTTTGTTTGCTAGAGTGTTGATTAAAGTGAATGCTGATCATGATATTCCAGCTTTTGTTGAGGCACGTGTACTGGGTAAAATGCAAAAATTTAGACTTTAGTATCTCTGGAAGCCAGATAGATGTTCTCATTGTGGTGTTTTTGGGCACAAGTTTCTTGATTGTGTTGACAGGCCTAAGTTCGCTGAAGAAATGGAAGCTGGAGCACCTAAAACTGCTCCAGCAACTGAAGTAGGCCCTTCTGGCACGAAGACACATGATACACAGGTTTCACAGGATGATCAGGGCTTCCAGCAGCCCAAGAGGAAAAGAAGAAGGGCCAAAAAGGCCCAAGTTGCAGTGGGCATTCAAATTCCTAAGCCCAAGGTAAAGTATGTTCCTAAAGCACCAATGAAGCCTTCTGACCCCAAAGGCAAGGCCCCGATGGCCACCCAAGACAGTTCAGCATCCACAGATTCATCTCAGCCTGTCAGGGTCACACCAGATACACATTCAGGTACCAGTGTTGCACCTCAGCAGGATATTCATGCTACTTCAGCACCAGTTATTACTACGGGTAACCCGTTTGATGCATTATGTGCATTAAACACTGATGATGTCATTCAGATTCATACAGATACTCCTACTGGCCCAGATACTTTTTCAGGTACACAGGCTCATACAGATCATGGCCAGATTAACACTGCTGATGCTTGTTCTACCTTAGCTGAGCCTATTGTTCCTACCAAGGATGATTTTGAGGATGAGTCTGATAGTAATGAAGTGTTTTGTGGTGAAGTTGATAGTGATGAAGGTGATACTGTTCAGTTCATGGGTTCATAAATATTGACTACTAGCTTTATTCTCATTTTATTGTTTACATTGCTAGTTTGATTGTTATTGATGGTCTGGGCCTGTCCAGTTTACTCAGTTGATTCATTTCTTGCATCACGGGTCCCTTTATTTTTTTGGGGGGCCCCGTGAGGGCATTTACTTTGTAAATGTTTAAGTCAACTGGCATTCAGCCATGTTGCCTGTGCTTTCTTGTGATTAATACAAATTATTACCAGGGGTGACGACCTTTTATCGAAAAAGTCCTCCAGTGAAGCAGGTTTCAGTCCTGCAGAGGGGGCAAGGTTTTATCCCAATTAAATGTCGTGCCTTCGGGCGGTTTAGTTGGGGATTTCTCCTCCTACTAGGTATTGAGGGTGAGGGGGCTCTCTAGCGCGGACCCGGTTAAGACAACATAAGCTAGATCCCCTGTTGCGAGCAAATGATCCACACCTTTCAAAAAAAAAAACTACTTTGTTCTCATAGTTCTCTATTATATCATACTAAATTATATCCAGACATTATCACTGTTACTTAAGTAATTACTAATTACTTATTGGAGTTATCTTATCAAATGATAAATCAATTTATATATAAGATCACGTAAATTAACCAATATATTAAAAGACAGTGGCTTTAATGACTTGTCGGCTAATCATAACTTTCGATTTTCTCAAATTGACTTTAAATTTCACTTTTGATTTTTGCTGATATAATTATAAATTTGAAAATATGGGCCTACAAAAACTTTAATTATTAATTATATTGACAAAGTTTCATTTATATTTTCAATTACTAATTTATATTTTTTAGCTTTTCATTAAAAAAATATATATTAAAAAAATACTTATTTTAAATATAATTAACACCTTTTAGCTTTTGGCAATTTCATAAGATATCCACATAAGCAAAAAATTATTCTCTCTTAGTTATATAGAGAGAAGATGTGAAACTATGTAAATAATCAAATAAATATATCAAAAGAATTAAGAAACGTTTTATAACTTACTTCATTATATACATTTGTATATAAGTGCAATATTAAACATTAACACAAGTGTGTAAATAAAAATCTATATTTAGTGTCATCACCACTTAGGTGAGGTAGTAAGACACTTATATCTCTTTGGAAAAAATCCTGATTCAAAACTCGGGAGATGCATCTTGGTATAGTAATATACTAGTCTACGAATTAGTTGTTAAAAAAAAAAAACACATGATCACGGTTATAAAAATGACTTATTTCACTTACAAAAATGTTTTATCACGTACTAGGTTGAAAAAAGAAAGCGTTTTTTTAAATTTATTTATTTTAACAAAATGACGACATGAGATACTCAAATTAAACATAGCAAAACATGTCATCTTTTATGATGCAGTTTCTTTTGAAAAACACTTGGTCTGTAGAAGTTGTTAAAGTTTCAAGTTTACGATTTTACAAATTTGATATCAAGATATCGATAAAAATCTCATCTATCTTTTCTTTTACTAGAAATGTACGCCACAATATACGGTTGTGAATAAATTCTCATTATTATTTGAAGTGTTGAACTAAATCGAAATTTAAAACCAAAAATTTGTAAACTTCAATTAGACATGAAGCAAAGGGTGACAATGACCAACCTTCAATTTGATATTGTCTAACACATGGTGACATGGATATACAAAGATAGCTAATATATCATTTTAAGTAAGGACATGATAGTAAATTTGTTGATTTTAAATTTTAAAACTTAATTCAATGTAAACTGCTAGTATGAGAGTAAAATCTTTGGTTTTAAAGTTTTTAATTATAAGGCCAATGTCATATTTTTTAAATATTGGTAGAGGTACTAATGATCTAGATAGACAAACGGTTATTAAAATGATACAAAACCTCTTTAGCTGGGTGTATTGTAATAGGGTTAAAACAAAGTAGGACTTTAATTATGGGTCATATGTTTTTTTAAATATGTTTAATCATTTCTCACAAAAACCCAACATGATAGCTCATGTTATAATCTGCTTGAAATAATCTTGACCTTGGTTATTTTTAATCTCTGTGAGACTCACATATATACATTTTTTAGATGGATAAAAAATAACTTAACGGATCTGATTTGGAATGAGGTATCAAAACTTCACTGATTCGACCCATTGCCACCAACTGTACTACAACACTCAACAGTAAGCCTAGCAATGGATTGGACATTGATCCAAATCCGATCCGATCCGATCCAATCCATTTATATCACTTATTGGATCAAAAATAATATCCATTAATTCAATTAACAATCTAATGGATTGCTCCATTTATCCATTAATTATTTGGATCGATCAATAATCCTTCCGGATCGATATATCACCAAATTGACTGGGGTCACGGGAAACTAAGGGTACGGGTGACAGGGGACACGTATGAATGGGGGCGAGGGGTCACCGGGGGCACGGGGTGACCAGGGACACGGGTGACTGGGGCCGGGGCACGGGCTGGGGTGACTAAGACGAGGTAACTAGGGGCACGAGTCACGGGGGACATGGGTGACGGGGGCACAAGAAAAACTCCAGATATTTGAGATCTTTCTCTTTGAATAATATCTCAATTCCAGCGACGGTTTCATTAGATATCTTACAACTAGAATCGTTCTTTTTTCCGATCCAGCCCCCGTATTATCTGGATCCAAAGAACCAGTCAAGATATGATATATTGTTCAGGAGACATCTCTATTTTCCCCCCCGGGAATCTTTAGAATTACCACTGCTTAGCCTTTGATTTCACCTGTTTCAGCTTGTGATTTATAAATAGCTTCGGCACAAAATAAGAAACGGTCTAATTTTCAATTTAAATAAAAAATGCGTTGCAGAACGATCTATAAAACAATTGATACTGTTAACGGTGGACAAACAAAAGAGGAGGGGAAATTTGTTGAGTAAATAGAACTTCTTCGATGAACTTATAAAAAAAATCTTATAATTATTAAGAACTCAACGGGACCTTCTCCCTTAAATCAGACAAGAAAGGAATGGTTATACAATGGTGGTCCTTATGAACTAATTGTTCTACACTTAGGGTTTTTGATTTAAAAGAATCAATTAAGTATGTATCCATTTGGATTTTCTTATGTCATTAGGGAAAGAGGTTTCCCCCAACTAAATACCTCCTTAGTTTTTGGAAAATAAAATTTCATTCACCTAAAAAATAAAATTATTAAAAAAATTCAATGGATCGATCCGATCCATCCATTTAAGATTATTTGGATATGGATCGGATCACAGTCCATTATGTTGGATCATGGATTACATCGTAATCCATTTAAGTTGGATCACTAATGGATTATATCATGATCCAGTAGAGATCATCATATACGAGGCAGGGGAAAATATTGTACAATTTGGGCCGGAGGAGTCTCTTCCTTTCACCAGATTAAGCATTCAGACACGTACCATACGCGATGCTCAATGAAACGAACACCGTCTTTTATAGCTTGTCCTAACATACTGACATCTTGATTGAAGATTGATAAGCATTTCTCATCATGAAGATTCTTTTTTATCCGCATGGCAGCATGATCCTCTTAGAGCAACCATGCCATATTGGGCCTAAAAGAAGCACGCCATGAAGATCTCGTAGAAAACATTGCGCTCTTCAAGCTCCTAGTCGCATCTTGTCTCGTCTACTAAGACTAAAGATTTGTTTGATGAACTATCTTTTGAAAGGCAAGAACTCGTGTGTGTATACCATCTGTAGAAAGGCCATTGATAGTTGAAGTTCTTTCTAATTCGAAAGATTTGTGAGTGATTATGTTTATACTGATTCATGAATTTGCCCATGCAATAAAAGGCCTGATAAACCTTTGAAACTATCATAGGATAAACGCCAATAGCAATCAAACATATAAAGATAGCTAAACACACCAAATTTAAATGTCTGAAACTGGAACCATTCTCAGTTGACCAGTAAAATCAATGTTATGAAGTACAATTTAAAGTTGGAAAAATAAGATTAGTAATACAAAAATACACATTTGATATTGTTGGATATAAGATTTAATAATTGCATTATCAGCTCAAAAATGTGGATATGAGGTTTAGCCACCAAAAAGATATCCAGCTGCTTGTTATTCATTGCCATCGAAAACTTCAAAGTTTGTATAACTGTCTCTCTACTGAACCCTAATTCAATACGCTTTCTAACTTTGCTTCAAATTCGGGCCCCTGAAATCACAACAAACATTAAACATTAGATTTCATGTTACACTTGCATTTTCTTTAGATTTCAAGAGATGTCAATTTTGACCCATTTACTTATAACTTATCAATGGTTAGGGTTGTATCTAATTGCTGGCAACAACAACAATTGCTAAAGAAACGGGCCATAAGTAAGGCTGGCAATTTTGACACGAAACCTGTTAACACGACACGACACGACCTGTTCTTAACAGGTTTCGTGTCTTAACAGGTCCGGACCTGTTAAGACACGAAACATTTCGTGTCTTAACAGGTTATACCTGTTAAAGACCTGTTAATTTATACTATATATATAAACACCTTACCCTAAATATGAACCCTAATACTTTTATCATCCGCCTCCCCCCCCCTGTCCTTCACTCTCTCGGTCTCTCCCTCCCTTCTTTTTCCACTCTCTCGGTCTCTCCCTCCCTTCTTTTTCCACTCTTCCTCTCACTCCATCGATCATCAATCATCACCGCCGGACACAACCCCACCGGAAACAACACCACCCCGCCGCCGGTATGCTTTTTCTTTCTTGTATTTTTTTTGTTTTTCTTCTTCTCTATTCTTTTCTTTTGATTATAGTTTTTTGTTATATTTCTTGATTTCTTTCTTTTCTCTTGATTTGGTGTCACCAAAACCAGCCGCAGCCGCCGACCACTGGTAGCACCACCACTACAATCATCACCTCCGGGCTCCGGCCACTGTTGTTTTTCCGCCGTCCACCACCACTGCTACTGCCGTCAACCACCACTGGTATTTTGCTTGGTCTCTTTGTTTTCTTTATTTTCTATAATTTATTTTTTTAGATTTATCAATATTATCAATAAATACTTATATATTTTAGATTTATTAATATATATATAAATATATATATTTTCAGATTTGTTGAAAGATGATAGTTCAAGAAATTTTCAGATTTCTGGGATTTTCAGATTTCATTAATGGATACAGATGCCGAATATTCTTGATACAGAGTCGAATCGAATATATAAGCAAAGTTGTCGGAATTTGACTTTCAAGAACTTTTGTATTGTTGATGGATCGTTATTGTTATGTATATAATCAAGAACTTTTGTATTTTTGATGGACTCTCTTTGGTTATGTATTAATTAAGACTTTCATGAACTTTTGTATTGTTAATTTGTTGATGATTTTGTTAAAAGTATTAGTTAAAAGACTTGGACTTCAATAGATTATAGAATTTTTTTAACAGGTTCTTAACAGGTGTACCTGTTAATTTTCGTGTCGTGTTCGTGTCTAGGAAAAATGACACGAATTCTTAACAGGTCGTGTTCGTGTATATGCTTAACAGGTTCGTGTCTTAACAGGTCGTGTCGCACCTGTTATGCCAGCCTTGGCCATAAGTCACCCATAGTGTATATTAACTGAGATTATTTAGTTAATATACTTTCTGAAATCATCATCTTTTATAAACTTACTGTATATATTTATGGTTTCAACAAGCCCAACCCGTTATTTGACCAGTTACCAACTTCCCAATATGCCACCCATCGATTTTGTAATTTTCCTTCATGCTTGGCGTTCAATCAAATCCCTCTGTGATTATAGATATTACTGAACAAAGAGTTTTACCTGTGTAAAAGCGCCACCAACAGGTCCTGCAGGTTGAGCTAAACAAGGCAAACAACTGTCATCATTGTCCTTAAAGTATAGACACTTCCCTGACCCACTTTCCACTTTGGAATGACATGAAAATTGCAACATTTTCTTTCATGGAATTTCTTGAACCTAAAGCTACTTGTATGATATCATCAACACATATAGTGCAATGACAACAATTTTCTGGATCCGAAAGATTTTTCCATTTTATCATTCTTGATAGGCATATTAGATATGCAACCTATTTGTTTGGTCAAAATTTACAAATTTCACGAGACTTGAAAAAGAAAGCAATGAGCAGTAGCGATCACATCCAATGCTCTTTTGAGGTTTCTTGGAAAGCATATAATACTAATAAAATACATAACAGGATATGTGTCTAACCAGAGGATTGACCGCTAAGTGGTGTCGCTGATCCAGAAGTACCCTGAAAAATACATTTTCAAGAAGACATCTTGATGTTATATAATCTATGGACACTTAAAGTGAATCTGCCATTACAAGTGAAAATAAATTGAAATACAGTGTAGATTCAAATCACACGTTTTCGAACAAATTAAATACTACTGATGTGGTTTGTTTTTATAACCATATTTAATACATTAATTAGTTATAAATCTTTTTTAAAAAAACTTGGCTACAAAATGCTGCCTGCCCACGTTGTTTTGACCCATATAAACAACTACCCAGTTTGACTTGTAGCCTAAATCCCCCATATGTCACCTCTATGGGTGATTTCAGAAATGTGAGCTGTTAAGGGATTATCACTAATTCACTATGCACGATATATAGAGAAATATCTTACTTAAAGTCCAGAGATAGAAGCTTCCTTCAATTGCTTCTCCTCATCCAATAAATGATTTGGGATGTCCTTTTCTGTAAATTCAAACAATAAAGTTCAAGATGTCAGCAAATGTTAATAGTTAGTAAAGCATAATAATAAGGTTCAACCTTGCAAAAACGGTACAGCAACCTCTTCTCCACCAACTCTCAAGACATTGTCTTTCAAGTCAATTGTGCACTGGTGCTTACGGAGCATATCCAAACCAAAGAGGAATTCCATATTGGGAGAATCCAATACCAAAAAGGAACAAGGATAGAAAATATTCCCGACCTACCATGATTTAAAATTAACATTTTTAGCAAGAATGATAGGAAATAGATAAACTGAGTAAACAACTTAAGAGAAAATTACTACTTTAATTGGAGCAACATGTATCCGACCAAGAATCTCTGTCTGGCCAACTCCTTGGGCAATTCCCTTGTAACGTTGGTCTAAGAGCCTAAGCAATCTGAACATTGCAAGTACAGAATATAACAACCGTTTCAATAAACTTTAATCTATAAAAGATTATTTAAAGACTACATAATCTATGGATTTAAATATAATTTCCTAGATTATTAATATTATATATTGTACATGATTTAATCAAGTTCAGATCACAGCCAGGTGTTCCATGAAATAAATGATACTCATAATGTCTTCGTTTGCAAAAAGACATTGCATTGAGTATTGATGTTTGATTCATGTGGCCTCTTTCATGCACTTTCAAGTAACCAAGAAAAACTGTAATAATCACTTATTAGCACACAAAGTTTAGAAGATTTTCACCATCTAAATAGAGTTTTATAGATGTTTTGCTGAAATTTGTTATACTAATCTGTCTCTACAAATAATGCAAAAAAGGTACATACCCCAAATGTTCAGCACAGGTTTTTGATATAATAGTTGACTAAGCTCCACTATCAACGAAGACCTGATTTTCAATTGGCATAACCTAAATTAGCACTCTTTATCTACTTGTATACATATGTTCCAAAAAAGTGAAAAACATTGAAGAATACGGATATTGAAATAACTGCTTGTGTTAATGTGAAAATCCCATAAAACAAGAAGCTGTTAGTACCTAGTACCTTCAATGGAACACCATTAACTTCCATGTCAACATACAACATAACCATTAACATCCATGTCAACATACAACATGACCTGAAAAGAAAATCGAGAAAGTACTTGGTTACGATAAACAAAAGTTTGGTTTTATAAAGTGTTGGTCAATAATGCATACCACTTTTGCTAAAGCTTCATGGTTGTGTTCTAGCGCAGCAACCCAATTCTCATCAATACCTTTCTGTAAAATAATGGGCACGTAAAAGTCAAAATAGCAAGATAACACAACAAATTCAAACAGAAGAAGCTAATAAAAAGAGTTATGAAAGGCCATACACAGTAAACTCGGTATAACAGCATAACAACACAAAACTACAGTGTAATGATAAACTCTACCATGTTCCAAAACAGTAAAGAGATTAATATTACTGAGATTGATGCTCATTAATGTTGTGAGAGTTAACGACACCCAAAAGTCAAGTTTCATCCTTATCTATCGGAAAAGACACTGGTAGTTCTTTATAGGCAGATAAGGATCATGTTCAGTCCTTTATTTAAACGTCCGTCATCTTTCATCCGTTAACTTCCTCACGTGCTTTTCACGTGAGGGTATTTAAGTCTTTTTTCATCTTTAAAGGACCACTAGTGATTATTTTTTATTCTTTCATTCATCCATAACATACAAACCTAAAAATCATCTAAAATCAAACAAAAACACCTACACACAAACAGCTATAAACATAAACACACACATTTACAATTGTTCATATGGAATCAAATCCACCAAAATCCACCAAAAAAACCAACAGTACATTTCGCTAAAGAAATCCACAAAATGAATCATATATACATAAACAACCCATACTCATTCATCTCCCTCACATACATCATTCATTCATATAAACATCATCCCTTTTTATTACAAAAATCAAGTAACAAAAAATCACAATCTGATGCGAAATCAGTTCATGACAAGAAAAATATGGTTGTGCAGCTTAAAATAAAAAGAAAAAAAGGTTGCACCTTTATAGTTTTTTAGCGGCTGGAAAGCATTTACACGGCCAGTTAGGCAGCTCATTATTTAATTCCCATATAACCCCAAACTTTACTTGACTAGTATAAAGAAATGAAGCTACAAAGTTCCCATATCATGGGCTGCAAATTCAGCCAACGGCCCCCATTCGTAGTTATCGTTTAGTTGACATTTCGATTTAATTAGCTTTGAAGACACAAAAATCAGATTTATATAGTTAAGGGGTGTAAAAATTATTACGTAAACTTGTTTTTTTACTTGGATTACGTATTTCACCCTTTTGAAGATCTCGTTCTCGTTTTTTTACACTTGGATCTCGTTTCTGATGTGGTTCCGGATCTCGTTTCTGATGTGGTTCCAGATCTCGTCCTTGACTTAGTTCTAGCTCTCGTTTTTGACTTGATATCGTTTCAAGATCTCGAATTTTAATTCTTGAAGATCTCTTTCTTGTATTATCTTATTGATTTTAAATATATTATGAATTTTTTTTTGTTTGAAGGGTTGCTTGAGTTTGTTCAGAAACAACAATTGTATGTTATTGATGGCTGCTGGTGGTTGGATGGTGGTCCGGCAGCTGCAGACGGCGGGCAGTGGTGATGGCCATCCGGAGTTATAAGGGATGGGGTGGGAGAGAATAGAGTTTGTATATGTGTGTGTTTATTGGTTGTAGCTGAAAAGGATTAGGATCAATAGATGGAAGAGATGGGAAAAAAAACTAAATTCATCAAGTTTCATCCTTTAGGCGAAAAAGACTAGAGTACCCTCACGTGGAAATCAAGTGAGGGATTTAACGGATGAGAGAAATGTCATCCTTATCCACCTATAAAGGACTGTCAGTGTCTTTTCCAATAGATAAGAATGAAACTTGACTTTTAGGTATAACCACAGGGACGATTTATGTCGTTAACTCATGTTGTAATTTAAACTAGTTCAGTCTTGCCCATAGTAAATTATTGAAGTGAGGATTAAGATTCTTTGATATGTAAAAATGTGTTGTTGATCGAGAGCCGCATAAGTATCAAGAATAAGGTTAATAGTAATAAAATCAAATTTCCGCACACCAAATGAAAAAAAAGTGCCTCTGTCACTTTATAACCACATAGTTCTAAACAAAAGAATAAATGATCACACACCTGCTGGATTTCAGCTTCAATTTTCTTTGAGTTTCCACGTCAAAAGGGTCTGCATAAAGTAGCGCCTATGCTTTGCAAAAACAAATTACCATGAACATAATTGTTAGATAGAAAAATACAATTGATAACAGCAATATGGAAAGACACATTCATAATTTTATACAAAAGAAGCCATCAACGTTCCTGGAGCAAATTACCATCTCTTCCTCCATTTGTCTATTAAATTCAGATCTTTGACGGTGGCGCACCCTTAAGATGTCTTGAAACTTATTCAGGTCATTCCCCAGAACACTTTGTGCCACTCAGGATCACTCTGACAATCAAATCAAGGGTCAGAGTCTACAGTAGAAATGCACTTTTTAGCTAGCAGAACTTATGTTTTACCTGAAATAATTGGGCCATTAAATCTGAATTATTGCGCACTTGCTGCTGGAAGGCAGCTGGGTCTACAGTGGACCCATCTGGATTTAATCCGACTTCATTGCCAGAATCCCTGTGTTTTCAAAGATTGATATTAGCATAGCTTTGTTGTCCCCAAAATCAAAGATTCACAAACAAATAACAAATTTATAAATAATCTTGACAGAAATTTGTTATAAATAATTAAATCACTATATTAATGTTGATTACCTGAATTGTATATATAGCCACCAATTTGGTGGTAATGACTGTTGCGAAGAGTCACAACCCTAACATGACACCCATTCAGAATCGGTTTCTACGTACAAGGGGATATGGAAGTTATACGCTTTAAGGTTTGAATGTTTGACACACTAACCCTTTGACTTTGTGGACTTAAGATGGGCCGATGGGGGACTATGTGGATATTAGTGTGTTTGACCTTACATATTTAGCTAAAACAATGTTTAAACTAATGACATGATAACCCCTTGAACTTAAGATGAGGAAGATAAATATCACCTAGCTTACATCTATAGAGGAAGAATGATATAAAATACATAACAAATTATATAATAACAAGCAGTACAAGATGTAGTGAATAATATGAAAGACAAAGATTCTGGTGTCCTATATTAGACGGGAATGAGTTACAGATTGCCATGTACGAGAGATTAGTTGACTCTAAAGTGTTTACAAACTACAAAGCCACCAAAATATCTACAGCCATAAAAATCTCAGCTTTCAATTCAACACTATAACTAGAAACGAGAGCATTGAGAAAAAGGTGTAAATGTAACAATGGTGATACATCATACATTATGTTTATAGTACAGTTTCAAAGAGGTTGATCATATTGACCCACAAACAGTTTTTAAGTTCCTTAATTTATATGAGTTAAGTTCTTTAAAAGTATCTAGCTTTACCTGAAAATCCATTCTGTGTGTACTTTCGAACCTGCTATGGCATTTATTGAAGTTTCAATTAGTGGCCTCTAATGACTTATAGCCCGTTGACGTTTTGATATGGCAGATGACATGGCAACTTAAATGGATTCTACGTTAATAAAATCTTAGTTTACCTAATGAAGAAGTCATCGGATTTAACAACAATTGAACACTGAACACATAAATGCAGGTTATAAGTAGGATACATACAATAAATTTTCTGGAAAAGTTCTTTAAAAACAAGTAACCAATTCTATATAGAATTATTGTGTTAGATGTGATTACAAAAACCGAATGTGTTTCATATGACTAATCAACTACATGTTTCTCTTTTAGCTAACTAATTAGCATGTCAGGTCAACTGATACTAAATGTTAAAGAAGCAATTCAGGCTAATATAGATATCAGTGGTCAATTGTTGAAGACTGTCGCTAAAAAACAAACTGGCCTTATCGTATATGTCATAGATATAGATCAAACCAAAATTTGTAACAACAATGGTTCATCCAATAGGTAATTTACTGGGTGATAGAAGCAAAAGGTCAGTGATTTTGCCTCCATCATCATATACTAGGTTTACACTAAGAAGGACGGGAATCGGGTTGGGTAAAAAAAGGTCAGGTTGAATTCAAATAAGAGCATTCACTTCCTATAGTACCTATCACAATGTCCTTACCACTTTTATATAAGCTATATCCAAACAAGACTTACACAGACAGCAACCTAAAACAGCATTGTGACGAAACTTATTTAAACCGACAACTAAAATAGAACTGAAAAACACACCTCGAAGTAGAAGAAGCCACATTCGAAACCATCATAACCAAGTCTCCATCACTAACACCCAAACCACTCAATGTCTCAGCATTCCTCATCTCTTTTCCATTGTAAAGCAATTGTTGTTGCAAAAGTGGCACTTGAGACTACAGCAAAAAGCTATAAAATTAATAACCCATATTATATTTTCGAAAAAGATTCAAACTTTATTACAACAGAAACTAAATTAACAAAAAAAAAATCCATAAGTCAAAAGATATTACCTCAAGTTCTAGTAAAGCTTTAAGATTTCAACCTACAACATATATACAACCTGCAACATTATTTTTATTACTAGGTTGGCAAAATAATTAAACAATTTACATAGTAAAAGAGAGAGATGTATATATATATGTATGGGGAAATAAAGATATATGTATATATACATAAAATAAAGATAAAGATTTAATTAGAGTTTTGGAAAAGAAGAAAATATTATATACAGATTCATGAGGATCAACTTCTAAAGTGAGGATTTGTTCATCTGGAGTCATTACAGTGATCTTCATATTCTTCTTCTTCACCGATTTGATTTCAAGTTCTGAATAAGATTTTGTGTGTGGTTTTGACTTTTTGTAGGTGGTGTTATTTGACCCGCTATATAAATAAAGAGAAAATTTCGTCTTTTCTACTAAAACTAGTTATATCCTCGTAATACGCGGATAAACATATATAACTAATAAAATACTAATTTCATGATATCTTATATTGACAAATTGTAAAAAAATTGAAAAAACAATGATATATTTGTTTACATATAATTAAATGAGTTAAAATATATGTAAAAAAAGAATTGCATGATGTAAATATATATAAAAAAAACAGAGATTCTAGTGATCAATTATCTACATACCTAATCTTCATATTATATTTGTATCATTTTGTTAATTTAACAATATTAATAAAATATTAATTATGTATCATTTTATTAATTTAACAATATTAAATAAATATGTTGAAAAACGGTGATGTTGTCATTTTTATATTTTTTTATTTTTGATTATTCTAGACACACATATACAGATCAGAATATCTTTTATTTAAATATCATAAGATATTAACGATGTAAAGTTAAATACTTATAACTATAACTAATATTTATTACGTTATATGATAAAACATATATAAAGTCATAATTTGATAACAACAAAAATAAAAAAAGTGATTTAAAAATAATATAAAATTTAGGAATTATTTTCCATAATTTATATCATTAAATTAATTACTTTCTATAATTATAAAATGTAGGAATTATTTATTTAAATTTATTATATTAAAATTAAATCTAAAAAAGTTATAAAAGGTATATGACATCAGCATTTTGATCTAATGGTTCTAATTAAAAGTTGAGTTTCATCTAAGGGTCCAAACTTCTCTATTTTGGAATTAAAGTTTATCTTTTATATATTATTTAGAAACTAGATTTGTCCCCCGGGCGTTGCTCCGAGACATAACATTTATTGTAACGTTTATTGTGTATGATAAGATGTAAAATTAGAACGTGTGTTAAGAAAATCATACAATAACTATATTGATGCAAATAATTAATGACACCTACAAAATAATAATGTAATGACCTTTTAATATAATATGTGGTAAAAATAATCTCAGGCGTTGTTCGAGATACAAATTCTTTATTGTGTGTAATAATATGTAAAATTGTAATGTATCTTAAAACATCACACCTAGCAATAATGTAATAACTTATAATTATATTATATCAAAATAATATTACGTGGTAAAGAAAACATCTTTAATCCATTATTTAACAGATTTTAAGTGAATTTATTTTACAAATGAAAACACTCATTTCCCCAACGGTAAGATACAACGTGGTCGCTCTTAGTAACTGGTGGCGGTGGAGATGGATAAAAATGATGATGATATAAATTGTAGTTTTTTTCATTTTAATTTTGTTGTTGTTGCTAAAAGAATTACAGATTCATGAGGATCAACTTCTAAAGTGAGGATTTGTTCATCTGGGGTCATTACAGTGATCTTCATATTCTTGTTCTTCTTCACCGATTTGATTTCAAGTTCTGAATAAGATTTTGTGTGTGGTTTTGACTTTTTGTAGGTGGTGTTATTTGACCCGCTATATAAATAAAGAGAAAATTTCGTCTTTTCTACTAAAACTAGTTACTCGTTTTAAAATTTCGTCAGACATAACGTTATTTTCAAAAACCTTATGCACGCAGATATATACAACCTGCAACATTATTTTTATTACTAGGTTGGCAAAATAATTAAACAATTTACATAGTAAAAGAGAGAGATGTATATATATATGTATGGGGAAATAAAGATATTGTTGACTGCAGCCATAAATAAAGATAAAGATTTAATTAGAGTTTTGGAAAAGAAGAAAATATTATATACAGATTCATGAGGATCAACTTCTAAAGTGAGGATTTGTTCATCTGGGGTCATTACAGTGATCTTCATATTCTTGTTCTTCTTCACCGATTTGATTTCAAGTTCTGAATAAGATTTTGTGTGTGGTTTTGACTTTTTGTAGGTGGTGTTATTTGACCCGCTATATAAATAAAGAGAAAATTTCGTCTTTTCTACTAAAACTAGTTACTCGTTTTAAAATTTCGTCAGACATAACGTTATTTTCAAAAACCTTATGCACGCAGAAGATACACTCGTTTGTTTTTTATTTAAAGGCATGTCTGAAAATGTATGATCGTGTACAAACGTAAAATATAGTAATTATTTACATGATTAATTCTATGAATAGTTGAAAGAATAAAAAAAATGTTAATCATATAGCTAACTATATATGTTTAATTGGAAAAAAATGGCGAAACGGAAAAAAAAAAGAATGAAACGCACTAAAACTATACTATTATATGTGAAATGTGAAAAGAAATGGAAAATATCATATAAATCATTCTAGAAATTGTATAAAATAGAAAGACAGATGAACGCGGATACCATATTAACTTTGTACAATATATTGTAAAAAGCCAAAAACAACTTAAAGAACGGCAACTTTAGTTAAAAGTATAAAGCAAAAGTAAAAACGCAAAACCAAAAAACAAAGTCATTTGAGAAAAATGGATATGATTTGCATTAGCTTTTGTAACTCTCGTTTTACACTAAAATAGCATTTAACGATCGTTAACACCCATTTGAGAAAAGGACTTAACTCCCAGTTAGAAAAAAAGACCTGATTTTCAGTCGTTATTGTTACCCGTTAGAAACTCAAACAGAAGTTAACGGCCGTTAAAAAAGAGACTACTTTTGCAAGATATTAAACGACAGGGACTAATAATGCTTAAAAACTCAAACAGAAGTTAACGACCATTAAAAATGAGGCTATTATTGCTAGATATTAAGCGACAGGGACTAATAATGCTGAAAAAGTGCTCCGCACGGAATCCCATGCACGGTAATATTTACTTTTTCCGCAAGGCATGCAATTTCACTTTTTCCGCCCGGGAACGCCCGGAACATTGCCCCGAGGGGCGTTCTTGGTCAAAAAAAGGCAGCAGGAGTGTAATTTTGGACGCTCCATTTGAGACTGAAAAAGAGCCGTTGGCTCAACGACCCCACACCAAAACGGCCTAGTTAATTTAATGTTTTTTTTATATACTTTAACCCCTTTTATTTCTTATATATATTACACACATTTCACATATTATTTCACAACTATCTATCTATCTTACAAATTTTTATACAATTTACACACAATTATTCACCCTACCTTTCATCTATGGATCCCAATGATATTTCTTCCCCCTCTTCATCATCATCATCTTCTTTTGATTCTATGGGCTCCGACGAATATGATGACGTCGTCGAAAGTGCGGTAGTTTTATCCATTAACTTAGTTAGACATGTTGTGGCCGAAAATGAAGATGAAGAACCACCACCGAGGGGATTTCATCGTAGCGTTGTTATTGATAGGCGACGGGAGGAGTCCGAACAACGGTTGATGCAAGACTATTTTGTTGATGCACCAACATTCAACCCGAGGCAATTTAGGCGTCGTTTTCGTATGCATAAAAGTTTATTTTTAAGGATTACCGGTGACTTGGAGAGGGAGTATGATATGTCGTATTTTATGCTCATTTCCCACAATGAATTTAGTTGCTTTCGTATAGTTTTTGAGTCGTTTACGTATACATTTTGTGCGTTTATGGTATTTGTTAGTGTTTCAGACTACTGACAGGTACTGGAGCGTAATTCTGGAGAAAACGACATTTTTAAGGTGAAATAAGTGCTAACGGATGATTTTCGAGGCATTTGGATGAAGAATGAAGTTGGTCAACAAAAGTCAACTAGAAAAGACCCATGTTGCGCCGCAACAGAATTACAGAAAGTTAAGTTGCGCCGCAACACCTTCAGACTTCAGCCAGCATTGGGTCAACAAAAGTCAAAAGTCAACAAGTCAAAATGCATACTTTAGTTCGTATTATTATTATTGTTTGTTCGTATGATCAAGAAATGTTCGCATCTTAGTATATGATTGTCTGTTGTTTTTTACATATGTCCGTATATTAGTTGGCTTTTACTTATTTGTCGGTTTGTTTTTAAATAAAGAAAACCAAGCTTGGCTTTCAGTTGTTTGTCAAAGAATTTGCAAAATTTTCTTTAGTCCTTTTACTTATCTTTAGTTTTACGAACATGAATGGCCGCAATGCAACCAAGTAATATTTTTTCCATTGGTGGGGTCGAAATTTTTTGATTATATGTAATAAGAGCACTAAACTATTACTTTTTTCCTTTGTATAAATATTACTTATAATATAATTTACTCATTAACATTTGTGTACATATAATTATATTTTTACTGCATAACAATGTTTATATTTCTTAGGTATACTGGGTTAGTTATTTGGGCGATGACATATATCCGGAATATGCCACTTTTGTGAAGACTTTTACCGACCCGTTTGACGAAAAGAGAAGACATTTTAAGAAAAAGCAAGAGGCGGCACGAAAGGATGTCGAGCGGGCCTTCGGTGTTCTAAAGAAGCGTTGGAAAGTCATTGATCACCCGGCACGGTATTGGGACAAAGAGAGGATGCAAGACGTGTCGCATGCATGTGGGATCTTACATAACATGATTTTGGAGAATGAGGGTAAGGCTTTTTGCCAAGATTACGATCCTGATGACCCGACTCTAGACCCAGATTATTGGCGTCAACGAACCCCAATGGAACAACGACTTCAAAATTCTCATGCGGTCAGAAGCCGGGAAACACACAACATGCTAACGGCGGATTTGGTTGATCATTTATGAGCGTCGACACCACACGACTTTGAGCCCGTTGATGACTTTAACATCAACGAATACGTTAGCGACGATGATGATTAGATTATGTTTATTTTGTTTTATTTTTAAGTATTAGATTATGACTTTTATACCTAATTACCTTTTATTTTTAAGTTTTATTTTTATGTAATGAATTTATGTTTTATTTAATTTATGTTTTATTTATTTACTTTTACCATTTGTTTAAATTGTTGATCAGATAATTGAATCATCTGGTTTTATAAATGCGGCCATTAAATATATATGTGAAAAAAACAAATTAAAAAAGGTTTGTACTAAAATGCCAAGTTATAAATTTTGTTGTACATCATTGGTTTATGTACTTACATTACCTAGTAATGTGGGGCGTGCGTAAGTTATCTGTTTAAATACTTAATAATTTTGAAATATAACTCAAGACAAAGATTAAAAAAAACTAAGAAAAGATAAATAAAAATAAAAATAATCTATCTATAATATAACTAAAAGAGGGGTTGGGGGTACACTTGACACCATTAATCCCCCTCCTTGAGCCTAATCCTCCCTTCTTATTAATTCTCAATTTTTTCCTTTCTTTTTTTCTTTTTTTCTTATTAAATCTTATTAAATCTATCATTAAGGCGTCTATTTTTCTCACACTTTTTTTATTTACTTTAATTATTATTACTCTAATCTCCATTTATATGTGCCGCCCCCCACATCTCCCTTAAAACCTACTAATTGTCTAACCTATTCCTCTTGATCGATCATTATCATTACAGTGTTTATTAAAGGTTAATTTTTAATGTTTTTTTTCCCCGTGGTATCTATGTTTTCCTCTTAATTGAGATTTTTTTTTGTTGGTTCTATTGCAGATTAAACTTTAAAATTTACAAGCAGATCTCCATTTTTTTTAAACACACCCTAACAAAACTCTAATATCGCTTTCTGGATTACACTGCCTGATAATGCCCGATGAAATCTCCATTCGGTTAGGTACTTAGGTGAGCTATTCATTGTTAATCTTTGTTTAACTATTGATGATATACCCATACGGAGCTCTAGCTCCGTATCCGAAGCAGAAGCAGAATACGAAGTCACCTTCGTACAGGTAAAAACACTTATACCCATAACGGAGCTCAACCTCCGTTTAATATGATTACCCCGGAGCTCCAAAGGTAACAAGTACCCAGCTCCGAGGAAATATACAAGAGAGATCGGATAAAGATCTTCCTCACAATTATCCTATTTAACATATATCGAAGCTCCGATTTACTCGGACACGATTTGGTAACAAGATTACCACAAATCTCCTCAAGAGGGAAACAAGATATTCATAAAAGAGGAAGAGATTTACCTTAATTCTCTTACGCTCCTCTCCAAGTTATTTACCCTCTATATAAATAGAGGAAGGGCCATACGGCACATTCATCATATACGACATACGTCACACGCATAAACCCTCATTCATAGTTTATTCGACCTCCGAATAAACCCTGAACCAAACCCTCAAACCCTAAGTCGAACAAATCGACTTAGACCTACAAACAATAGGCGTAAAGCGGTCTTCGACTCTCTGACCGTAAGGGAATCGCCGATAAACACCCTCACTAACACTCACACCTCCGGTTGAGCCATAGTGTGATTATTTGATCAAACAAATTGGCGCCATCCGTGGGACCCTTAAAAAAAACAAACACACAAAACACGAATCCCACCCACGATCACAATAATCAATTCTTATGGCAGACAGGGAATACTCTCCAAGAACACCCAATTCTTGAGGGTCTCGAATACCTCCAGGAGGATCGGATTTCCAGGAGCAGTTCTCTTTTGACACACCTGGGTCAAACTACCGCACGCCAATTATCACAACAAGTGGTCTTAACACGTCTGCAGGCGAAACATCAAACATGCCAAGTGCCCCGGGGAGGTCTGAATCTCAAAACCAGAACCTGGATAGGACTACTGCAACACTAACGGGGCGATATCCAGATAGATCTGCCCCACAGGAGCGAGCTACGGAGGAACCTGCTCCGGAGGGGCGTGCATTAGACCGGTCCGCGCCACGAGGCCCAGAACTAAACAGGTCTACAGTAACACCACAGGGTCAAGGACAAGAACGACCAGCGACCCGAGATCCGAATCTGTTTAGGCCCATGATAACTCCGCATGACCGAAGTGCAGGAGGACAGGAACGATCAGCGACCCAAGATCCGAATCTGTTCAGATCCATAGTGTCTCCACAGGGTCGGAACTCAGGCGGGCCAATAATGGGCTCACCAGAACAAGGACTGAACAGATCTGCAGCAACGCCGCCTCAGAACCAAAGCGGACTCGCATCGACACTCCTCCAGGGGCAAAACCCGGAACAAACCAGACTGGGCTTTACCCCCTCGAACCAGAGGTTGCGTTCAACCTTGGGAGGCAATAATAGGGCATCAACGTCAGCAAAGCACGAAATAAATGATGCATATGTCCAAGCTAATTATGAAGTCCTAAGTACAATCATGAACCGCCTGAGAGAAGCAGGCCAAACCCGTGGCATGTACAGGAATCTAGAAAATGAATATGATTCTGACTCGGTGGATGAGTATATCGAGGCAGAGCTTCCTCCGAGAAGGACAAATGGAAGGGCACTACCCCAACAAGAGAGACAAACCCAGACAACTCCTATTCCAACAAGGACGACAGGAATACATATAGGAGAAAGAAGGAATTTAGCTACCCCCGGGGAAGCAACAGTTTTTCAAGAACCATTACAGAGAACTCTACCCAGGATTAGCAGAGGTCCGGAAGTCACTCCGGAACCTCAGCGGAACCAGTACGGACCTAGAGAAAACCAATAAGGATTCCTTCAAACAAGAAGGAACACAACACGCCCGGACTATGATTCACATGAATCAGAAAATCTGGAGCCGGTCGATCTCTCTCACCTCGTGAACCCCGATAGCCCATTCTCCGCGGCTATACAGAGTCATCCCCTGCTGACAAAAATGAAATAACCTCAACACTTGGGGTACTACGATGGAAAGAGCGACCCAGATGACTACCTGAAGAAGTTCATCGGAGCAGCGCTGATTCAAAGATGGGACATGCCAACCACATGCCATGCATTCTCTTACTCACTAACAGATGATGCACGGGAGTGGATTGATGGCCTACCCAGGAACAGCATCGATAGCTTCGAGACGCTGAGGAACAAGTTTAGATCCCAGTTTAGTATGCAGAAGAAGCATAGGAAAACCCATATCTCTGTACATAATATCAACCAGAAAGAAAGCAAGAAAACGAGGGATTTCATTATCAGATATACAAATGAAACCCAATAGGTGCGGGAACCGGAGCTCTTCAGACAGCATAGGCAGAGAGCCCTCCATTCATTCAGAAATGGAAGCATAGTCCCCAGGAACACCAGCGTTCAAACGAAGAATACGCAAAAAGAACAGAGGAGCCAAGAAGAACAGCAAATTCAGAGGCTCAGGGAGATGGACGGAGGCCCATGGAGACCTCCGCCAGAAAGTGAACTCCCTAAAAAGACAAAAGGGATAAGCCCGGATTAGCTACCCGGATAAGTCCCAAAGAAGAAAGCTAGCAGCTAGGAACCTTACTATGTAATGTCCTCCTGCCAATTATTTTTTCAATAAAATAAAGCTTTCAATATAATTAAAAGATCGATCAAAAATAAAACGCGCGTAAACAAAAAGACTTCGTGTAAATGTTCAAGGGGACGCCCATTAAGACATTCACGAAGCATAAAGAGCCTCCCGGATAAAAAGGGAACGACCAAGAAACCACCCAGAGACGGAGCCGCTATGGCAAAGTCAAGGGTAGGTTAAGGAACCACTCAAAGACGGAGTCATTTACAAAAACGAAAATGACAAAGTTAAGGGTAGGTTAATATTGCAGGTATCAAAAAATATAAACGAGTGACCTTCCCCAACATAAAAGAAGGCCAACCAAATATTTACATAACAGGATAATTGTCCATGGGCACGCAGGCCACCAAAATAATTGTTCAAAGTAACAAGGAAGGATTGTTCAAAATTACCACACACAATCAAGGGGTGTCAAGGAACAATCTGTAAGAGATCCATAGGAGAAGCTTCAGGGTCTGAGGAAAGATTACGGAGGTACAAGGAGTCGACATTGGCAAGTTCATCAAGTGCGGCATCGAGGCGAGCAGCTGTGTCTTCTGGAATAGCGTGGCCCTCTAGATTGATCATACCATCCGCAGCTAAGGCACGCATTAATCCTGCTTCTGCATCAACTCTGTTCAGGTTACAGACCTTTAATAGCAGCTCGCCAACTTCAAAACCATTGATAAAGGATTTGCACACTCAGGGAATTACTTCAACAATAAGTCTCCCATACTTCCCCGACTTCTCTGCAAGCGCGTTCTGCGCCTCCTTCACCAAGTTATCCTTTTCACGCACTTGGTCGCCCAATGACTCTACCTCTCTTTCCTTCTCCGCAATAATCCTCTGCGCATCGGTCCTTGCAGTGCTTAGCTCAGATTGTAAGGCCCCACAATCCAACTCCAGGTCAGCCACCTTAGCTTCCAGAGCAAGCTTCTCCGTCATCAATTTTTCGTATTGCTCCTCCGATGGTCCAGACTCCTCCGCTTTCTCCCGCAACCTCGAATCCAGAGCACTGCCAACGATAGCACTGTAGAAGAAAGAGCGGTTGAAGAAAGCAGACAACTCCGAGATCCCCATATTCAGGAGGAGCAATGCTTTATATATCGCGGTGACAGGAGGAAGCATCAAGGACCTCTTCAAGTGGGTTGAAGGCTACAAAAGATAAATAAACAATGATCAACATCACAACAAAGAAATCCTACATGGAAGCATGCAATTAATAAGGACTTACATGAGGATTGCAGAGGCACCCTACTGATTTTTGCCTTCACTCTTTTCGACCGATGACTGACAGAGCTCTTTGACACGCGCTTCCTCTTCGCCAGACGGCTACCAACGGTGTTCCCTTGAGTTCCCTCCTCCCCCACATTCTCACCAATGCCATCTGAAACTTCAACAACGTCATCCACTGGCTCACGAGTCACAGGGGTAGATACCTCAGGCAGCGGATCAGAGACAGGCCTTTCCTGAGCTACGGTTGGAAGAACAGGATCTGAAGGCACAGTTGGCTCGATAAGTGGAGGAGCCAGAGCCACTGGCCTAAAGACAACACCGGATAATACAGGTTGCCTATCAATGAGATGTTTAAAAGACATCTCTACAACAAGAAATAATTTGGATAAGTATCTATTATAGCCAGACGATCAGGGAAAGAAGAAGAAGCATAGAGGAATTAACCTACCCTGACCATCAAACTCAATCGCAACATCCAAAGTGCCATACTCCCAACAATTTGCAACTCGAGACTTAAACAATATAGCCTCTAGGTATACACATAATTTTAACCTATAAGAGCACAGGCTATTGACATCTGCCTGCCTAACACCAAATACACTTGGAACACCTATCGATTCATACCTAAACCTTTTCCTATCCAACAAACCACTATGACCAGGAGGAATCAATGATTGATCAACAAAAACAAACAAGTTTTTCCAATCCCTAACCTCAGTACCACCAGCAATAAATAGTTCATAATCACCATTCTTTGAAACAGTGACCCAATCACCAGATTCCTTCAACTTATAAAAGAAATTAAACAAGGCAACAGTTGGTTCTATATGGTTCGCACGGCATAGGACTTGGAAAGCAATAATTTTTGCAATACCCGTCGGGTAAACAGTAGAGATATGGCATTGATAATAATCTCGTACGGCAAGGAAGAAAGATGAAAAGGGGATCCTAAGGTTGCCAAGCGAAAAAGCCTTCACATACATACCCACAAACCCCACCGGAGGATTACATATGGATTGTCCCCTTTCTGGGCAACGAATCAAGTTAGGGTTTTGGGAAAAATATGTATTTACAAAATTCTGATAGGATTACATACCCACAAACCCCACCGGAGGATTACATAGGGTTTTGGCAGAACGATCTAACACGTTGGTGATATCTTCTATTCCTCTCTTCGACATTATGATTATAAGGAATCAAAGTAGAAAAAGATGATAATATACCTGATTATCGTCTAGCGAAACAAATAGAAGAGGCAAGGAGCGGAGAGCAGAAACAAGCACAAAGGAAAAACCCTTATATTGTGGTAATTGTAACACCCGTCATTTAAAAATATGGATTTCCAAAAACTTTCGCCTAACGGTGTCAAAGAAAGCGGAACAAACATTTAAAAGTCCAAACCAATAAATTCAGTTTGGTTTATTCATTAAATGGTGTTACTTACCATATCATTGAAACAAGTCTAAATGGAAATCCATCGGTTGCCCAACATTAAACAACCGATCACAAGGTCATTACAAATCATAAATATCATGACATAATTATAATGAGCAGTCTCTATGGGTAAACTATAGCCAGCTTCATGATCATCTACCCATGCCTCACATCTTCTCACATCTACCTGCTCACTAATGTTGGACCTGAGGGAACAACATATTTAAAAAGAGCAAGTGTTAGCTAACGAATTAGCTAAGTAAGATAACACAACATTCATAAAACATTTGTCCGATTAAAACATTATCGAAAAGTCATTAGAGTCGTTAAGGCACATAACACATCAATCATAATATCTCACATATGTATCATAACATCAACATCATCATATTAAAATGAACCACCCTAATGTGCCTAGTCATCTTTCATATCTCTTTTTCACATATCATCATTACAATTGTGACATAAGTCACACACATCATATAACATATACATCTCATTAAGTGTCACATAAGTCACACCCAACTAGATGGACAAACCTTACGGCTGTACATCAATGTCGTTAAGGAATGGCAAGCCAATCCCGGAGTAATCCGTATGTACAAGATAAGTGGGGTTGGTAACACCTCCCGTATTACTCTTCACGTTGTACCTCGTTGCAAGGAGCCACCCAAGCAACCACATCAACGCACTTAGCCGGGCAAGGGCAAGTACGGGTTAAGCTTAACACTTCTCACGTCAATAGCTCGAGCATTTCCCACATATCACATCACATCATTACGAGCTCGATTTATATCACATATAGTTTAGGTGTCCACATTACCTAAACATTTATCACATATTCATCTTTTACGTTTGGGCCCTTAAACGTGCACGTGTCATGGCAACTTAATAAGTCTAGTGAACTAGATGAACAAGCCATGTAGTCATGCACATTTTACATATCATCAACATTGCATATCATTTATCATTACAACATTGCATATCATTTATCATCTCAGATCGTACGTCATTTCATATCATCTTTCGTATCATAATATATATATTTCATTTCATATCATATCATCTATTAAGCATGCATAGCATCTCATATCAGTACATATCATTGGGGTAGCATTTCAGGCTTCAATATGCATCTACATAGCCCATATCACCTCCCGTATAATCCCGAATACCCATAAGCAAACAAGATATCATTTGGGAAGTTATTATATGAAAACTATGTTTTGTTGAACCCTCAGCGTGTCAAAGTAGTGTATCTTACCTGATACAGCTTACCAACAAGTTAAGACTATCTTAAAGTGCTTGCTAAGTGCTCCCGGCAACCTAGAACGAGTATAAGATCGAAATATAAGCTAAAAGAAATATTTTGTGCAAACTGGGCATCAGGTGCGTCGCACCACCTACTTGGTGCGCCGCACAAATCAATCAGAAAACTCAGATCATGTCCAGGTGCGCCGCACCAGCCCTTGGTGCGTCTCATATCGGACTCCCTTCGAAAATCGAATTTCCCAAACTGGGCTGTGGTGCGCCGCACCTGGGGTGCCGACCAGCAACTCAATTTTCAAACTTGTTCTAAACGATTCCCATTCAATCTCAAACCCTTAGCCCGACCTGGGGACATAAAATTGACCTCTTTGACAACACTTTTGATGACTTTAATCCATCAATCAATCCTTTAATCCTTTACAACATAAATCAATCATTGAATCACCCGAATAACATGAAATCGGTAACCGTTTAATCAATTAACCCAACCCAAACCCCATGGCCTGGATTGAATACTCATCTATGACTCATAAGATCAGATTTCAAAGAGAATATTACCTATATTACCTGTAGATGATCATAAGGATGAAAGATCCTAATCAAATCTTGCCCGAATCACCACGAAACGAATAGATCTTGGAGAGAATAGCTTTGAGAGGGGGAAGGAGATCGGTTGGGAGTTCTTTCTCACGTATGACCTGATGTTGTGACAATTAGGGATACCTAATTGCACCTTAACCCCTGGCCATCAACCCCTAGTCTTACACTTAGGGCCCTCAACTTCTAAACTTGACTTTCTTAGCTTAATTCGCCTACCGGGAGACTTAACGATCTAACAAGCACTTAACTTTCATAACGTTGCTTTAATTACTTTCATTATACATCATATTAATCGTTTCACATAAAACACATAAGCATTTAATCACATAATCACATATAGGACATATGACTTAACGAACCTAACGTTGACTAACGGTCAAGTCAATAAGTCAAACTCGAAAAGTTTGGGATGTTACAATTACCTCCCCCTTAAGAGGATTCTGTCCTCAGAATCATTTCTAAGGAATGGCAAGCCAATTCCGGAGTAATCCGTATGTACAAGACAAATGGGGTTGGTAAGACCTCCCGTATTACTCTTCACGTTGTACCTCGTTGCAAGGAGCCACCCAAGCAACCACATCTACGCACTTAGCCGGGCAAGGGCAAGTACGGGTTAAGCTTAACACTTCTCACGTCAATAGCTCGAGCATTTCCCACATATCACATCACATCATTACGAGCTCGATTTATATCACATATAGTTTAGGTGTCCACATTACCTAAACATTTATCACATATTCATCTTTTACGTTTGGGCCCTTAAACGTGCACGTATCATGGCAACTTAATAAGTCTAGTGAACTATATGAACAAGCCATGTAGTCATGCACATTTTACATATCATCAACATTGCATATCATTTATCATTACAACATTGCATATCATTTATCATCTCAGATCGTACGTCATTTCATATCATCTTTCGTATCATAATATATATATTTCATTTCATATCATATCATCTATTAAGCATGCATAGCATCTCATATCAGTACATATCATTGGGGTAGCATTTCAGGCTTCAATATGCATCTACATAGCCCATATCACCTCCCGTATAATCCCGATTAACCATAAGTAAACAAGATACCATTTGGGGAAGTTTATATATGAAAACTATGTTTGTTGAACCCTCAACGTGTCAAAGTAGTGTATCTTACCTTGATACAGCTTACCAACAAGTTAAGAGTATCTTAAAGTGCTTGCTAAGTGCTCCCGACAACCTAGAACGAGTATAAGATCGAAATATAAGCTAAACGAAATATTTTGTGCAAACTGGGCATCAGGTGCGTCGCACCACCTACTTGGTGCGCCGCACAAATCAATCAGAAAACTCAGATCATGTCCAGGTGCGCCGCACCAGCCCTTGGTGCGTCTCATATCGGACGCCCTTCGAAAATCGAATTTCCCAAACTGGGCTGTGGTGCGCCGCACCTGGGGTGCCGACCAGCAACTCAATTTTCAAACTTGTTCTAAACGATTCCCATTCAATCTCAAACCCTTAGCCCGACCTGGGGACATAAAATTGACCTCTTTGACAACACTTTTGATGACTTTAATCCATCAATCAATCCTTTAATTCTTTACAACATTAATCAATCATTGAATCACCCGAATAACATGAAATCGGTAACCGTTTAATCAATTAACCCAACCCAAACCCCATGGCCTGGATTGAATACTCATCTATGACTCATAAGATCAGAAATCAAAGGAATAATACCTATATCACCTGTAGATGATCATAAGGATAAAAGATCCTAATCAAATCTTGCCCGAATCACCACGAAACGAATAGATCTTGGAGAGAATAGCTTTGAGAAGGAGGGGGGATCGGCTGGGAGTTCTTTCTCACGTATGACCTGATGTTGTGACAATTAGGGATAACTAATTGCACCTTAACCCCTGGCCATCAACTCCTAATCTTACACTTAGGGCCCCTCAACTTCTAAACTTGACTTTCTTAGCTTAATTCACCTACCGGGAGACTTAACGATCTAACAAGCACTTAACTTTCATAACGTTACTTTAATTACTTTCATTATACATCATATTAATCGTTTCACATAAAACACATAAGCATTTAATCACATAATCACATATAGGACATATAAACTTAACGAACCTAACGTTGACTAACGATCAAGTCAATAAGTCAAACTCGAAAAGTTTGGGATGTTACAATTACCTCCCCCTTAATAGGATTCTGTCCTCAGAATCATTTCGCCACTCATACATGATAACTTATCCGTATCTTTAACTTTATCATTTCATCTCAGGATTCCCTTGGGTCGTTCTTTAAATTAGCATAGCCAAAGTCATTTAGCTCTTTACATAGTCTTTTCTACTTTCACTTTCTTAGAACCAATCGTTGCATCTTTCCATACATCATTTGGCGCCCAGGTTTGACTTGAGCACAAGTCATACATCTTTATACACATACTGTCATATTACATTCCAACCGTTTTGTCATTTCTTTGGTTCAATCTTGATCAAACCTGTAATCACCTCATTTCCTCAACCTTCATAGGTAGTACACACATTACATTCAGCGAAGACTATTCATTTTGGCAAATAAGACCTTTCGGCACATATCCTCATTAACTTGCATTTTACATTCGGTTTGACACCCGAATGACCTTAATCGACTCAAAAACGCAATCGAATCCATATCAAACTTCAAGACCAGTTGTGAACCCTTTATTGGTTCTATTTGAACATTAAAATGACTCTAGAAACAACTTCATACCTGTAGGGAATCTCAAGATACATATTGATTGCAATAACAATCGCCGAATGATCCGAAATCGCTAATTTAACAACAAAACGTTTCTTATCCATCATTACCCAACAACTCCAGGTATGGGCAAAATATATGGATGGATACGACTCATATTCTGCAAAGATTTCGTTCTTTACCTTGGAGGATGATAAACGGATCGTTTACGTGCACCGTTTGATGTTTAATCCACCCAAAAACGCAAGAAAATCGCACGAGGATCATTCCAGAAAAAGAAAGCGGTTTAGGGTTCTTAGGAGGAATGAATAATCTGAATTAGGGGATAATAATCTTACCTAATTACTCCCAATCATGTTTTGAAGTTCCAGGAATATCAAGAACCCTAGACTTCTATAAAACACATAAATAGCTTAAAGCGTCCACCGGGAATTCTATCGACATATTAAACACATCTTGGCATCTTAAACACATAAACGTATATATCTTTAAGGCATTAAAGCCTCTCACATATAGCATATTAAACCCACGTAAGCATTAACTTGTTAAGAGACTTAACGGTAGCAAGGTGTTGACTTAACGACTCAAATCAACCGTTTCACCAAAAAGTTTGAGATGTGGCAATTACCTCCCCCTTAAGATACTCGTCCCAATCGTCACATATTGTCTCGTAGCGAAATCAAAATTAAACGGGTCATAAATCCAAAACAAACCAGAATATGCGCCGCATATGAGCTTTTGTGCGCCGCATATTATCTATGATCAGGAAAGATAATTTCAAACGAAACCTAAACGTTTTCCTTACACCCAAGCACAATGTTAACACTTCACATCCTGATTGTAGCTTCACATCATATCATAGCGTTCATAGAATAGAAGAGTTTCATGGTTAAAAGGTTCAATCAACCGTAGTGTTAACTTCTTTACTGGCCTCAACTTCATCCTCCTTTATTTCATTCATCACGTGTCTACTCTTCGCGTGGTTAAATATGATACCATTCAACGATTCCATCATTCTCATCTTTACTTCATTCGGATCAACACAGACACAATTTCACAAACACACACATGTCGTGATACATTTACAATTACGTTCGCGGCCGGAATTGTAACTATATCCTTACGAAAATCGAAATTCCCAAACTGGGCCGTGGTGCGCCGCACCACTCCCTTGGGGCGCCGCACCTGGGGTGCAGACCAGCAACTCAATTTTAAACTTGCTCTTAACGATTCCCATTCAATCTCAAACCTTTAGCCCGACCTGGGGACATAAAATTGACCTCTTTGACAACACTTTTGATGACTTTAATCCATCAATCAATCCTTTAATCCTTTACAACATTAATCAATCATTGAATCACCCGAATAACATGAAATCGGTAACCGTTTAATCAATTAACCCAACCCAAACCCCATGGCCTGGATTGAATACTCATCTATGACTCATAAGATCAGAAATCAAAGGAATAATACCTATATCACCTGTAGATGATCATAAGGATAAAAGATCCTAATCAAATCTTGCCCGAATCACCACGAAACGAATAGATCTTGGAGAGAATAGCTTTGAGAGGGGGAAGGAGATCGGCTGGGAGTTCTTTCTCACGTATGACCTGATGTTGTGACAATTAGGGATACCTAATTGCACCTTAACCCCTGGCCATCAACTCCTAATCTTACACTTAGGGCCCCTCAACTTCTAAACTACTCTTCTTAGTTCAGTCCATCCAAAAGCTTGGACTGAAGTATCCTTCCTTTCATCTGTAAAGTTACCCTCTCTGGTCAACTTCACATTGAATCTGGTAATTCCTTGATGAATTTCAGCCAATTTGATTTCAGCATTAACAATCTTTCTTGCATTGGCCCTGAAATTCATCATTTCATCATATTTTGCCTTCTGCTTAGCCAAGTGAACCATTTCTTCAGTTTCCCTGGATACACCACTATGTTGTCCTTCAGTGGACTGGAGTTCTTGGCGATTTATTCTCAGAGTAGTATCCAGAGGAATGAAGGTGCTTACATCAGCATCTTTTATTGCCTTGACTTGTTTGGCAGTGAGCTTTGGCAGACCAGTCAATCTTTTTCTATACTCCAACTCCAGAGCACCAGCATTTTTTCTAATCTTTTTCTGGAGGCTTACCAGCTCCTCCTTTCTTTGCCTGATCAACTCTGGAATGGTAACACCATAAATCAAAGAATCATATACCTGTTCTTCTTCAGCGTAGAACGAGCGTATATGGACATTTCAATCATCATTTTCTTTACACCCCCCCTCCCCTCAATTTTGTTCACATCAAGTAAACCCCTTCGGATAACACTCTATTGTATGTCGCCGTCCCATTTCACAACTTCCACCTCCACGAGACCCATCTTACAACACCTCATTCATAGTTTATTCGACCTCCGAATAAACCCTGAAACAAACCCTCAAACCCTAAGTCGAACAAATCGACTTAGACCTACAAACAATAGGCGTAAAGCGGTCTTCGACCCTCTGACCGTAAGGGAATCGCCGATAAATACCCTCACTAACACTCACACCTCCGGTTGAGCCATAGTGCGATTATTTGATCAAACGACTATGAATCTGCCTTTTTCGTTTATTTATTTATTTTTTAATTTGCCTATCTTGGTACATACAGGAAACGCTAATTTATCCGTCGCTCAACTATGAGTAAATCATCAAATCTATAAATGGTTCTATTGTTTATTAAGATTTCCTCACAATTTTGAATCGTTATAATATAGTTTTTGTTTAGTTTATTTCTTTTAATGATTTTTCCCTTCTTCCTACATACAGGAACAAACCAGTACATAAGCCGTCTCTTCATCTCGAGCGATTTACATATCGCGGTTAGTCTTCAATTCTAACGAAATAATTGGTTTTTGCTTGATTGATTGTTCTTGGTTTAAATCTGTTAGGATGAAAATGGAAGCCAAATAACATGAATATTGGAAAGTTTTGATTTTAAGGCTTGTGGTTGCTC
>CM067172.1:58916528-58967429 GCA_034093135.1 Erigeron breviscapus | reverse complement strand
ACAAAAGAAGACCCGGTATCATTAGTTAAGGGGGAGTTTGCTTTTGCAGGTTTTCGATTGCTAATGATTATCGGTGAATGAATTGAGTGCATCGGTCAAGGGGGAGACTGTAAGTGCACGTTCTGGTGCACAATTTGTGTCCGATGCATCTCAATTAAAGGGCTGTTACTTTACAGAGATTATCCAGACAACTGGACAAACTCGTGTGAACAGTACCACGAGTTTGGACAAACTCGTGTGAACAGTACCACGAGTTTGGACAAACTCGTGTGAACAGTAACACGAGTTTGACTAAACACGTGTTACTGTAGCACGTGTTTGGAAGCCCACGAGTTTGAAGCCCAGCCCATTTTCTAGCCTATAAATAGAGATCTTAGGTTTCGGTTTTAGGTTGATGATTTTAGTTGCAACAGATGTCATTCATTAGGTTCTCGAGGTAGAGATCTATACCTCGAGATGCCGCCCATATTATTCGATTATCAAGAGTCGTCTCGTTGATTGTAATCCGTAATCATCGTAGATGTATTGTAAACGGATTTATGCATTGTAATCATTCGACTAATGATAAAGGAATCAGATTTATATCTCCTGTTCTTATTGATTTCGTGTTTATATATGTGTTTGTTTCATTCAATTGCCTCAATAACGATTATGTTTGGATTCCGCACTTACATAGTCGTTGGAATCGCGAATCGATCGGTCCTAAGGAACTTTCAAGAGAAGGCCAAAAACATTCTGATTGCCTCTAATCTTGCCACTGGTGCAAAAGTCTCATCATAATCAATTCCATCCACTTGTCTGTAACCAAGAGCTACCAATCTTGCTTTGTTTCTGGTCACAACTCCCCTTTCATCCATTTTGTTTCTGTAGACCCACTTGGTTCCAATCACAGTCTTGTGATGAGGTCTTGGAACAAGTTCCCAAACCTTGTTTCTTTCAAACTGTGTTAACTCATCTTGCATTGCATTAACCCAAGAGGGATCTTCCAGAGCTTCATCAACCTCAGTAGGTTCCACTTTGCTTACAAAGTTGACAAACATGCAGAAGTTGCCTGTTGCCTTTCTTCTTGTTTTCACACCAGAGAGTGGATCACCAATGATTTGGTCAATTGGATGACTCTTTGTCCATCTAGTAACGGGGACAATGGACTGATTCAGATTTGATGGTCCAGCATGATCAGTTTGAGGAAGAGGCTGATCAGCTTGGACAGGAATGGAGGAGTCTGAACCAGTTGAAGAGTCATTAAATGGATTCTGAACTATGACTTCAGTAGGAGTAGAATCAGTTTGAGCATCTTCAAAGATTGGAACTTCTTCTTCTTCTTCTAAAAGTTGCTCCCCCTGAGTTTGAGCATTATTAGCTCCAACTGGAGGATTTGTTGGAGGCTCATTCTCAGGTACAACCAGTTCTTCAAAGTTGAAGTCTTCATCTTCAGGAGGAGAGCAAACTGGCTTAGAACAACCTTCATCAATGCTTACATTTACAGAGTTCTCAATTGTTTTAGTTCTCTTGTTGTACACTCTGTAGGCTTTCATCATTGTTGCATATCCAAGAAGGATACCTTCATCTGACTTCTCATCGAACTTACCAAGGTGGTCTTTCTGGTTTAGAATATAGCAAGGACTTCTAAACATTCTTAGGAAACCGATCTCAGGTTTTCTCCCCCTAAGAAGTTCATATGCAGTTTTCTGGTGTCTTTTCACAATGAGGGATCTGTTCTGGGTAAAGCAAGCTGTGTGAATTGCTTCAGCCCAGAAATGAGACTTCACATTGTTTTGAGCCATCATGGATCTGGCAGCTTCAATAAGAGTTCTGTTTCTTCTTTCTGCAACACCATTTTGTTGAGGAGTTCTAGCAGCTGAGTAGACTTGTGAAATTCCCTTTTCTCTGCAAAAAGAGTTAAGAGTGATATTCTTGAATTCAGTTCCATTATCACTCCTTAACTGCCTAACAGGCCTTTTGTAAAGAATTTCAGCTTGCTTGATGAAATCAATGATTGTGTCAGCAGCATCACTCTTGTGTTTAAGAAAGAAAACCCAGGTGTATCTTGAATACTCATCAACAATGACCAAGGAGTACCTCATTCCAGTGAATGATGGAGTACTAATTGGTCCAAACAAGTCCATATGAAGCAGATCCAAACAATTATCAATGGTTGAGCAGGTTTTAGACTTAAAGGTAGCTTTATGTTGCTTGCCTTTCTCACAAGCACCACACAGCTTGTCCTTCTCATACTTGATCACTGGAAGACCAGACACCAACTCTTTCTTACACAGCTTGTTGATGTCTTTGAAATTCATATGAGACAACCTTTTATGCCATAACCAATTCAGCTCATCTTGAGACTTTGACATGAAGCATACTTCTCTTGTGACAGTTGGATTTCTCATGTCAAAAGAATACAAAGACTCATCCCTCTTTGCAATCAGAACCACATTGCCTTCTAAATCAAGAACAATCCCCTTATCAGACCTGAATCTCACCTCATAACCAGCATCACACAACTGACTCACACTAATCAGATTGTGCTTCAAACCATTTACATAAGAGACTCTTCTGAAAGTAAGAGGACCATTTGAAAGAACACCAACACCTTCCGTCTTTCCTTGAGAATCATCTCCAAAAGTAACATTAGGACCAGCGCGAATCCTAAAGTTACATAGCAGGGACTTACATCCGGTCATATGCTTGGAACAACCACTGTCCAAGTGCCAGGTGTTATCATCATGACTGCCCTGCATTTGCAATAAGAGATTAGTTCATTCTGGGAACCCATCTGGAGATGGGTTCACCAGAGCTGACCAAAGGGTCTGACTCAGATTGGGTCGTAGAACTTTGACTCTTATCACATTTGGATACCCATTGTTGCTTGATCTGTCCCTTACCAGATTTGAAATTCTTTTTAGCAACAACTAAGGTTTCCTTTTGAACAAAACCTTTGCCTATTCCAGATTTCTGACATTCAGTTCTTAATTTTCTTTGATCAACATTTTTGGGATCAGAAACATCTTTAAGAAAATTTGCATCAATTGAAACCTTACTAGTTCTGGACTCAACATATTTGGAAATCATTTTGTCAGAGTCAGATTTAGTGTTATTTGAAATAGACTCAGATTTGGTTTGTGACACACTTCCTTGAGAACCAGACTTCTCATTCTTTAACAACTTAGCCTTTTGTTTTGGAACACTGTGGTCTCTAACTTTCCTTTTCATTCTCCTAGAGTTCTTGTTTGTTTTAATATTGGAATCTGACACAGACTGGGTAATGGTCAGTTTTGACAAGTCAAGACTTTCTTCAGGTTTTAACTCAACAACCTTATCAGTCTCAGACACAGCTTCAGCAATGGTTTGGCCAACAATTTCAGGATCACTAAACCCAATACCAGATTTCTGAACCAACTTAATTGGCTTAGAGTTCGTACCTTTGGTTTGGACTTTGGGTGGTGAAGGAGGCTGATAACAAGGCTCCATAGCACATACTTCAGCTATGGCTATGGCCCTGTCATAATCACCATCAAAATAGCTTGGATCTGATGAGGTATTTGGACATTGACACACTTTGCAACTCTTTTTGAACTAATACACCATGATTCAGTAATTTGTTTAATTTTCAAAAACTTTTCTTCTGCAGTCTTAGCTTCTTTTACTAGAATAGAGTTCAATTGCTTTTGTGCTTTGACTTCAGACTTAAGTTTTTCAATGGTGTGATTTTTGGCACTGACATCAAGTTTCAACATATGATTTTCCTTCTTAAGTTCTTGATTAAAGTGTTTTTGCAAAAGGACCTCATCACCAAGTTTGTTTAGTCTGGACAGTTTATCATAATCAGACATATTAGAGAAAGAAGTTACCTCGGGTGGAGCAGTCTGACTGGTGGATGCCTGGTGAGCTGACTCTGACTGCTGTTGCATACTGGCCAGATCTTCAGCAAATCGTTGAGTAGCTTCTTTAGCCATGTAACATTTGACATCTTTGTACAACTCATCATCAGATGATGTAGCACTTTCAGCCCAGTCTTTGGCTACCAGACTTTTCTCATTTTTGTTCACCTTCTCAGTCAGCTCAGCTATTTGTGCTTTCAAGGCTTTGTACTTAGTCTTGAGTTTTGAGTATTTTTCACCTCTTCCACCTTTGGCTGGCACAGCTTGAGCAGTTTCTTTGGATCTACAATCACCAGCCATATGTCCAGTTTTGTCACACTTGTAACAAGTGACTTTGGACATATCAAAAGGCTTCTTGGCTCTATCAGCTTGGCCACTTCTTCCCTTTCCTTTAAACTTGTTAAAGGATCTCCTTCTGATCCTTTCAGCCAACATAGCTACCTCATTGGCCAGTTCATCACCATCAGATTTCTCATATTCAGATTCAGCACAAACAGAATTATGGTTAGACATCACAGGAATATCATCATTTACATATGGAATGATCTCATTGCTAACAGAATTAGGGTGTTCAGTCATGGAAGCAACAAATGCAGCAGCAGGCTGACTATAAGAATCACCCATAGCTATTAATTTTTCTGCCTCTGAACACTCTTGGTTATGAAGCAAACCAAAGAGTCCAGGGAGATCAAGATCATTGTAAACAGCACTTAATTTAACAGATGAAATATAATTGTTCCATTTAGGAGGTAAAGAATCAAGAAATTTGCTCTTTAAAACACTATTATTCTTATGAATTCCAACAGCAGCTAAATCATTAACCAAAGCGTTAAAGCGGGTATGAGTGTCAGTTAAGGATTCATTTCTCAAAGAGAAGAATCTCTCATACTTCCTTGTTAAGGTAGTTATGGTGGACTCCATGGAAGTAGAACAACCCTCAAACATGACAGTCAATGTACTCCACATTTTCTTTGCTGTAGAACACATTTTAATTGAATGATAAAGGTCTTTGGGTACCGCCTGGACAATGAAATTTCTGGCCTTCACGTCCAAGTTAGCCAATCTCCTATCCTCATCCCCCCAATCTGCCTTATCCTTTACTATGGATTTAACTGTGGCAGGAATGGTTGGATGACCTTCCCTAACCACAGCTTCAACCACTACAGTCTGTGTAGGAACATAAGGACCATCCTGAAGGATGTCAGGCATATTGTTATTGATGGATTCAAGGAACAAAGACATTCGACCTTTCCACCCACTGAAATCATCTTTGTCAAACATGGGTGGTCTGGTTGAAGAACCATTATCAATAAAGGATGACATAAAGCTTTACTATAATGAAAATATGCAAGGATCAAGTCAAGTTAATTCTCAACCACCGCTCTGATACCAATTGTTACGTCCCACGATGTATCAATATACCAAAGTATATTGTACACAGGATAGTTGTAGAGGGGGGTGAATACAACTTTTCCCGAACTTTACAAACTTTTAAGCAACGTTTTAAGACTCAAAATACTTAATGCATGTGAAGAACAAGAATCATTAAAACAGTAAAGCAGTAGAAGATAAAAGCATTCTTGAACACAGATTGTGGTTTTCAAATGTAACTCTTTATTAAGAAATAATCTATACAAAGAATTACAGGGTTGTTGCGGAATAGAGATAGCCTACAAATATCTAAACAACCCTATGAAATGACAAACAACAATCAATAAGTTTCAGCTCAAGAGAGTCAGCCCAAGCTGATCTCGTACAGACTAAGCTGTGTATAAGAGCAGAGAAACTTTGTGTGAAGAATGATTCTCAGGAAAATGCCACACATATGCATACAAGGAGTGTTGCTTTTATAGGCGAAAGCTCCTCGTCACTTGGTGTCCAAATCAACCACGTAGTCTTCTTGTATTGGACGATCAGAAGAATAAACAATCGTGCCTTCATCGTACTTGTGGTCCCCCACGTACAGCTGCACATTCTTCATCGTCCAATAAGAGTATGGACACGCATATGTAAACAACCACCAACCTGGATACTAGGAATATTCCTAGTCACGTCATAGTCCTTATCTTCAATCCAGGTTGTTATCTTCACTTTGATTGTTGACACAGATTGGGCGGTTTGTCACGGCACCAATCTGCCTAAGTGTTTCCAAGCTGACTGCTAGTTCCAATCTGTCTTCCACTAACAGTTTGGTCCTCTATCTTCAATCCTCCTCTTCGACTTGGATTGAATGCTTTAATATTGTTGATGCAGCTTGAATAACACTTGCTTCCATATAGTATTACAATTATGAACATGAAGCGTGATCTGGGTCAGTTACATATCGCAAGCTGTGTCAGCTTAGTCTGACCCAGATCAGATTACAAGAACCAAAAGATTACTAAGTGTTTATAGGTCAGATTTGTCATCATTAAATTTACAACAAACATTGGGACTCAACAGTATGTGAGATGATATGTTTGATGATATGTGCCTTAACTTAATATGACTTTTATATAATGTTTTAAATGGACAAACGTTTTATAAACTATGTGTTATCTTACTTAGCTAATTCGTTAGCTAACACTTGCTCTTTTAAAATGTGTTGTTCCCTCAGGTTTAGCAAGCTTGAGATAGATGGTGAATAAAGTGTGAGGCATGGGTAGATTGCAATGAAGCAGGCTTTAGTTTACCTATAGTAGCTTCTCATATTAGACAATTGCTTATGTCTAGACAGCGATGACATGTAATTACTCAAGAAGTTGGCTGTTTAATGTTGGGCAACTATTGGATTTCCGTTTGAATTATTGTAATGATATGTCAAGTAACACCTATTAATAATAAATGTACCAAATGATATGGTATGGTTTGGAATTTTAAAGTTTGCTTCCGCTTCTTTTAACGCCGTTAGGGAAAACTTTTGGAAATCCATATTTTTAAACGACGGGTGTTACAATAAACCAGGTATTAATAATGCAAAAATAATTAAATGTAAGAAATCCTTAACTAATACCGGTATTCGTGAAATACTTCACTAATGCCGGTTTTCGTGAAGAGAATTAAAGATTATGACGAGTTTGAAAAAGGATGAATATGTTAACTAATACCGCTTTTGGTGTAAACCAGGTATTATTTAGGATAATAAAGTGAAATATGATTTTCACTCGAAAGTGAAAACCGGTAAGAAAGCCGGTATGAAAACCGGTATGAAAGCCGGTATTTCAACTGAATTAAACACAAACGAAAGCCGGTATTACAACTGATATTCTTGAGAAATGAAAACCGGTATGAAAACCGGTATTCAGATCAGAAAGCTAAAAAATCAAATTCAAGTCATTTTGTTTGGAGTTAGGATCTGAAACTTGATATGAGATATTATAGGAAGGTAATGAATAGATTAACACTAAAAAGGTGATTACTTTAACATGTTTAATGGGTAGAAATTGGGATTTTCGGGAAAATGGACAAAACACAAAATAGCACAAAAATGAACAAAATCAATTCATGGATCTTTCACAAGTTGTGATTTTGCTCTGATACCAAGTGTAAACAATGCTAAATTGTGATTTATGGCTTAAGTGTGTGAGAGAGAGTAGAGAGAGAAAGGAAATGGAAATAATAATAATTTGGCAAAAGGTTCTTTCATAACATGGTGGAGGGGTTTATATAAGCATACAAATTGCTTTGAAGACCCTCCTTAATTACATTTACGTCCTTATCTAATTACAAGACAAACCTTCCATCTAAACATGATTTATACAAGGACATAACTATAACAATGTTACAAAACCCGCACTAACTAATAAAATAAAGCTAACAAGTAGATACTCGTACATCATTTCTGTTTTCAATGATTATTGGACAAATAAAACCGACTTTAAAAAAATTATCGAAGATCCTTATGAATATTGTGCCATGGATTCTTGTCGAGAGAATAAGGGTGTGATTTAACAACAATTTTTTAATAATAGTAAGAGATCAAATATTCTTCCAAGACATATAATGATGATACCTATTGAATATGAGTTGGAATACGTACAAAAGAAAAACAAATAATGATGGAAGATTATATGCCATGTTATGGTTAGATTTTTAAGTAAATTATATTAGCAATGACTTAGAATACCGATTAAGTTGTCTAGGGATCTATATGTATATTCATGATTGATAGTACTTGCTAAGAAATAAAAAGAAAAACTATTTGAAATACATAAAAGGTTTGTGTTTTAATGTTTAAACACAAACCATTCACTTTTGTTAGTATTGGAAGTATGCTCATGCAATATATGGTGGTAGAATGTGTCTCAAGTTGTTTAGCAAAAACACACGGTTAAAAAGGTTGGGGATGACGGCGTCTAACACCTCTGATAGTTGTGTAAGAAATAAAGTTATAATGGGTATATACACATATATATTTGATACAACAACTACAATAATATCCAATTCATGTTGTATAAAGATGATATGGGAGAGATGAGATCTAAACAATCTTGCCTAATTAAATTTGCTTCTAAGATATATTATACCACCGTCGCTATCGCATCACACAAGTATTGGTCTATAAACATGTTAATGTTTGTTTAAACTAGCTTGAACTCATTTCGACTAATCAATTTTACTTTAAATTTTATTGAAATGTTATACAAAAAGGTATAATAGTAAAATTCATAAAAAAAACTAGAGTTAAGTGCAAGAACGGTCCCTGTGATTTTCCAGTTTTCGTATCGGTAGACCCTCCTTAATTAATAAATTAATATATTAAGTATCTTGGGCGAGGATCCTTTAAAATTATTGTAACTTGAGTAGTCAAGTTTGGACATTCTCAACCACTTGATTAAAATTTAAGGTCAATATACAAATTTGATCCTTAATAATTTTAATTTAAAAGTTAAAGATATTCAAACTTAAAGTGTTGTTGTTGTTATTACTATTCATTTATGAATAATTGAATAATGTATGTCACCCAAAAGTTTATCTTATTTGATAGGTCATGTGTATGCATATTAGGACAAACAAATGTCTGTGAACAAACAAGTTAAAGTTTCTAAAACTTAAAAATGTTAGACTGAAATGATAATAGATTAGATTTTTATTATTTAGATTATCTGATGACTATAAAGTCTTTTTGATTTCGATGTATACATATAAGTGATATAACTGCAACATTCATGTAACTGTTTTTTCATCATTTCCTTGATTATTTTCAAGATACATATTTAGGACGGGTAAGGTTCATGTGAAAATTGTTTACGTATGAATATAGGTAGGATTAAATATAACATGATACGTTCATATGTGAACCAATTTGTTCACATATACATTCACATATGTTGGTGCATTTCCGGGTGACAACATCATTATAGAAGTTTGTCTTGAGTCTACTGAATATATACTTTTAATAAACGTTAAGTTTTTGCATGTAATAAAGTCAAACTCAAATTGGTCAAACTTGTGTTGACTTGGTCGAGCTCGACCTACACGAGCTCGAATGGTCAGACGTGTTGGGTTCGGCCCATGATTGGCAAGGCTCGACTAGTCCATTAGTTTAGTATAAATAGAGATTAAACCTTATGTTTAAGTGAAAATCTCTCACTCGTATTGTTTTAGGATTTCAGTTTTCGAACTTGGTATTTTACTTGTAATTGCATTTACTGAAGTAATATACAGTTCCAGTTCTTATTCATATTCGTGTTGTTGATTGCTAGTGTATAAGAGTTTCCGCACTTATACATTAGATACTTAATCTCGTTGGTCCGGTGGAAAGGGACTTTCATTTGGTATCAGAGCCACTGGAGGTATACTTTTGGTTCGGGGTTAAGGTTTCGACAACGATTAAGGTGTTTTCATTTGTTTCTTCAAGGTTTCTTCAAGAATTTCGTTTCACACAAGCTCCAGACGCTCCATCCGAGCTCGACCTATCCTAGCTCGACCCACTCGAGCTCGACCAATCCCAAGCTCGACCTATTCGGGCTCGACAAACTTGATTCCGATATTTCTTGTTTGACTTTTTAATCAGGTTGTGTGCTTTATAAATACGTAATTTTTGTCCAAGTAATTGTTTTTAGAATTTGCAATCTTGATTATGTTTAGGTTCTAAACTTGTCTGAATATTGAACTTGTAAACTCTTTGGAGTTTAGGTTTGATATCTGTTAATCGAGTTTTGGACTTGTAAACTTAATCAACTTTGGATTCTAATTTATCACTTTTCGAATTGTCAAGAACTTGTAATTTTGATTTAGTCTTGGTCTAAGCTTGTTGGAATATTGAACTTGTAAACTCTTTGAGTTTAGGTTTGATATTTGTTAATCGAGTTTTGGACTTGTAAACTTAATCAACTTTGGATTCTAATTTATCACTTTTCGAATTGTCAAGAACTTGTAATTTTGATTTAGTCTTGGTCTAAGCTTGTTGGAATATTGAACTTGTAAACTCTTTGAGTTTAGGTTTGATATTTGTTAATCGAGTTTTGGACTTGTAAACTTAATCAACTTTGGATTCTAATTTATCACTTTTCGAATTGTCAAGAACTTGTAATTTTGATTTAGTCTTGGTCTAAGCTTGTTGGAATATTGAACTTGTAAACTCTTTGAGTTTAGGTTTGATATCTGTTAATCGAGTTTTGGACTTGTAAACTTAATCAACTTTGGATTCTAATTTATCACTTTTCGAATTGTCAAGAACTTGTAATTTTGATTTAGTCTTGGTCTAAGCTTGTTGGAATATTGAACTTGTAAACTCTTTGAGTTTTGGTTCGATTTCTGTAATAAAGCATTAGACTTGAAAACTTGATCAACTTTAGGTTCTAAATTTAGACAACTCGAATCAATGACGGCTAGAGGTCTATCCTTTATAGAAGATTCTGAGAAATCTTAGAGGGAATTCAATACCAAGAAAAAAGGTTGTTGTAACAAGGAGCTACAAGTTATCTTTTGAATGTATATATAAACCGTGTCATGATGTTGTTCTGTCAAGGAGCTACTGGGTTATCTCTTGATTGTATATGTGAACAATTGTGTCATGATGTTGTTATGGCAAGGAGCTACTGTGTTATCTCTGGATTGCATATGTGAACAACCGTGGGATGAAGATGAGAATGGGAGATGTATTGTAACCAAAAACAAACATATAGGTTGTTTTAAGAATTTTGTAGAGAAAAGGGGGGGATAAAAATTTAAAGCTTCCATGTTTTCTAAGCAAAATTCTTGGATGTTCGTAGCAATGAAGATCATTGGTTTTGACAGGGTTTAATCATGGTATCTTTCTGGTTTCGAATCCGTGTGACATGTGTCCGACCTAATTTTTGGATCAAAGGCGCATGATTATAGATTAGGTGATTCAGATGAATCAGATGAAGATTGAAGACCAGGGTTGAAAATCCGAGTAAACTGTTGATGATCATTGTTGTGCGTGTGTTTGGGATTTTGTCGAAGAGCTTTTGTGATAAAGTTAATCATTTGTAGCTGAGTAATTGAAAATCAAACCTTTATCTTATGCCAATTATGTAGAGATGATTAATCTGGTGACTAGTGAAGAGGTTGCAGATTAAGTGGTTCTCTATGTATTTTGGAGATGCTTACCTTGAGGGGGAGATTTGATATGAAAGACTTCAGGTGATTGGTGGATACATGAAGATATAAGACAAAGTCGGACACTATTTGTTGAAGACATGGATCTTGTGAATGTTGCATATCTGAAATTCAAGTTACAGAATTTCTTATCGTTGTGAGAGCTGATTAAATTCGATGCTGATTGTTGGAGATTCAACTTCTTTATCATATGTCGGTTAAGCTTGAAGATCAAAATAGATTGAGCGATGTTATTTTGCATAATGTTTGGACTGATGATATCCGAATTGCATGAGGAGGCAATGATGTCTGTATTACTTTGAAATGATGATGTTTGGCATGATAATATTGCTTGGAGCTTAATTTGGATGTTACTGTTCAGGGGAAGAATTACAATCTGAGTATTAGATTTGTTAATTGTCATAAGGATACGGAGATTTTGCAGTTTGAAGATCAGTGTGCAGCGCATAAAGATCAAGTCTTACCGAAAGAAGACATAATATTATTAGTTAACGAAAATTTGTTGATTGCAGATTTTTTTAACTAATGATTGTCGGAATTGATAGCAATAGTCAAGGAGTGCTTGATTGGGCATTTCTGTTATTATTTCCATGCATTACAAGTGAAGACTTTGAAGATCGATGAAAACTTCTAAATGCTGATGTCAAGGGGGAGTCTGTTGGTGCATTTCCGGGTGACAACATCATTATAGAAGTTTGTCTTGAGTCTATTGAATATGTACTTTTAATAAACGTTAAGTTTTCACATGTAATAAAGTCAAACTCGAATTGGTCAAACTTGTGTTGACTTGGTCGAGCTCGACCTACACGAGCTCAAATGGTCAGACGTGTTGGGTTCGGCCCATGATTGACAAGGCTCGACTAGTCCATTAGTTTAGTATAAATAGAGATTAAACCTTATGTTTAAGTGAAAATCTCTCAATCGTATTGTTTTAGGATTTTAGTTTTCGAACTTGGTATTTTACTTGTAATTGCATTTACTGAAGTAATATACGGTTCCAGTTCATATTCATATTCGTGTTGTTGGTTGCTAGTGTATAAGAGTTTCCGCACTTATACATTAGATACTTAATCTCGTTGATCCGATGGCAAATGGACTTTCAACATATACATTCACATATGATGACATGAATATCAAGTTATAATTTAGATTCTCATGGTTTTTCCAATTCAAATGGTTCTTACAAACATTTTAAATTAAGATCTCTAAAACATAATTCCTAACTATCAGTACCAGCGGTGGTGGTTTTCAATTAAATTATTTCATATAGTGGCCTACTTGGCCCAATGCTTCATGAACGAAGCCATCCCCATTATTGGGTCAAGTTTGCAATAAATTCAAGCCCAGACAGCCCATGTGTGAAACTGGAGTGTAGTAACACTGTCCGGTACAAAGCGTTAAATTTCACTTTTTCTCCCTCGGAACGCCCCGGAACGTCCCGGGAACGCCCGGGACAGTGCCCCGAGGGGCGTTCTTTGACAAAAAAAATTGAAGGGGCGTGAGAAATCCGACGAGCAAAGATGGCGTGCTTGTGTGATGTGGCAAAGTGGGCGTGCAAAGGAACACTTTGTTCCTTTCAGTCTAAATCACTATTTAAAACATGTTGCTGTACATGGACTAACCCTAGTACTAGCTAGATTGTATTGTATTTTTAGCCATAATAACTAGATTGGGTCCAACTAATTGTACATCTTGTACTCTCAACAGGTTGTTGATTGGTACCAATGATAGTCTTGTTGTAGTCCTATATGTTAGTCACTATGTTTTGTGCTTTTATCATTTCCTTTAACATGCCATATTCTTTTAAACGTTATTTAAGGCAAATAAAACGACTAGCATGATACTAGAGTTAAGTATTAGACTATTATTAGGTTATTAGATTAGATATCATTTTCATTATGAAAACGACATAAATTTGATATTTAAACGCTATAGCTACAAATTAATATGCAACCTTTACATACACAGCTTCGCATTACATAGAAGTAAGACGCTTACAATTTTTATAAAAACTTTTCATTCATTTGGTTAGATTTGGATTCTAAGTATTAGGCACGCCGTGATTCTATGATAAGTTGTGTGGTTTAATATAAACTAAGTTTTGTAACCCGGGCTTCGTTCCGAGAGACATTAACCACACTTTGATAACAATGATATTATGTATTATAAACATAACCTTTAACAATAATAGTATAAAACGTGTGACAATAATAATAGCAACAACAAAATACAAATGTTATCGAGGTTGCACGTTACCCCGCATGTATCTGTTTTATTTTCTAACGACAAAATCACAAACACAACATCGTAGATGTATATGCTCTCAAAAAACACAAATAAAATATAATGTTTAAAAATAAGGGCCTGAAAAAAAAAAAAAAAAAAAAAAAAAAAAAAAAAAAAAAAAAAAAAAAAAAAAAAAAAAAAAAAAAAAAAAAAAAAAAAAAAAAAAAAAAAAAAAAAAAAAAAAAAAAAAAAAAAAAAAAAAAAAAAAAAAAAAAAAAAAAAAAAAAAAAAAAAAAAAAAAAAAAAAAAAAAAAAAAAAAAAAAAAAAAAAAAAAAAAAAAAAAAAAAAAAAAAAAAAAAAAAAAAAAAAAAAAAAAAAAAAAAAAAAAAAAAAAAAAAAAAAAAAAAAAAAAAAAAAAAAAAAAAAAAAAAAAAAAAAAAAAAAAAAAAAAAAAAAAAAAAAAAAAAAAAAAAAAAAAAAAAAAAAAAAAAAAAAAAAAAAAAAAAAAAAAAAAAAAAAAAAAAAAAAAAAAAAAAAAAAAAAAAAAAAAAAAAAAAAAAAAAAAAAAAAAAAAAAAAAAAATGAAATGTAAAAACAAATAAAAGAAAAAAAAAACACTGAACAAGAAAACCAAAATGAAAACTAGATAATCATGGTTATCCCTACTTAACTATTGTCTCACGTAATACTTGTCAAATTAATGATATGTTTATATTTCATAATATTGTATATTAATAAGTATATATTATAGGAAAAAGGAAAAATTAAATTTAAACGCTATTATATAACGATGTTGCTGAAAAACTCGTCATTTTGACAAACCAAATAAACCACTGCCACCCTCCCTCGTTTTTCCGGCCATCCAACCGCCACCTTATTTCTTCTGCTTCATACATAGACAGTGGTGATGGTAGTTTCCAACGAGTAGAGAGAATATAAATTCTGAATTTTCAATGCATTAATTTCTTCTACTTCATGATTCTTATGTATAGAAAAAGGACTATTTGATGTTACAAAATAAAGCTAGAGTAAATTAGGAATAAGGCTAACATAAGGTATTAAAAATGTTGTAAAGAAATAGATTAAAGAAAAAGATACTTAGGGGTATATTAAACAAATTCTGTAAAAGTTATGTGAATCAGCCACTTCCGTATAAAACTCAGCAACCTTAGAAAAACCTCATATATATTTGTTTTAAGAGCAATATTTGATACTTAAATGAAAGTTTGTAACACATTAGTTGGAAATAAAAGAAAAAAAAAAAAACAAAAAAAAAAAAAAAAAAAAAAAAAAAATTAAGAAATAAAATCTTTAGTGTCGAAATGAAAGAGATTTTAATGCCGCATGTTGTCGCAATTATCTTTTCCTTTTCTTCTTTAATAGCAAGATTACAAATAGACAATCATAGTCATTGTTAATCTCAAACTTTACAAAAAATACAAATGTTAAAAAAACCCAATAATAAAACAGATAAGGCCATAAAACATAACATAGACATTACTCTAAAAAATCACAAATACATATAATGTTTTAGAAAAAATCAAATATATTTGTTTAAAATATGTGATACTTAAATGAAAGTTTGTAACACATTAGTTGGAAATAAAAAAAAAAAAAACACTGAACAAGAAAACCAAAATGAAAACTAGATAATCATGGTTATCCCTACTTAACTATTGTCTCACGTAATACTTGTCAAATTAATGATATGTTTATATTTCATAATATTGTATATTAATAAGTATATATTATAGGAAAAAGGAAAAATTACAAATCATCGTTTTTTATTTTTCTAATCTATATTTATGATTAATATATAACGAGATACGTTGCCCCGGGAGACATTATATTTATTGTGTTTCGTACTATGTAAAATTTATAACATGCTTTTAGAAACATTATATAGTTCAAAAACTGAGTTGATATTAATTTTTTAATAAGTAAGCAATTATAAATTAAAGAATTTTGACAGTATAATTTTATAACATATTGATAAATTATATAAATTCTAAAAGATAATAGGTATGAAAGTAGAATATTTAAATAAAAACACAAAATAATATTACAAACATAATTAAAGCTAATTTCCAAAATCATTGAAAATAGAAAGTGAAACGAAAATAATCCATAATAATAAAACATCAACCGAAATAAAATTGAAAACTAATAAGTATTGCAAACTAATTTTCGGAGATGGTTAGGTGTATATATTCAAAACGTACACACTACTGCTATGTGTATATATATTATGTAATAGTTCTGTAACACCCCAACATGGCGGAATCATGGGGTATCACTTAGAAAAGCACAGCATGACATGGGAATTATGTAGAGTCAAACTATATGCATTCAATGGATTGAAACAATCCACAAGCTCATTACAATAATCAACATTTATCAAAATACACACTCAATCCATACTTAAAAGAAAAATGTTCAAACGATAGTAGTTGATCCTAAGCATAACCCGTTAAAGGGAAATAAGGATCACGGATCCAGAAAGTCCAAAGATAGTCCAAACCCTAGCAATGCAAGCATCTATTCATCCATTCTGTCTCTGATTAACTTGGTTACCTGAAAAGTGTACTAAAGAGCGTCAACATAAAGTTGGTGAGTTCGTAGGGATAATTAACAAGGAATAACCGTATCGGATACAACCGTTAACAATAAGTGAGGATTAGGAAACTAATCACATCCAAGGAAAACCTATAAGGTTTCACATTATCACAATTCAATACAAGTCAACGTTCAATAATAACGATTCCATATAACGTTCCACAACGTTCCATAACAATTAATAATGATCAACAACGATGCGGCTTACATAGTTAATAATTAACAATGCGCTAACGGTGCGACTTACATAACGAGTAACGTGCTAACGATGCGACTTATATAATAAATAATGCGCTAACGGTGCGACTTACATAGTAACCAATGCGCTAACATGTCCACATAAACAATTCAATCATACAATCAATCAAATCAAATCAACAATCAACAATTAAACAAACATGTACACTTTTCAGCCCGAATCTCAATTGAGTAGGGAGGGTTTACGAAACTCACCTTATTCTTGATAGTTCAATAGCAAAATAGAAGAGATTGATGTAGTTAACGATGACGAGCGAGTCAACTGGCCACGTTACGTATTCCCTAATTTCAATGTGAATTGATTTATATTCATGCTAAATTCCAGATATAGATATACAACTATAAGGATTTATTAATACGCTTGTCAACGTAATTTATGTTATAAAAGTTTAAGGGACTAAATTGTCATATGTCCAAAGTATAAGGACGAAAAATGATACCTTTGAAACTGTAGGGTAAAAATGTAACTTTCCGTATGTAATACGTATCCGTAGGATATATAAAGTATTCCTCTGATATTTCTAAATCCTTTTGAAGTATTTTTAAATAATAGGATTAATACGAAGAATGTATTAATCTTGTAACGAATAGATGCTTTCAATAGTAGAGATATGAAAAGATACCTTGAATGGTATGTATTATAATCAATACAAAATGTATTGATTACAATTGAAGAGATACCTTAAATGGCAGGAAAAACCAGCATTTTATTTCCAAGTTGTGTTAGGGTTGGCCTTGGGTCGTGAAGAATACCGGGGCGAATTAAGTTGCTTAGTGAATGCTTATGCAAACTTTTCGCGAACTACCTTCCATTCCTCCAGCATAAGCCAAAGAGGCCCAAGGTGCAATCACTTTCGGAAACATTGTGCGGTTAAAAGCGTATCAAGGATATATTCTATCCATAAATCAAACAATTCGAAATACGAAATAATTCACAGATGGTGAATAGTAATTATATGAATTAGGATAGTTAGGTATATAACTATGCCCTTGTTTATATACCATAATAAGTATTTAAAATGATTTAATAAAAGTTTTACGATTTCTCGTACTTTCGCTAATAATTCATTTTTCGCAATAGTAACAATATTTCAATATTCATATATAAAAGCGATTGTTACTGTATTTAAATGCAATTATGTATCAATTGAGTATAAAATTAAGTTGACAAGCATTTCAATACATAACGTATATTTCTAAAATCATAGAGCAAAGTATAGTAAGGTTTTATAAAAATACTTACAAGAAAGGAGAGTTTATGAACTCTAAGATCAAACTTTCGACGTACGAAGAACACGACTTCTGATTCAAATGAAATTCTTTCAAGACTTGGACTTGTTTACTTAATAATTGAAGATTATTCCCAACCCAAATTGAGTATTATAACTAGAACTTTGAAGATCTTAGAGAGATTTGTTGATAACAACTTCTCTTGACGATTTTCGCGAACTACCTTCCATTCCTCCAGCATAAGCCAAAGAGGCCCAAGGTGCAATCACTTTCGGAAACATTGTGCGGTTAAAAGCGTATCAAGGATATATTCTATCCATAAATCAAACAATTCGAAATACGAAATAATTCACAGATGGTGAATAGTAATTATATGAATTAGGATAGTTAGGTATATAACTATGCCCTTGTTTATATACCATAATAAGTATTTAAAATGATTTAATAAAAGTTTTACGATTTCTCGTACTTTCGCTAATAATTCATTTTTCGCAATAGTAACAATATTTCAATATTCATATATAAAAGCGATTGTTACTGTATTTAAATGCAATTATGTATCAATTGAGTATAAAATTAAGTTGACAAGCATTTCAATACATAACGTATATTTCTAAAATCATAGAGCAAAGTATAGTAAGGTTTTATAAAAATACTTACAAGAAAGGAGAGTTTATGAACTCTAAGATCAAACTTTCGACGTACGAAGAACACGACTTCTGATTCAAATGAAATTCTTTCAAGACTTGGACTTGTTTACTTAATAATTGAAGATTATTCCCAACCCAAATTGAGTATTATAACTAGAACTTTTGAAGATCTTAGAGAGATTTGTTGATAACAACTTCTCTTGACGATTTTCGGCGAACTTTGAGATCAAAGCGACTTTGCTTATACTAGAACAATCAAGTGTTCTTTGAAACTTATAACAAGAAGGGAAAGGATGATTTTAGACTTATAGAATGCTAAATTGAGAGAGAATGAAGTTTAAGGTGTAAGTATTTATGAAAACTTAAGCCTAGTATTTATAGTAAATGAAATGGAATTAAATATGATAAAATTAGTATCCATTCTTGACTTTAACAACTTATGATCAGATTTTTGAAGATATTTAGAGGTTTATAACTTTGCTACTAAGTAAAGGAAAGTGCTAGGAAGTTTCCTCATGGAGGTGTATGGTTTTACTAGCTTTGGAAGTAAGTTTTCTTAACAATTTACACAACAATTGTCTACTAGTAACATTATTCAACCAATAAATCAAATATAGCTTGTGACAATTTCACGAGTATTCCTACTTTCCATAAAGTATGTCGGATTTGTCTTATTAATGGAATTATTAGATAATCACCGACACTGTGCCACCGACACTTTTTACCGTACATTATACTTAAGGTTTTGTATATACGTTTTCCCTGTTACTACATTTACTCAATTATTTTCTATAATATAATTTTTATAACACGTATGGGCCAATATCACGGTCTTGTAATCATGGGACTTAATTCTAGAAATCCAATTATGACATTATAACTGGCCCAATTTACAGATAAACGAACACAATTAGGCCCAAAGTTTTCGTTTATTAAAGTAGTTAATCAAATTACAAGTACAGCCAAACGGGTAAAAATCACGAATGTTACAAGTTCACGTGTAATAAGATGAGATACGTTTAACAAACTTAAAAAATAATAATATGCAATTAAAATAAGTGATCTTTGTAAACAAATTGAAAGCAATTTAAAAGATCAAAACATAATATGTCAAGCCCAAAATTAAAAAATGAAACGGGCCCAAAAGAAAATGAAGTTGGTCCGTTAAGAAAATGAAAACGGGCCAAAGAAATAAAAGTGGCCGTTACTATTCTTTGCACGCACTTTCGTACATTTGTTTTTAATATATACATTAATATTACAAAAAATTAACATAAGAGCATGCCTAGTGTGTTTGTCCCGGGCTCATTCTCATGGACGAGAGTCCACACCATTGGGTGGGACTCGTCCCCCACTCGTTCCTTCGATTCGTCCCTCCACTCGTTCCTCCAAGGGACGAATTGTGTTGTTTTTTTTATTATTATTTTTTTGAATGTTAACGGCTACTAGGAAGGAAGAAGACAAAAAAAAAAAAGAAAAAAACAAAAAAAAAAAAAAAAAAAAAAAAAAAAAAAAAAAAAAAAAAAAAAAAAAAAAAAAAAAAAAAAAAAAAAAAAAAAAAAAAAAAAAAAAAAAAAAAAAAAAAAAAAAAAAAAGTTTCTAAACTTGGCAAAACAGGTCCCTCTAACGGCCGTTTTGACCAAAACAAGTTAAAAAAGTGACACTTTTAGTCCCTAACGGCTAGTTTTTCTAAATTCCTATATATACACCTCCATTGAAGCACCAGATCACACAACTCTTTCATTATTCAGTTATATTAACACATACAAATCCATTTTAACAACAAATCATGTCAAACTTCAACAACCAAAGATCCGATGATTTCTTTAACGCTTTGAACGATTTGAATCAATCGTTCCCGAACCAACCACCACCCAACCTATGATTCCACATCCAAATGACCCCCATTTTCAACAATTCATGGCAGCTTATTACGCTCAACTTTCGCAACAAACCCCTAATTTCTACCATGGGGGGTCATCGGCGGTAGGAGCTTATCAACAACCCGATTTTGCACAACAAACACCCCAATCCTTTCCCACACCACCATCTGTTCCCACACCCGAATCCGTTTGCACACCCCAATCTGTTCGCACACTCCAATCCATTCCCGAAACACAACCAAAGCGTACCAAGGTCAAAACCATGGCCAAACGCATGAGGAAAGACAAACAACCAAAAGAACCTACTGCAAACTCGTCACATTGGACCGAGTTGGAAATGAAAGTTCTCACAGAGTGTTGGGTCGACGCTTCAGAGGATCCAATACATGGCAAAGACCAAATCGGTGATTCTTATTGGTGGAAGATGATAGAAAACTACAATTCAAGATTCCCCAACAATACAAGAAGAGCCAATCAGATAACTAGCAAATGGAGAAAGATCAAATCAGCAGTTTCAAAGTTCAATGCAATTTGGGCAGGTTATGATGGGAAATGGTGTAGTGGGGAGAACGATGCCCAAGTCATGGAAAAAGCGCGTTCAGAGTACTTTTCTCAAACCAACACTCAGTTTAACATGTACGAGTGTTGGTTGCTGTTGAAAGATAGGCCAAAGTTCTTCGCTCCATCCGCCAATGATATTATGGGTCGAAGCTTGCATAAAAGGAAAAACATTATTAATGTTGTTGATAGTGATAAGGAGGAGGAGCCCCAATTCGAGCCTGTAGACCTTGGAGACAACGACCTATTCAGTCCGGATACGTATACGCGCCCCCTACTCGTTCAAAGGCTTCGCGAACCTCGGCGTAATCCGAGCTAGCCGCCCGGCTCGACAGACTTGGGTGTACCAAGCAAGCAGTTTTGGAAGAACAACAACAATCTTTGGCGGCCATTCGTGAGGAAGAAAGGAAGCGCACCAAGTACACGGCTCTTTCGTTTATGGGCCAAACCGAGTGTGATGAGGAAGAAAAGAGGTTCAATAAAGAAGCGAAGAGGAAACTGATGGCCGAGTACAAAGGCTTCCTTTTCGGAGACAACGACCTATTCAGTCCGGATACGTATACGCGCCCCCTACTCGTTCAAAGGCTTCGCGAACCTCGGCGTAATCCGAGCTAGCCGCCCGGCTCGACAGACTTGGGTGTACCAAGCAAGCAGTTTTGGAAGAACAACAACAATCTTTGGCGGCCATTCGTGAGGAAGAAAGGAAGCGCACCAAGTACACGGCTCTTTCGTTTATGGGCCAAACCGAGTGTGATGAGGAAGAAAAGAGGTTCAATAAAGAAGCGAAGAGGAAACTGATGGCCGAGTACAAAGGCTTCCTTTTCGGAGACAACGACCTATTCAGTCCGGATACGTATACGCGCCCCCTACTCGTTCAAAGGCTTCGCGAACCTCGGCGTAATCCGACCTAGCCGCCCGGCTCGACAGACTTGGGTGTACCAAGCAAGCAGTTTTGGAAGAACAACAACAATCTTTGGCGGCCATTCGTGAGGAAGAAAGGAAGCGCACCAAGTACACGGCTCTTTCGTTTATGGGCCAAACCGAGTGTGATGAGGAAGAAAAGAGGTTCAATAAAGAAGCGAAGAGGAAACTGATGGCCGAGTACAAAGGCTTCCTTTTCGGAGACAACGACCTATTCAGTCCGGATACGTATACGCGCCCCCTACTCGTTCAAAGGCTTCGCGAACCTCGGCGTAATCCGACCTAGCCGCCCGGCTCGACAGACTTGGGTGTACCAAGCAAGCAGTTTTGGAAGAACAACAACAATCTTTGGCGGCCATTCGTGAGGAAGAAAGGAAGCGCACCAAGTACACGGCTCTTTCGTTTATGGGCCAAACCGAGTGTGATGAGGAAGAAAAGAGGTTCAATAAAGAAGCGAAGAGGAAACTGATGGCCGAGTACAAAGGCTTCCTTTTCGGAGACAACGACCTATTCAGTCCGGATACGTATACGCGCCCCCTACTCGTTCAAAGGCTTCGCGAACCTCGGCGTAATCCGACCTAGCCGCCCGGCTCGACAGACTTGGGTGTACCAAGCAAGCAGTTTTGGAAGAACAACAACAATCTTTGGCGGCCATTCGTGAGGAAGAAAGGAAGCGCACCAAGTACACGGCTCTTTCGTTTATGGGCCAAACCGAGTGTGATGAGGAAGAAAAGAGGTTCAATAAAGAAGCGAAGAGGAAACTGATGGCCGAGTACAAAGGCTTCCTTTTCGGAGACAACGACCTATTCAGTCCGGATACGTATACGCGCCCCCTACTCGTTCAAAGGCTTCGCGAACCTCGGCGTAATCCGACCTAGCCGCCCGGCTCGACAGACTTGGGTGTACCAAGCAAGCAGTTTTGGAAGAACAACAACAATCTTTGGCAAAGTAACGGTAAATAGTAAAGGTAAAAAGCATATTGTAACATCCGTAATTTTTACCGTTTGACCGTGTATGTATTTTGACTAACTAATTCAATAAATGAAAACGTATATATGAAACCTTAAGTATAATGTACGGTTTCAATAGTGTCGGTGGCACAGTGTCGGTGGTTATCTAATAATTCCATTAATGAAACAAAGACCGACATAACTTTACATAAAGAATAAATTTTCGTAATTTTCGTTGTTTGTTATTGATCATGAACCTAATCTCTTAACTGAATAAATATCTCATCTATCTAATTAATCATTCATGTATTTTATTATTTTGGAAATAAAAACCCTTTATACCATTATGTTTTAGTATGAATAATATGAGTTCATCCGAAATCTAGTGCATTTAGCGATTTGGAATTAGTACAAAAGTTCAAGGATTGAAAGAAATATTAATTGTCTTATGGAGATGACAAATGAAGTTAAAATGACAATTTAATACTTAAGTAGTATCATTTACTTTAATTTAGAATTCATTGTTTCAACGAAAAATATTATAAGTAATTAACTAAACAAGTAGAGTGCAGAAAAACACTGCTAACTTGTTTTGGCCATAACTTTTGAACCGTAACTCCGTTTTTGACGATTCAAATCGCCACGTTTTTATAAAAGAGTCTATTTTCTAACTAAAAGTTAAGCTCAACCTGATGATGATGTCATAGGTCGAGTTCGACCAGGTCAAGTTCGACCATGAAATAGTCAAGCTCTATTTAGTCAAGCTTTACCAAGTCTAGTCTAAACTAGTATAAATAGATGCATAACATAAGAAAAAAAAGGGTAATCAAAAGAAAAACACACACACATAGTATTCTTCAAGTATTCAGTGTTATAAACAAGAAAAGATAAGTATTTGTGTTCAACCACTTAATCATTTTATTGTACAATAATCGAATACTTGTGTACTCGGGTGTTTAACGTTTACATAATTGTAATTTGTTTATATAATCATTTTATTGTGCAATAATCGAATACTTGTGTACTCGGGTGTTTAACGTTTACATAATTGTAATTTTGTTTATATAATCATTTTATTGTGCAATAATCGAATACTTGTGTACTCGGGTGTTTAACGTTTACATAATTGTAATTTTGTTTATATAATCATTTTATTGTGCAATAATCGAACACTTGTGTACTCAGGTGTTCAACGTTTGCATAATTGTAATTATGATTATGTAATCATTTATTGTGTAATAATCGAACACTTGTGTACTCAGGTGTTCAACGTTTGCATAATTGTAATTATGATTATGTAATCATTTATTGTGTAATAATCGAACACTTGTGTACTCAGGTGTTTAACGTTTGTATAATTGTAATTATGATTTTTGGGTAACATGAAACGTTGGTGTTGAACTTAGCAAATATTAACTATACTTGTACGTGGCCTGGTGCAAATTCATTGGAGCTTATACTACTTTTCAGGTGAGTTTCGTAAACCCTCCCTACTCTAATTGAGATTCGGGCTGAAAAGTGTACATATACATGTTTATGTTGATTGTTTGACTTATGGTTGGAATTGGGGAAACCGATTTATGGGATTCGGTTGGTGCATTGTTAAAGCAGGTTGTTTAACCATAAGGCTACCAAAGCAGGTTGTTTAACCGTAAGGCTACCAAAGCATGTTGTTTAACCGTAAGGCTACTAAAGCAGGTTGTTTAACTATAAGGCTACTAAAGCAGGTTGTTTAACCGTAAGGCTACTAAAGCAGGTTGTTTAACTATAAGGCTACTAAAGCAGGTTGTTTAACCGTAAGGCTACTAAAGCAGGTTGTTTAACTATAAGGCTACTAAAGCAGGTTGTTTAACCGTAAGGCTACTAAAGCAGGTTGTTTAACTATAAGGCTACTAAAGCAGGTTGTTTAACCATAAGGCTACTAAAGCAGGTTGTTTAACCATAAGGCTACTAAAGCAGGTTGTTTAACCGTAAGGCTACCAAAGCAGGTTGTTTAACTGTAAGGCTACCAAAGCAGGTTGTTTAACCGTAAGGCTACTAAAGCAGGTTGTTTAACCGTAAGGCTACTAAAGCAGGTTGTTTAACTATAAGGCTACTAAAGCAGGTTGTTTAACCGTAAGGCTACCAAAGCAGGTTGTTTAACTGTAAGGCTACCAAAGCAGGTTGTTTAACCATAAGGCTATTAAAGCAGGTTGTTTAACCATAAGGCTACCAAAGCAGGTTGTTTAACCGTAAGGCTACCAAGGCAAGTTGTTGAACTGTAAGGCCACAATTTGAGTACTTTAAGTACTACGGGTACAATATGTACTTGATGACATTGACGCCAAGGATTGGCCATACTTGATGATTTGATATGATTTTGGAGTACATTGCATAACATTGACACGCATATGATGCACGTATTGATATTTGTACGCATTTGATACATTGCATGACATTGATATACATACGATGCATTTTTGGTAATGATAGCCATTGTACTTGATTGTATCCGAACTATCTTGTATCATTTGTTGTTTGACCTAGACTACGGCTTAAGTTAAAACTCTTCATATAGCATGCATGATTAGGAATTTTGTGTGCAATGTGGATTATGTGAAACCCTGAAAGTGTACATTGTGAGTTCATAGACAAGACCATTTATGTGATGACTTGAGTACAATGTGATGAACGTGTACAATGTGGTTAATGTGTACATTGATTGAACTTGATTATGATTGAGATGGATTGTTGTTATTGATTGATAATAGTTTGATGATTTAGGGCAAAATGAAGTTATGGTGTTAACTTGATATAACATTGTGGCAACCATAAAAGAGCCCGATCAACTATTTTATGGTTACCCGGTATTATAACAAGTTAATGACATCACGGATTGCACATGTTGGCTTAGGGTATAATAAGGATCTGATATATTTAATGGGAGTTGATTGGGTGGGTTAGCCGATGGTACACCCTGTATACAAACCCAATCAATAACTCGAGAGCATATCGGATTCGGATTATACTTTAGACCACTTGTTTTAGTTACTTGGTTATATGATGTGTTGAAATTAAGTATTGGTTTTGAATAATGATAAGTTATTATGAATTTGACATGATGGCATGATAGATAACAATTCCCATAAGACATTAGTACATTTGCCTTAGTATTATGATATGAATAATGTATTAAGAACTTGAACATTGAATGATATGTTATGAACTTGAATTTGAACTGCATGTCATAAATTCAAACTGAAACGATATATTGTGAACTAGAGTTTGACTAATGCGATATGAGTTGGAACTTGTTAAAATTTGTGTGGACTTGAAGTTTATGTTAATTGAAATGGTAGTACAGGCATAGGGTATTTTGGATAGGTTGGTAATGTGATAGGCTGGTCAATGGTATGCCTTATATTATAAGCATTACCGGATGGTCCATGTCTAAGCTATATTACTTATAATTGTCTACAATTATCAGTCATTATTGGAATAACAGTATGAAAATAAGATCTAGAATACATGGTTATTAAGATCCTAGATACTTATAAAATATAATCGTAAACTAAGTATTTATTATGAACTATAGACTTAGTTCAAACTTATAATTACGATTGACTGATAGGATGAGCTAAGATTTTTGGAGACTATGATGTTTAAGTAAATTAAGATATTATGAAATATTATGTGATATACTATGTTAAGAGGCGTTATTACGAACATTGAGCTTGAGTTAGTGATTTAATGAACGTGTTCAAGGATATGGCTAGAATAAGAGCAAACATGATGGTCATAGAAGATTAAGAACTTAAGTGATCATATACAGGAATAAAGTCCCGTAGATTTTACTTTATATTGGACTTGTACCTAGAGTAAGAATACATGATTTTACTGTGAGGTACTATTCGCTTATATAACGTAAGCAATGATGTCAGATGACAATAATTGTCAAAATGGCCGACAAGGAATAACTCCTCGCCAATAAAGCCAATAATTTAACATTATTATATCTATATCTAGAATTGAATGAAATAAAGTTGAATAACTTTATCAGAATAATTTAACGAGACCAATAATAGTGTACTGACTATGAACAGGAGTAGAGCGGGTAATTGGAATGCAAAAACTTTGGTATGAATATATATATTGCACAATTTATATATATGACAACATAATTGTTGAAAATATACAAAAACACACATAATTACAAGCATAAATACTTGCAAAAATATGTATATAACAATTAGATTAACTAAGATTGTTAATATTTATTAAACAAACAAAATATATATATCTCACAATAGTAATTGTTTGGAAGCTGGGGCAACCAATATTGTTCCAGCTAATGAGGCAGGTCCTTCAGGTACTAAAACACAAGATATTCAGGGTTCACAGGATAAACAGGGCTTTCAGCAGCCTAAGAAGAGACGTAGAAGGGCCAAGAAGGGCCAAGGTGTATCGGGCTTTCAGATTCCTAAGCCCAAGTTTTAGTATGTCCCTAAGAAACCAGAGAGGCCTGCCAACTCATTTGGCAAGGCTCCGATGATTGCTCCAGATACCTCAGCATCTACAGATCCATCACTGACTATGAGGGTCACTCCAGATACACATACCGGTTCACGTGCTGCTTCTCCGAAGGTTTTTCCTTCTACTTCTGCACCAGTTATTACTACTGGTAACCCGTTTGAGGCACTATGTGCCTTAAACAATGATGATGTTCGCAAACCATCTGCCCCCACTATACTTCAGCAGGATCCAGATCCAGGCATAACATTATCAACAGATCCAGCATATATAGAGGAGTTTGAGTCAGATACAGGAGAGACTGCCCAGTTCATGAAGGGTGATATATAGACTAGCTTTATTTACATTCTTGTAAATTAGATTGCTAGTCATAGTTTCATTTGATAGATTCATGTGTTCTTGATATAGTTGGGTGATCTGAGCCTGTCCAGTCACCTAGCTGGTTCATTTCCTGCATCATGGGTCTCCTTTATTTACTATGAGGGGGCCCATGAGGGCATTTTCTTTTGAATTGGTTGACACTCTGTCAATCCACTTGTACCTAAACTACTTGTAATAATCCTTTGGGTGATTTATAAAAGCTTACCGGGGTTTAAATTCCCCTTTACCCAAAAAAAAATTGTTTGCAATAAAAATAAAAATGGTGAAATTGGCCGTCCCCGGGATCGAACCTGGGTCTAGGCCACACCCTTTCGCGCATTTAGCCAGCCGCGCTAAATGCCTAGTGTTGTGAAAGTTCTCTTATGATTAAATATAAGCATATGTACAATAAATTCCTAAATCACTTTTACTTAATTATGTTTTGAAATTTCATTTACTTATAATTGGGTTTAATTTTCCTTCAATTGTCTGAACTTGGAAAATGATTACATTTACAAATTAAGGTGGCAATATATCTATACCTTACCTATAAAAATCAACGGAGCATGAGCTATACAAGTACCACCTTTTCCAAGCTATATTAATAATATATGCTTACACTCATGTGCCCGTGATCAAGTGGACCATGTCTACTGTTCAAAGATGCCCTTTGAGATCACGACGTCTGAACTAATATGATTCTATAAATAAAGAGTCATATCTCTTCGTTGAATATAACAAGAAAAGAGTAACACATACTTACACACGACTGAGGGAAAATAAAAATAGTCTTGTTTAGTTGGTTCAAAGCAAAGAAGGTAAAGGATTCTTAGGCTGTGTAACTCGAAAGTTTTACTTTATTGTGATCATTTTCTCGACCAGTGATTTAAACATCATATCAATCTCTTCCGTTTCTACTACTAGTATTCAGGTACGTTTCAAATACTAAACATATACCTTCAAGAATAATGTCTGGATTCAATGAGGAAGAGATTACTTCACCTGTACCTGAATCCCCCGACTCCCCTCAACATGTACAAGACCTACCTATGGAGGAGACCGATCATGCTGGAGAAGAATATTATAACGCACTTGTCCCTGTATCGAACATCACATCCACTATTGTCGTTACCAATGTCCTTGCTGTCACTACGCCTATTGTTACTATTCCAAACCCATTTGGGGAAGGTCCTTCAAGGCCACCCCAATCTTTGCTACGAAGGCTCCGAACTCCTAGATACCCGGTGTTTAACCGCCCTCAGCCACGACGTATTCGACCTATCCATCCTGAACCACCTGCTCAACGGCGGCGGCGATTCAACAACTTAAACGGGATACCAAGATTCCTGGCGGAATGGAGATTTGAGGAAGGACTCCTTAACTCCACCCAGTTCAGAATAGCCCACGGTCCAACCAATATTCCTACACTAACTATGGAACCCCTACATGACACTGTTCCTACTTTGGTCTTACGCACACTTCGAGCGGAAAGGTGTATTGCAGAGTTAAGAGAAAGAACCAACATACTGCGGACACATGTGGAAGACCAGGGTAGCATGATAGCCACACTGGAAAGTGAGATGGCGGGAGCACATTTTAGGATTCATGATCTTGAGGACACTGTATTAGAGCTACAGGAAAAGATAACACGGTTTGAGGCTATGTTTGAGGCGATATCTAGAGCCGCCACTATAACTCCATCTACTCCATCACAATAAATATTATCTGGTTATGTGCTATTTACGGCGGAGATGTCGGTAAATGTAAAATTTTGATAAATAAATGGAATTCTGAGATGTTCATATCTCAATATCTATCATCCAATGAATCTACTATCTTTAATTAAGTTCCTTTGAACAGTAGATCACCTTAAATGATTGAATATTATCAATCAAAAATATGTACCGCATTCTCTAACTGAATAACAGTAGTTTTGACAAAAGAACTTCAAGCTTAAAAATCAGAATTATTTGAAAGGTTAAAAACTATGATGGGCGATCAATGATTAAATGAAATTAGTATAAAAGTCGTATTGATAAAAATTTATCAAGACAAATATGGAAAATTCTTTTAACTGGGGAATTTCCCAAATCGACAACAATCCCAAAAGAGATCAAAGAAAGTTGTATTTCATTATTCGTACAATACGAGTGAAACTCGTTACATTATTTAATGGAAATACAACAATTAGGGATACAACATATTTAAAAACCATACAAAGAAATCCACGTGGCTACGAACAGTAAGGAAACCACGCCAAGAACGAACGCTACTAACCATGGGTAAGCCTCATCTAATGGAAGTTGAGCCAGAGTAAGTAACCAAGCTATGATAAATATGTATATCACAATTAGGAAAGGGCTCAACATTTTTGGGATAAGTAATCATTTTGGTTAAATTTTTGTGAAGGAAAATGTTGAGTTAATATAGTATGGAGAAATATGCACGGTGATATTATTATATAGTCTAAGAATGAACCGTTTCTAACGGTCAATTATGGAAAGAGGAATAAATTTGAATCCTGTGTGATACTATAGTTAGACTTACCTGTGTCTAGACAGAATCTCTATGTTATACCATAGATGTGTAAGTAGTTTATACTAAATATGTACATACTTGTTTGATGTTGATTAATCGTTTGATTGATTGTTCGATTTACGTATTGATTTGTTGCTTGATTAATTATGATTTCGGTTATGAATATGTGATGTGATTGAGTTTTGCTTGCGCATTATTTACATGCAAGTCGTGCTGTTATTGATGTTATAGGTATCTTTATACTCATGCTATGGATTGTTGAATCCACGTTATGAGTATCTTTATACTCACGTTATGGGTTGTTGAGCCCACGTTATTAAACGTTATTAATCGTTATTGAACGTAAACGTTGACTTGTATGGATTTGTGTAAACGTGATTAGGTATTCTAATCCTTGTATCTTGCTGTTAATTATGTGTGATTGTCTAATGAAGATTAGATACTTAGATGCTATGTCTCCTAATATCGATTAATTGGCACTAAGACAAAACATAAATCAAGTTAAGTATATTTTTATTTGATACAATCTAGATTTCGAGGGCGAAATCCTTTTAACTGGGGAATAATGTAACATTTGTGAAATTTGACTAGATTTGACTCGCAAATTTAATGAAAATGATTTTCATGAATAGTACCGTATACATGAATAGTAACCGTATATGTGAATAGTAACCTATTTATGAATAGTGATTGAGAATAGTAATCACAAATAGTAACGGTAAATAGTAAAGGTAAAAAGCATATTGTAACATCCGTAATTTTTACCGTTTGACCGTGTATGTATTTTGACTAACTAATTCAATAAATGAAAACGTATATATGAAACCTTAAGTATAATGTACGGTTTCAATAGTGTCGGTGGCACAGTGTCGGTGGTTATCTAATAATTCCATTAATGGGACAAAGACCGACATAACTTTACATAAAGAATAAATTTTCGTAATTTTCGTTGTTTGTTATTGATCATGAACCTAATCTCTTAACTGGATAAATATCTCATCTATCTATTTAATCTATTATAATCAATCATTCATGTATTTTATTATTTTGGAAATAAAAACCCTTTATACCATTATGTTTTAGTATGAATAATATGAGTTCATCCGAAATCTAGTGCATTTAGCGATTTGGAATTAGTACAAAAGTTCAAGGATTGAAAGAAATATTAATTGTCTTATGGAGATGACAAATGAAGTTAAAATGACAATTTAATACTTAAGTAGTATCATTTACTTTAATTTAGAATTCATTGTTTCAACGAAAAATATTATAAGTAATTAACTAAACAAGTAGAGTGCAGAAAAACACTGCTAACTTGTTTTGGCCATAACTTTTGAACCGTAACTCCGTTTTTGACGATTCAAATCGCCACGTTTTTATAAAAGAGTCTATTTTCTAACTAAAAGTTAAGTTCAACCTGATGATGATGTCATAGGTCGAGTTCGACCAGGTCAAGTTCGACCATGAAATAGTCAAGCTCTATTTAGTCAAGCTTTACCTAGTCAAGCTTTACCTAGTCAAGCTCTACCTAGTCAAGCTTTACCAAGTCTAGTCTAAACTAGTATAAATAGATGCATAACATAAGAAAAAAAAGGGTAATCAAAAGAAAAACACACACATATAGTATTCTTCAAGTATTCAGTGTTATAAACAAGAAAAGATAAGTATTTGTGTTCAACCACTTAATCATTTTATTGTACAATAATCGAATACTTGTGTACTCGGGTGTTTAACGTTTACATAATTGTAATTTTGTTTATATAATCATTTTATTGTGCAATAATCGAACACTTGTGTACTCAGGTGTTCAACGTTTGTATAATTGTAATTATGATTTTTGGGTAACATGAAACGTTGGTGTTGAACTTAGCAAATATTAACTATACTTATACGTGGCCTGGTGCAAATTCATTGGAGCTTATACTACTTTTCAGGTGAGTTTCGTAAACCCTCCCTACTCTAATTGAGATTCGGGCTGAAAAGTGTACATATACGTGTTTATGTGATTGTTTGGTTGATTTGATTTATAGCTTATTGATTGTTTGATGAAATGAAATTGAATTATGGAACTAATTGATTGATGATTGGTGGATATTTGATGGTTTATGCATGTGATTGTGATATTATAAATTATTAGGATAGATGTACATACATGGAAGTCAGTCATACCTTCAAAGGGTTTAAGATGTGGTGGGAAGGCTGCGGGTGACCCTATATATAAGCATCAAGGACTCATTGAAAGTAGAATCCTCCTAAGTGTATGTGCATATAGTCTTGTTTGGTTTGTTGGACATATGGACTTGATTATTGATGATTATGCTTATTAAGATGTATTTGTTATGTACATGTAGTTTCTGTTATTGGTTGATTGTTTGACTTATGGTTGGAATTGGGGAAACCGATTTATGGGATTCGGTTGGTGCATTGTTAAAGCAGGTTGTTTAACCATAAGGCTACCAAAGCAGGTTGTTTAACCGTAAGGCTACCAAGGCAAGTTGTTGAACTGTAAGGCCACAATTTGAGTACTTTAAGTACTACGGGTACAATATGTACTTGATGACATTGACGCCAAGGATTGGCCATACTTGATGATTTGATATGATTTTGGAGTACATTGCATAACATTGACACGCATATGATGCACGTATTGATATTTGTACGCATTTGATACATTGCATGACATTGATACACATACGATGCATTTTTGGTAATGATAGCCATTGTACTTGATTGTATCCGAACTATCTTGTATCATTTGTTGTTTGGTTATTTATGTGACAAGGTTGAACGATATGTTAACCTCAATTGTTTAACAGGTGACGTGCATGGTTTGTTGTAAGTATATTGTTTGATGTTGTTATTACATATGATATTGTTATTGATGATGGTTCCTTGTGAATCATTACTACGAACTCACCAACCTTGTGTTGACACTTGCTAGTACACTTTTCAGGTAATCAGTTGAATCAAGGTAGAGATACATGATTGATGATTGCTTGAACCCGGACTTGGACTAATATGGATCAAGGATTCATTTACCATCTTTTGCATTATGCTTAGGATCATTTGCCATCGTTTGGGTTGACTTGTAAACTTTTGGTGACTACTTGCTCATTATGAATTTTGTGTTTGTATTTGACATTTCTCGTCGGATTCACTGAATTCATGTATTTTCATATAGTTTATATTCTACGATAATTCCACTGTGTGCTATTTAATTTCCGTAATACTCCGGGCCCAGCTCGGGGTGTTACACAATTAGTTTAGCTAGTTTAGTTTTTTTTAAAATAAAAATGTCGTTTTTTTTTCCTTTCAATTTTTATGTTGTGTGTTTTTTATTGTACTTTGTTTTTATTTTTATTTTTATGTTCTAATGTATTTTTTTATTTTTAATGAAGTTATGTGTTTTATTTATATTTTGTTTTAATATAGTAAAATGTGTTTAATTTATATTATGAAGGGTTAAAAGTGTAAAGTTTAGATAAATGGGTAGAATTAAATAATTGGTGGGTCCAATACTAGTCCTTGTATTGTATATTTTGACGATTAGTCCTTGAAGTGTTTTTTGCTGATATGACATTGACTGAGACTAGTCCTTCAGGGATGAGTCCTTTGTATTGGGAAGCCTCTAATATAATATTAACTACATATATTTACCTACATGTTATACACTTATACGGTTGATGTGGGATTTATTTCTACTTTTAAATTTATAAATGTTGTACAAGTAACTATCTTAAAACACACACACTTACGAGCAGAGAACCCGGTCAGTGTAGTATAGTCTAGTGATAAGCTACAGGATCGTTCGCAGGGACGCTTGCACTACCTAATCTAATAATACGTGTAATTCTAGCGGTTGTGGGGTTTTCACGATTTCCTATTATACTAATGCAACAAAAAGTAAATAAAATCCGCAACCGCTTATTCAGCGAGAGGCTCAATCTGAAAATAGTTTGGAAAAAACAAATAACAGTAATTAAATTAAAATACTTGTTTGGCATCTCCGATCTCATGGTACGACCAAATACTATTATACCTACTTGCTAGACTGTTGGAAACTTAATCACGGCTCAGATTCTCGTTAGATTCACTTTGCCTAATTACTAGTGTTGTCGTTAGACTCACACTAACCTATAAACAAATTCTCGTTAGATTCATTGTTTAAGCATTAATGACCTAAAGTTTGTGTTACTAATTCATCTTTTAGTTACATGGCTCTTAAGCCATGACCAGATAATAATTATCTCCGGTGACCACAGTGCTCGTTTCCAAGTCAAAGGATCGCGTCTGACATTGTTAAGAATCATGTTCTATTCATCCTAATTACTATGGTTCTGGATCCCCCGGTTACAAGTGAATCACCTTTTACATATAGTTAAAGACCGGCTAGTGCTTTCCATCCTTATGTATTAATCCTAGTGTATGATTATAGACCGATCATCAGAATTAAATCAATACATGCAGATATAGAACCGATAATAATATGAAGAACTAGTAAACATGGATCTACGATAAACAGTAAAACACACTCCAACAGATTCTAACAAATAAAGTAAAACAATAAACGTCTACATGATCACATTGATCCAAACAAGTATTCAGCCTACTAGCCTGACATTATTAAAAGAATAACAAAGTCTGAAAAGATGAAAGACATTGTTTACCAAAAGAAAGTAAAATAGAAAAGTAAATCTAGACCGCGGATGAAGATCGGAAGGCGTTAGAAGCTCCAAAACCTTCTTGGAATCTGTAACTACGAACTAGGGTTGGATCTGGGCGGCTAGGGCTGCTGAATCGGCTTGGTTTCTAAGTTTTCCTCATTTATGGTCATTCCTAATTGTTCTCTAGGGTTTGGATTATCATCTATTATCTCCATCCTAAGACATTCTCTTTTAATTAATTCCTCCTCCTCTTCTAAGTCAGACACTCTAATCCTATTTTGACCATCAGACAATGATATTTCACGTTCAAGGACATGGATGGTAGCATCCGCAGCATGCAGAAATGGTCGTCCTAAGATTAAGGGTGTCACTACTTCACTTACCGAATCAAGCACAACAAACTCAGTCCAAAAGTCTAAATCCTTAACCCTGACATGGATCCGTTCGAAAATCCCCTTGGGTTGTCGGTAAGTCTGATCGGCTAACCGAATGCTCATGTTAACGGGTTTTAGCAAACAAAGGGTAAGTTTCTCATAAATCACAGTAGGCATAACATTAATACTTGACCCTAAATCAGCTAATGCATTCAAAAAATATTCATTATTAATAGCGCAAGGGATAAGAAAACTTCCTGGATCTTCGGATGCTTGCGGTAGCTGTGTCTCGTCATCCGGTGCTTCGGGATTCTGCATTTCTTCACTTCTGTCCGAGTCATCCCCATCCTTGATTTTGCATTTGGAACTGAACTGGTCTCGACGTCTCCTTCCGAGAGCAAGGTTTTGCGTGAATCTGGTCTGACGGACTCCTGAGCGGCGCTGGAGGGGTATGAGCGGCGCTGGATGTTCACCTGGAGGCTCCCAGCGACACTGGAAGGGTTCCAGCGGCGCTGGTTTGCACCTGAAGAACAATAACAACAACAATATTTGGCGGCCATTCGTGAGGAAGAAAGGAAGCGCACCATGTACACGGCTCTTTCGTTTATGGGCCAAACCGAGTGTGATGAGGAAGAAAAGAGGTTCATCAAAGAAGCGAAGAAGAAACTGATGGCCGAGTACAAAGGCTTCCTTTTCGGAGACAACGACAATTAGTTTAGCTAGTTTAGTTTTTTTAAAATAAAAATGTCGTTTTTTTTTCTTTCAATTTTTATGTTGTGTGTTTTTTATTGTACTTTGTTTTTATTTTTATTTTTATGTTCTAATGTATTTTTTTTATTTTTAATGAAGTTATGTGTTTTATTTAGTTTTTGTTTTAATGTAGTAAAATGTGTTTAATTTATATTATGAAGGGTTAAAAGTGTAAAGTTTAGATAAATGGGTAGAATTAAATAATTGGTGGGTCCAATACTAGTCCTTGTATTGGATATGTTTTGGGGGAATTAGTCCTTGAAGTGTTTTTTGCTGATGTGACGTGACTGAGACTAGTCCTTCAGGGATGAGTCCTTTGTATTGGGAAGCCTCTAATATAATATTAACTACATATATTTACCTACATGTTATACACTTATACGGTCTAGTTTATTATAAAAATGAATTGATATAGATAAAGAGAGATGATTAATTCTCCTAATAGCCTAAAAATCCTTCTAGCTATAAGATGATGACATGTGAAAAACAGGGGCAAAATTAAAAAAGATAATTAGTATATCATATGTCACCTTCTTATAATTTTAGAAGAATTTTTAAACTAATTTTTAAGAGTATTTATCATTTTTCCATAGATAAATGCAAGTAAAACTTTAACAAAATTTATAAGGGTATATTGGGTAGTAAACTGTGAGAAACAAAACATATAAGAGAAAAGGAAAACCTTGAGAAAAAAAAGCCAAAAAACAGAAAAAGAAGCAGCAGCTTGCTAAATTGCTGGGAGACAGGAACTATCTATTGAAATCGAAATTGCTGTCTGAGTGTCTGTTTTATTAAAGAAACACAAGGTTAGTTTTTATAATCATAATGATATATGCATATTTTTTATTTATATCTATATTCATATTAGGTTATTATAAATCTGATTTTCGGTTATCAGAGGTGGATTTCTAATATTCTTTAGAAAAATAAATATATGATGTTATTAATCTTCAAAGTTTATTGAAATATTGATAGAAAATAGTTTTAATTAATGTAATACTGTTGGAAAGTATTATCTTTGTGGGATTAGTAATTCATTTAGTTTTGTGCTTCAAGTGGGAAACTCAATATAAATAAATTTATTTTGTAAGTGATAAGAGGGTGTTTGGTTTACGGGTATGGAAACGAGGGAATGAGTTTGATTCATATCGAAAGTGTTTGGTATATGGGTTTCATACATTTAGGCATAAATCCATTCCCATTTTAGTTTGAAGCATATACCCTTGGTGAGTTCCGTTTTTATACCAAATACCCGCGTGTGTTGGCAATGAATACCTACCTTCTATGATAACGACATTGTTTGCCTTGACCCCGGGGGACACCACTTTGGTTTTTGGCAACCAAGTCGGGAACTTTGGCAGGATGTATATTGTATCCTGATACTGCTGTTGACCCGAGCAAGCTTAACTATAGAGTCTTTTTTATCGAATTTGTTGTGCTTGTAGCCCTAGAAGGTATTGTGTCTAGTCAGACCATTAGGTTATTTTATGGACTTTTATTGGTTTTCGAAAGGCCATTATGGAAAAACGAGCCTTTTGACTTTTTGAAAATTCAAGAAGACTAAACTCCGAGTTACTCTAATTCAAAGTCCTTCTTACTTATGAACCTAATATCTATCCTGTCCATTGGGGCTCAGTGGATATTGGATTTGCAAAAGGTTTTACACACTTATACCAACTGGTTATAAACATTTTAATTATGAAAACATAATCTAAGAGAAATAACGGAAACTATCACCCAACTTGAACTGTTTTTTCTTGAACTTATTTATTTGGTTTATTTCATCTAAGTGTCGAGAAAGAAGGTGAAAAATTGATGCTTGAATCCAATTGAATTGACAGTGTTTAGATTTTATATGACAAGGCCAACAAGTTATAATTCCAATTGCTAACCAAAACAACTAACGTGAACTTTTTGAAATCAATGACAATTTGTGGACTTGAAGTAGTATCCTATGAGCGTACAAAATTTTAACCAAGGATAATCCTGTTTCCAAATGCAGCCCACATCTACTGAAGTGAATGTTGTTCGCACTGTTTACCTCTTGAGAGCAATTCATGGCTGGAAACGGCCTGCCAAATTTAGGCCGTGTGAAACTCACAGACTTGATAGCTTCCGAAGGACTTCCATCTGACACATACAAACTATCGATTTCAACTCTGTCACAATCTCTTGCTCAATATTCTGCTGCCATTATCCAGTTACCATTGAGTGATAGTGCTCTGTTGAGGTGTTGCCTAGATTCTGCTCGACCATACTTTAATCAAAAACCCGCATATCCATCTGCTGATATGATTCATATTAATGACTCCCGTGAATGGTGCAAGACCTCCGGATACTCTGCAGATCCGCAACTGTGGCAAGAAAGTTATGAATACAGACCGGGGCTAACTTCGATTGAACCCAACAATGGTATTGATATGCCACCCGTTGGGTTGGCGGATATATTTATGTTACTCGGAAAAGCTGCTCGAGATATATTGGATTCAATCAGCTTTTATTTGAATCTACGTAGCTGTGCTTTCACCGAAATACTTGATAGTGTTCCCTTGAGAAATAGGGAAATTTCATCTTCAGTTTTGTCTGTTGGTTGTCATGCAAGGCCTTCTTTTCAAGGAGCTCAACATCACAACATCACAACCCAAGAAGATGGGCAGTTAGTTATGTTTTCAGACCACGAGCATCAAGTCGATAAAAGCCTTATATCTCTTATGAAGTCAGATAAACCAGGCCTTCATATTAGAGATTTCAATGGTCGTTGGGTGCTTGTGGATGGTGATCTTGGTCCCCAAGATGCAGTTGTGTACCCTGGACTTGCTTTGTACCATGCTACTGCTGGTTATGTTAACCCTGCGCTGCATAGAACGGATATTAGCAATTTACATGGTAACATGTACGGGCGATGCTCACTTTCTTTCAAGCTTATGCCAAAATCCATGACCAGTCTTAATTGTTCAGAGATGCGAGCTGCTGGTCATGGTGTTGAAGCTCAGTTTCAGCTACCAGTTTCAGTTGATGACTTTATGCAGAGACCACACTCTTTGGATCAACTCTTCAACAGAAACAATTTCCCTACTTTCAGTTTTCCGACAACCCAAGAAGGTCAGTGCTTTTGTAATATAGTAAATTATAGCTCACTTATTCATGTCTGTTCTTTACTATACTAAGTATTTAGTATTTGTAGCAAATTTCACCTTCTTGGTTGGGTACTCATTCTTACCCTTTGTTAAAATTATTATGAGCTGCTATCTATAGATTTGATCATTGTTTATCTTGTTATGACTTCCAACAAAGTTTTCCAATATCACTTGGAGGTTAGATGTTTTCCTCTGTTGGAGTGTGTTTCCTTTACTAATCCTACATTTTAGGCGTAGAGTTTTGTACCCTGGAATTTCTGTAAACGGTTTATTGCATGTAGGTAACCAACTCACTTAGGTGGGTTGGCCACTAGTTTGCCTTAGGGTGGGCCAGGGGGGGAGTTTTACTCCCAATGTCCCAGGTTCGAGCCCTGGAAAGGTAGGGTTTTCTTTCTCAAGGGTTTAAATGGGTATCTGCTCGTCGAAGGGGCTCTTTAGCGCGGACCCGGTTAAGACAACGTATGCTAGACCTCCCGACATTCGTGAATAATTTACACCTTTTAAAAAAAAAATGGTAACGATTTTATAGGCATCCATAAAAACCTTCAAACTCTCTAACCAAAAAAAAAGAAAAGATTTAAGGTTAAATCTATACAAGTAGAAGTATGTGGCCTTTACAACACCTTGAAAATGTTGAGTTGTTAAGTTTTGTTTGATGTGGCTCTGATTAACTGGTCACGTGCTATCAGGGGATAAAGTTTACAATCGACTGAAGCTCTTAGAAAGTCAAGGTTTTTATGAGTGAAATCAAAGTCGGATACAGAAATTGGACTAAGTTGGTTGCTTTGAATTTAATTAACTTTTTTGTAAAATTTATATCTTCATTACGTCTCTAGACATTTGGTAATTTAAAATTTGTGTGTCATGGTCATCTCTCATTATTAAAGTCGAATTATAAGTTTTCGGTACTAGTAGCTCTTAGTAAGAAGTTTCTTAACAACAGGTCCTTAGCCGATGCTATACTAATACAGGATCTATGAAACCTTTAATGAAGAGGAAGAAAATTAATTCTCGGTTAAAACCTTTGCCACCTTCTAAGAGGTTGCGGCTTGAAGCACAAAGAGTTCTTAAAGAGAGGGTTCAAGACATAGCTGATAAAAATGGCATCAAGCTCAGATTCTGCACCCTGAAAGAGTGTGAGAGTCACATACACACACTTGACAGCCCATGTGGCAACATACGATTGGAGATTGGGTGGCCCCCGGGAGTGCCATTTGTTCATCCACATGATCTGCCCAACAAGGCAAAAATTGGTTTTCTTGAAACATATGAACCTGGTTGGACAGCCAATCAAGACCTGGAGATTAGTATGATTGAAATTGGACAATCTAGTCAGCATGTTGATAACTGTAAGTATCTTCACATTTCTTTTATGCTTTCATATCGACGCTTGCTTTTGTCGTGTCAGCTCATGTCTAGAGGTGCAAAATGGGTGGGTCACAGGTGGGGTAACATGTAACAATGAGTAATTTTTGGTTTGGGTGTGGTTGATCTATAATACCTTTTGTCAAAGATAAAATAAAATGTGTTACCGTATCAAACATGATTACAAATATTTTATTTTACGAAGAATAATTTAACTTTCTGAATAACATAATTTAGGAGATTTTATGTATTAAGATACACTTTTGGATAACATCTGGCCTCTTTCCTTTTTTATCTTATTTTTCCATTACTGTATATACTCGTTAACGTTATAACATAGCGTGATCACACCAGTTCACGAGTAAATGGGTCAAAATTGCTACTTATATAATTTATATTACTTCCAACAGTTGCTACTTTCTCTGTTAACCCGGGTATGCATGGTTGGTTTGTGTTACAGGAAAGGCACATAGTTTTAAGATCAATCTGTCCAGAAGCCGATGCGCTCTCTTCGCAATCTGCTAAATGAATGGAATGTAGCTCACATCTTTGAAGACAAATGATCATAGCATATCATAGTCCATGACTCAAGGTCAGGTGCTGTTTTCTTTCTCTTTTTTGTTAGGGAGAAGTTTAGAACTTGCTTTTGTGTTTGGTGGGGGGACTGCTGGGTCTGTTGTAATATTTGATGTCTGAATTCTGAGTGGTTTCAAAAACCACAGTGCATGTTTCCCGCTCTGAAAGAAACTGCAGTTGTTTGAATTCTCTCTATCTAATTAACTTCAGTTTCTCTTTCAGTTATGTCTCAAATTCACCGCCCTTGAAAAGTGTATAGCTGATAGAGGTTCCAAGTTGGGTGGGTCAGGCGGGTTGGGTAATGGGTTGAAACAAGTAAATTTGTGTGGGTCAAAAGGGATCAAGTGGGTTTCATTGGCCTGAATCTTTTGTCTAGTAACTTTACTATACATTATTAGTTCACATCTAAAATGATTAGAAAAGTTATTATTTCCAGTCAAAAGTGAACTTTTAAATATGAAATGTTGGAGGTATCATCCATTAGAGAAACACTTTGTCTTTTAACCTGTTTGACCCGTTTGAACCATTTCCTTTAAAGCAAATAAGATTTTATGTATTATTGTTGGAATAGGTTATCTATGATGTCATTCATCTTGCAAGTTTATAAGTAGTTGCTACTACTGTTAACTGATTTAGAGTTTAGTTTAAGCCGTTGAAACTACTAATTTACGCTTACCATTGATTTAGCTTTTTATTTATGCATCAATGTATAGTTCTGCAATTCGCTATTAAGGCACATGAATTTATTTCAGTGTAATATCACAAGGAACCTACATTAATGAGATAGTAGTATGTATTATGGGATAAAGTTACTCATTACACTTAAAAAACTTGTCGTTATGCATGCCAGAGAATTCTACATGTCTTCGTGCCAATGTCAACTTCATCTGTGTATTCCAAGATTTGTAAACTTGAATAACCAAAGTTCTTTTTGGTCCACAAATCTTTGAAATAGACATACATTAGAATATATAGCATAGAAGGGTTGTCTTAAATACCATTGATTTAGCTTTTTATTTATGCATCAATGTATAGTTCTGCAATTCGCTATTAAGGCACATGAATTTATTTCAGTGTAATATCACAAGGAACCTACATTAATGAGATAGTAGTATGTATTATGGGATAAAGTTACTCATTACACTTAAAAAACTTGTCGTTATGCATGCCAGAGAATTCTACATGTCTTCGTGCCAATGTCAACTTCATCTGTGTATTCCAAGATTTGTAAACTTGAATAACCAAAGTTCTTTTTGGTCCACAAATCTTTGAAATAGACATACATTAGAATATATAGCATAGAAGGGTTGTCTTAAATACCATTGATTTAGCTTTTTATTTATGCATCAATGTATAGTTCTGCAATTCGCTATTAAGGCACATGAATTTATTTCAGTGTAATATCACAAGGAACCTACATTAATGAGATAGTAGTATGTATTATGGGATAAAGTTACTCATTACACTTAAAAAACTTGTCGTTATGCATGCCAGAGAATTCTACATGTCTTCGTGCCAATGTCAACTTCATCTGTGTATTCCAAGATTTGTAAACTTGAATAACCAAAGTTCTTTTTGGTCCACAAATCTTTGAAATAGACATACATTAGAATATATAGCATAGAAGGGTTGTCTTAAATACCATTGATTTAGCTTTTTATTTATGCATCAATGTATAGTTCTGCAATTCGCTATTAAGGCACATGAATTTATTTCAGTGTAATATCACAAGGAACCTACATTAATGAGATAGTAGTATGTATTATTGTTGGAATAGGTTATCTATGATGTCATTCATCTTGCAAGTTTATAAGTAGTTGCTACTACTGTTAACTGATTTAGAGTTTAGTTTAAGCCGTTGAAACTACTAATTTACGCTTACCATTGATTTAGCTTTTTATTTATGCATCAATGTATAGTTCTGCAATTCGCTATTAAGGCACATGAATTTATTTCAGTGTAATATCACAAGGAACCTACATTAATGAGATAGTAGTATGTATTATTGTTGGAATAGGTTATCTATGATGTCATTCATCTTGCAAGTTTATAAGTAGTTGCTACTACTGTTAACTGATTTAGAGTTTAGTTTAAGCCGTTGAAACTACTAATTTACGCTTACCATTGATTTAGCTTTTTATTTATGCATCAATGTATAGTTCTGCAATTCGCTATTAAGGCACATGAATTTATTTCAGTGTAATATCACAAGGAACCTACATTAATGAGATAGTAGTATGTATTATGGGATAAAGTTACTCATTACACTTAAAAAACTTGTCGTTATGCATGCCAGAGAATTCTACATGTCTTCGTGCCAATGTCAACTTCATCTGTGTATTCCAAGATTTGTAAACTTGAATAACCAAAGTTCTTTTTGGTCCACAAATCTTTGAAATAGACATACATTAGAATATATAGCATAGAAGGGTTGTCTTAAATACCATTGATTTTTATGTTCATTATGTGGACGAGTGATCTTGATAAGGTTGATTTTTTTTGGTCATTGGATTCATAGTCGTCTTTCCTGATTGAAATATATGCAGAGACAAAGTATAGAAATTCAGTTTTCTTTCACTTAACCAATGCCTCATCTTCTATGTCATGGCTTGCTTTCGCTTTCCATAACTCTTTGTTTGTAGGTAAACGTAGTTAGATAAGATTTAGAATTAGATGGTGGAAATGGAACATTTAGTCGATTTAGATGCAGATTACCCTGATTCGTATCTGATTATGGATTGGTTGGACCTAACCTTGATTCGATAATAGACTTTTGTGGCGAGGGACCCCAAAATGTTGTTTAAAGCTTTGTGCAAGTTGCTATTGATTATTTATATTTGAAAAGTATTTATTTGACATTTTACATACAAAAGTTATTGGGGTTGTTCATATAGTCTGAACTATGACCAGCTCAAGTCAAACACTATTGGTTTGCTGGACCAAGTGTATGATTAAGGGTCGATATGATCAATGGTCGTATGCACCCAAAGGAACAACAACGAAAAGTTAAACCGATTTCCGGAAATATATTCTGATTCATTTCATAAATTTACACATTACATTGAATAACAAAACCTAACTAAATACTTGTACAAGAGATTAAAAATTATCCTAAAAAAGGATCAGTTTAACTTTCAACATTCGAGAACATTTGTTTTTTTTTTGAATCAAGAGAGAATTTGTAACCAAATATAACTAGGAAAAAGAATATCATGTCAAATGCTATATTGAATTTACAGAGGGTAAAAAACAGTTTTCACTCCTTGAAATTCACCATGCCTCATTGTCACCCAATTCTAAAACCGATGTCAAAGTTTGTCATAGTTAGAAAATTTAGTAGAATAACAAAATACATCATATAATATCGTCATCAACTAGAGTCGCCAACGATGATAACTAATACCCAATCCCAACATGGACGAGCTATCGAGGTATGGAGGACAGGGGTGTACGTGAACTAGAGTTATATTTCTAACTGAGGGCAAAGAGACTGTTTATCAACCAAGTCTTCCATATGTCATTAAATGGTGTCCGACCAATACGATACGAATCAAGAATAGGTTTCTAAACATTTCATGATTCGAGTATCTAAACATATATATCTGCATACGACTTGTCGAAACATAGTTATCATTGAGCGTTGTTATTGGTCAAGGAATATAATTTTTTTTTTCAGCCAACAAAATATATATATTTATATAATTCAAAAACGGACTAGCTAGCTGCTAGAACCAAAAAATATGACAACACAAGGAATTACACCAAAAGAAACAGGATGACTATGCACCAACTATATCAATGACACCAGTTGGATATTCAAAATAGCTCCAAGCTTCCCAATCTAAAGAGGACCGTTAAGCTCGGGATTTGATCCAAAGAAAACTTGGGGCTTAGATGTCACTAGTCGCCTTATTGATCACCACCACACTCCCATTAAAGATTTTTACTTATGTTGCCACAAGATAAATGGATGCCAAGAAAGATTTGTACTTATGTTGCAAACACAATAAGTTGTCAATACTCGATAGCTAAACAGCAAGTACGAAAACTTGGATATCAACTTGTTCTTTAAAAGCTATATGGTTGTCTCCATTCGTATTGGATCTTCGGCTATGCTTCTGTTTTGGCTAAAGTGAGAAAGGTATATTAATTTGTTAGGCCTTTGCTTATAATAGTCTTCATGGAGCGTCTTCGACTTGTAGGACGGAAGACACTATAAGCATGGAGCGTCCGTTTGGTGCGTCCTTGATGAAGAGTCCCCCGGAAGAAGCTTGAAGACGCACGAGAGGTGGGACCAAAATGCAACGGCTAGCTTTTAAACGCACGAGAGGTGGGACCAAAAGCTTGAAGACGCACGAGAGGTGGGACCAAGAAGTTTGCCTTATAGGCAGGGGGAGTCCTGAGTGGTGTGATGCTGACGTGGCAGGCAAGAAGTCCTGAGGACGGAGTCCTTATAAGCAAAGGCCTTAGTCGCATATGTATTAAACTTAATTAATGTTGTTAGTACATATACGGAGTATAATATATTGGTATCTTCTCCGGTTTTGTATTTTATTAAACTATGACCACTATTTATGCCTTCCAAGTTCAAAACATCATATGATATATTTAGTCCGGTCCAACCAGTTAAACCATCGTACCAATATGGATGCCGGTTTGGTCATCATCTGGTATTTTTAAAACTTAGATTAATTGCATTTTTGGTCCCTGTGTTATCACTCAATTTGCAGGGGCAGTCCAAATTCACTTATCGTTGCAATTGTGGTCCAACTTTCACCTTTTGGTTGCACTCTTAGTCCAAAAAGTGATGCTCGTCTATTTTCACCGTTAGTTGGGTCATGTGATACACATGTGATGGGCAATATCGTCCTTTCATTACAACTTGTCTATGTGATACACCGGAAGCAACCCACTGCCATTCAAGCCAGAAACAACCACCGGTTCTTTCTTTCTTCTTTTTCTTGAATTTTTTTACGATTGTTTTGATATTCTCTCTTCTTTTCTTCTTTCTGGAAAACTATTTGTTTTAATCGGAATGAGAGTAGAGACATGGGAAAATGATTATAATTTAGTGTATGATATATAGAAATATAGATATGGGTGATAAACTGATAGATATATAAAAATTGGTGATGTTGATGATGATATTTTTTAATATTTATAGAAGATGAAAAAAAAAGATTGAGTTAATTGCAAAAAACAGTGATTCGATTGATGATGAAAAAAGAGAATTCTTGGTTCAGTTCTCCACCTTAACGACAGAAAAAAGGATTGATCAAATTTTATTGAGTCTGACTCATAGTGATCATTTATCAAAGAATGACTCTGGTTATCAAATGATTGAGTAACCGGGAGCAATTTACTTACGATACTTAGTTGACATTCATAAAAAGTATCTAATGAATTATGAGTTCAATACATCCTCTTTAGCAGAAAGACGGATATTCCTTGCTCATTATCAGACAATCACTTATTCACAAACTGCGTGTGGGGCTAATAGTTTTCATTTCCCATCTCATGGAAAACCCTTTTCGCTCCGCTTAGCCTTATCCCTCTCTAGGGGTATTTTAGTGATAGGTTCTATAGGAACTGGACGATCTTATTTGGTCAAATACCTAGCGAAAAACTCCTATCTTCCTTTCATTACGGTATTTCTGAACAAGTTCCTGGATAACAAGTCTCAAGGTTTTGATGATATCGATATTGATGATATTGACGATATTGATGCTAGTGACGATATGGATGCTAGTGAAGATATTGATGCTAGTGACGATATCCTTGATATGGAGGTGAGGAATCACTCTTGATCTTTTTTATTGAGGCCTACAACTTCTCCGAGCCGGCTAGCATCCCTTTCCACTGCGCATTTAGCGAACAAAGAAGACGACTATATATAGGATTGAATTCGCTTTCCATGGTGAACTGGTCGTCCCATACCTTCTGCCTGTCTCATATGTGTGGAACCAGGTCTTTTTCGGTTCCAGCCCCCCCTCGAATACATAGGGTAGGTAGGACTGGGTGAGAAAAGGTTCCCTGTTGCCAATAAACTTTCCCCGGCCTTCGATTCCCCTTACTCATAAAGGGTCTTACGGTCGGTACTAACTAAAGAAAAGGAGTCTTCTTTCTAAGAGTAGGCGTGGAGAGCTTTTTGCGGGGAAACTTGCAAGTACAGTTTGGGGGGAGACGGGCGTCGACCCAACCTTATGAGTATTCGGACTATAACAGTTCCGATGAACAGTCACTCACTTTTGACAGTTATATGATTCCAGAAGATGATCTAGAATTGGGTCAATTACGTTTATTAGAAGTGGACAATCGAGTGGTTGTACCAGCCAAAAGTCATCTACGTATTATTGTAACATCTGCTGATGTACTTCATAGTTGGGCTGTACCTTCCTTAGGTGTAAAATGTGATGCTGTACCTGGTCGTTTAAATCAAATCTCTATTTTGGTACAACGAGAAGGAGTTTACTATGGTCAGTGCAGTGAGATTTGTGGAACTAATCATGCCTTTATGCGTGCGCCCGGAAAGATAGGCCGACTGCTGAGCCCACTCTGGCTCAGCCGCACCACCCAGGGTGCGAGCCACCCGAGAAGCAAGCTATTACAGCGAGCGGCTGGAGCAGTATGGAGCCGAGGAGCAAGGCAGTAGATAAGATAGAAGAAGGGGTCAGGCTCCCGGTGGAGCAGAGGATACGGTTAGGATAACGAACTTGAAACGCGGAGCCCGAGCGTCCGGCGAGCGAGTGGTTAGTGGCCAATAGCGCCCTAGTTGATGGCATTCCTCTCTGCGGCTGGCACTCGAGGAACCACGGGGCACTCCATACAGAGCAAACAAGTCTTAGGGATGAGACGCCCGCGCAAGGACCTCAATTCTCATTAGGAGGTCGAACCAAGGACCTATGGAAGTCGGGGCTAGCCCGTCCCCATGGGCAACGCAACAGTGTCCTGAGGGAGGAGTTTAGAGGCCTTATAGTAGCACGGACTTCTTTTTCTTTCTAGGTCATGCGAAGGGGGCCAGTCCAAGATCGTACTGTTCCTCTACAAAGACAACAGACGCTCTCAACGGCTAGGCGCCACTTTCTTTCTGAGTTATTCCAGCTTCTTCATGATTTCGTGCCGCGGTGAACAAACAAAACAAAAAAGAGGGCCATCTCAGCGGAAGGAGAAGGACCTGCAACGGCAGAGACTACTGACCCTATTCTTGTTCCTAGCCGTCTTTTACGAGTCCGGAAAGCCTCCTCAGAGGGATCCTCAAAATAGAATAGAGAAGGGCGGGCAGGGCTTCCGCAAGAGCCTCCCCCCTCTTCCCGGTCAAGATAGATGGGAAGGAGCCCTATCAAGGCCATAGCCAGTCTCTTTATTTATGTACGTACACCTTTGTTTCAGGGTGGGGCCGCCCTTCCTCCTGCTAATCCGGCCATTTCCGAACCTGTCTTTCTCATCCCATTCAATGGAGGACTTTTAAATTCTTGCGATTCCCAGCCCCCTTAGCTTATTATTTTATATATATCTATCTATATTATTTTAAAAGGTTCCAAACCTTAGCTCGGCTAAACAGGCTCAATGATCTCTTTCTTCGCTTCGATAGGCCGGTACGGCGCTCCGCGTGGTTATATTCATACATGTTCCGACTCGCCGGTCATTATGGATCTAGTGGCATGGCGGGGCAAAAGAAAAGGGGGGGGGAAGCAACTACGAAGCTTCGTAGACTCGACAAGTCGCTCCGCTTATAGAATAGAATGAAGCAAGCTAGCGACTCTCCTAGTAGCGAAGGAAAGGGGCAGAGAAGGGGTTGGATTTCACCTATGATCTGATCAATGATCAGATCAGTGGGCAACCATAGTTTACTTTTTTCGTAGTGTTGTTAACGTTGTTGAAAGCTCATTACTTATTTAAGTAGGCCTCGCTTTTCGGAGCTGCTCCCAGCTCACACTATGGTGGAGGAGGTGCCGTGAAGATCTAGGAGTGTGAGCAGTACGAGCTGAAAGGCTCCCATACTGTTTGGAGGGCAGGGGGCATAGATGCCAAACAAACCTGACCCCTATCTATCGTCGTAGAAGCTGTTCCTAGGAAAGATTATGGTTCTCGGGTATCCAATCAATTAATCCCCCAAACCGGGGAAGCTTAAGCGGAAATGAAAGGGTAGGGTGAGGGAAAAGAAAAGGGGGGAAGCAACTCAATTTAAGGCTTCGCTCCCAGATCGCTTCGTGAGCTCATTTAGTAGACAGCGAGTGTGCGCCCCTTTAGAGAAGAGATAGGGGCGAGTACTACACGAGCTCGTAAGTAAAGTACGGAACAAGCCTTGTCTACGAAGCAGAGCGACCTCGTCTTGCTTGCTTCTGGCGAAGCTTCTAGCACTGGATAATAGGCATGGCAGGAATACGACTTTTTAGGTCGACCACTACACTACATAGAAGCGATAGCGAAGCCAAGCCGTATAAAGGCGAGCAGCCCTTATAGCAATAGCAAACGGCCTACTTATAGCCCTTCCCAATTTCCAGTAGTAAACTTCCCAAGTTTAAGCAGGATAACCCCCTCTCTATTCTTCTCTTCATGTATGTGGGCTGCCTGCCCCTTCCCGAATAGACGAACAGGAACAAGCTGAAGAAGCGAGAGATATTTGAGATTCCGTAAGTAACTTAGTGAGTGCTTTCTAAGGGAAAAAGAAAATGAAATACGAACAACCGCGCTGGTCGTTTCTCGGAATCATTTTCAGAAATAAGAAAAAATGCAAAAAAGAGTAAGAACTACTCTACTTTCTTTATTTATCCTTGTAGTCTTAGTAGTCTTATTGTATTTTCTTGGAGTCCGGTGCGGACAATTGGAGTTCGTTCATGCCTTATTCTTGAAGGTTACTCTTTCTTTGGGGGTTCGATCTCTCTCTGTACTCCTACTTAAAGTAGGGTGTTCTGGTTTTATTATTTCGGCTATTGGTTTTGCTGTGAGGGCGATCCTCGCTACCGAAGCCACGCCCTATGTAAGTATGGTTTTACCAGCTGAGGAAAGGGCTTCCTCGCCTCTACCCCCTATTCCCAGCCCTGGGAGTACAGGCTCATCTGAATGGCAGTACTTTATGAAAGAGAAACCATAAGAACTACTCTTATTAATGGTATCTCTAGATATCTGGATCTCTTTGAGAAAGATATCATCCAAGAATATCCAGAGGCTGCCGTAGAGATAGGCACGCTTACCTTTTTTGAAAATTTGCGGAAATCCCTTGTAAGCGACTACGGCTTCGAGAACCCATCTCCTTCTTCCCTTACTAGCCTGAAGGCCTTTCATAGTGTTATAAAAAAAGAACTCTCTTTCTTAGAGGACAAGCCCCCTTATTTTAAAAATAATATAATTTACGATAATTTAAGGGGGGTCATTCTGAGAGAGAAAAGAGAACCTCCCATTAATGATCCGAAGTTGGACTAATTTGGAAACATTGGGCAATTTACTTTATACCTACTATTCCGTCTGGTTTTTGGTTCCTAGTCTGATTTTATTAGTAGCCATGATTGGGGCTATAGTACTGACTATGCATAGGACTACTAAGGTGAAAAGACAGGATGTATTCCGACGAAATGCTATTGATTCTAGGAGGACTATAATGAGGGGGATGACAGATCTACTAAAGGAAAGTAGCATTAGTTCGAATCCAATTCGTGAGATGGCCATCTTGGTCATATAGATGTCTTGACACCCTTATTTTATTTTATCATTTTCGAATGACTGTCCCATTCCATTTTTGGTATAACTTCAAGCCTGGACCCGCTATACGATGTATTAGTAGAATCCCTGGGATACGACGCCCTGCTCCTTGAGTATCATGGGATTGAATACCCCGACCTCCCAGAGGCTCCCGAGAAAGCTATTTCAGCCTTCCGGACAGTTAAGGGC
>CM067172.1:58904028-58911528 GCA_034093135.1 Erigeron breviscapus | reverse complement strand
GATGAATTTCTATTTAGTGTGATGCGTTTTCTTTGGTATCTTCGAGGTCCGGTCCATTAGGAGGATTGTTGATAGTAAAAATCTTTGATATTTTCTTAGTATAGTTTCATTCTTTGCAAGACTCCAAAAAGCGCGTTATCTGACCCATTTAATGACACCAAATCAGCGTCATTAAAGACATTTTTTCTAGTAATGTTTAGGATACAGATTTATTTATCATTAGACCATTTGGTGATGATCGTATCCGTATTAGTGTATTACTTGTAATGAAGTGTTGAATTATACTAATTTAAGTCTTAAAAGATATACATGTTATGATTGGCGAGTTGATTGATACCATTGACTAATTTGAAAAGCAAGTTTTGGATATTTAATAATGTACAAGATAATCCGATATTTATTTCAACTTTGGAAATCTTATGCACGTATACTTTACAAGAAAGGACTCTCATCTGCTTTATTATGAAATCATAATAAAAAAATAACACTAAAACACCACAAGTTGGGAAAACATTATTATTAACAAATGTTCTAGTCATCTTTCATTTTGTTTCAATTATTTCATACATGTCGATAGTTTTGATCTTGTATTAATTAATATTAGCCAAAATCAATTTCACAAATTTGTAGGATTAATAAACTTATAAAAGCTCATTTCTATTTCTATACTATACAAATCGCCTTTGGGTAAATTGAATATAATAATAAGTATCATTTTGGGTAACTTGATAACAAATACAAATGACCGAAGTTGACAAAAGAATCTGATTCTTAATTGGTCACATAAATATAATACAAATAAAATATATGTGCGAGAAACCCAACGTGTCAATCTAAGTTTGTCTGTCGTTTGTCGTTACCAATTTGCCCATTTCTTTGTTTGGTCACATGAGTATGAGCCTTTTCTTGACCCATCGGCCACATCACCATAAACTGATAAATGTTATCTCTATGCTGTTGGAGCCCAAAGGTATATATGGCAACATAGAATAGTTTTGATATAGACCACGCCAAGATGACTTGTCTCTATTTATCATTTTAAAAGTTATTTAACGCGTAAATCATCTTTGCGGCAATTTATGACCCGGCCCGCGACAAGATAAAAACATTGCACGAAAACAAGTAGGTTCGGGTTTGGATTACGCAAGTTTGAGTCATGATGGGTTGACACTACTAATATGTCAAACACAGGGGTTGGGTTTGAGTTGGTTTTCCTCTTAATACTTGAAATATTTTATGTTTGTTCATAGGGTTTAAGCCCTAAAACCAACATACTTTTGTGAATGTAACTAATTGCACCATGTACTTATTTTATTGATCAAGATATGTATTGGGTTTTTTAAATTGTTCACATATACAAGTCATAATTTTATTATCCATATTATACTTTTAAATATTGCTTAAAAATGTTCATGAAGTTAATAGTATTGTTCAAATATGATTATCAACAATTACATATTCTAATCATCATATTCAAACAACTTAAAAAATTGATGACCATTTTTGAGCAATATTTGAATGTTTGGTTACGATGTACATATGGTAACAAATGTTGAAAGTTTAACGAGTATCTTGATCAATAAGAAGGTACAGAGTGGAACCTGGAAAACCGTGCATTTTATGGCTAAATCCTTGTGTATACTTGTGTCATATTATTTGGCATAGAGTGAGCAAATGGATGGGGGATTTGCCTAATTATCCGATGAGATGAAATTTTTAACTCAAATGTATGTAGCCCCACGCTAAAAGTCACAGACTTGGAGTCTAGATCCATAGTTTTAAAGACATCTAGACGACCCCCAAGAATGTACCTCACGAGAGTCGAACCCTGAACTTCTTACAAAAATTTTAGGAAGTTAACTACAAGGCTTGTTTGGATTTAATAACAAAACTAAATATATAATTAACGTCATATAGCTTTTGATTTAATAAGGGTTGTAATGTGTCAACACAACTAATTAACCTATATATCAAACGGATTGGGTTTGGGTTCTCAATTTAACTACTACAGTATATAGGTTGGGTTCAATTTGAGGTATATAAACCTGTCAGCACTTAGACATGTACTTGAGTCAATTGCCACGTCTAATTCGTGTTGTTGGACCACAACATCTTGATTATAATGTCACTGCGATAATTTTTGGACCAAAGTCTCTTGAACGATTAGAACTTTGTACAAGGTGCCTTACAAAACAGCACTAAAGGGGGAGAATGTTAGCATAAAATATTAGTTAGTGCGTGTTTTGTATTATTGTAATACTTTTGTCCTTTAATTATGTATGGAGGGTTGGTATTGTAATTAGTGAAGGACTTGTATGTAATTAAGGAGGGGGTTTAGTGAAATATCAATGCCTATATAAACCCCTCCTCACCTCTTGTAATATTTTTACACTTAATAATATATTTTCCATTTCCTTACTTTCTCTCATTCTCTCTCTCACACATAATAACCTTTTACACGATTTAGTATTGTTTTCAATTGGTATCAGAGCAAAACAACAACCGTTGATCGATCCATTACATCAAAATTCGAAGATTTGAGCTTAATTTGTGCTGATTCGTTCATAAATTTTGTTCTAAAAAAACTGATTCTTTTGATCTGCTGATTTCGTGACTAAATAATGATTCTGAATATGGATTAGAGGTGGATTTGTGTTCAAAATGGTTTATCAGTGATTAATTTCGGATTCAGAGATTCAAACTTTCATAATTTTTGTAAAGTCCCTCACACGATGGTTTAACCCACGAGTGTAAAATAACAAGTCAAGTATGAACTAGAATCGGACTAGTATTACTTTAAAATATATATGCAAGAATATAAACAAAGTAATAAACGACTTAAGCAATATTTAAACAAGTAAATAAATGATGGAACACAAATGTAATTTTCAAGTGTATTTTCTTTATTGATGAATAAACAAAATACAAGATTGTTGCGGAACCTAGATATTACAAGTGTAACTATCTAAACAATCTTTGAATTACAAGTGATCTATACTTGCTAAATAATCTCCTTGGATCGATATACTTAGAGTTGTGAAGTATAACTGTTTAGATCCAGAGTATTTAAGCAAGTTCACCAAATTGCTAAAAAGTAATTTGAACGAGAAATATGACTTTGTATTTATAGGCAGATAAATTCAACAATGAATTTATTTGCCGTACAAATATGGTTGCATGCATTTAATGAACCGACAAAGTTATTAAATGCATTGGTTAAGGTACAAGGATAAAGTCCTTTTAACCAACCACCTTTACACACGTATGTACTTTTATCAATAGACAATTGGGATGTCCGGGTAAAAGTGTGTAAAGACATAAAGTCAATTCCTCGATATCAGTGTTCAGACTTGTAAGGTCTAGAACACTAATAAAGGCTCCAGTCGGGAGATCTGGTAAGACTGTCAGTGGGTTCCACTGTTTGTCAGTCTTCTTTCTTCAGACTTCAGTCTTTGACTTCAGTGAGAATGTCTTTAGTAGAATAGATCTGGACTGGGGTGAAGTCCAGTGAGCTAATCTGGAGAATACTCCAGATTTCCTATACAAGTATTTGCTCACTGGTCTTCCATTATTTCTGAACAAATCTTCAGAGGGACTCCAGTTTCCAAGTCTGGAGTAGGTCAGTAATTATCATTTCTGGACAGATCTTCAGTAAGGCTCCAGTAGTCGAGTCTGGAGCGAGTCCAGTAAATCTGGACCTAACAAATTCCCCCTATTTGTTTAGAAATAATGCAAGTGTTTTCAAGCTTATATCTATACAACTTTGTATGCTTGAAAAACACAAGTTTTGACTTAGTCTAAAAAATTTATTGTTACTGGGAAACACTTTATAGATCATCAGTGTTCCAGTTTCATCTTTTAATACTAACTTAGACTAAATCTGATCATTTACTTTATGAATCAAAATATGCAACTATATTTACAGCCATCAACATGAAATAAGTTACAATTTTGACAACTTTAAATACAAACAACAAGTAAATGATATAAGAGTTAGGCCCTTCTCTTCGATGTCTGTCCTGGAGCATCTTTAGAAGCCTTTCTCTTTGGTGATGGAGAGGATGGAACAGACACTGGTGGTCTCATACCTAGAACAGCTTCCATCTGTTGAATTCTTATCCAAACCTTTTCAATCCTCTTCATAAATGCCTTTACATCAGGAGACAAATCAGTTTTACCTTTGAAAGTTAATCCTATCTCCTTCAGTTCAGTCCATCCAAAAGCTTGGACTGATGCATTTTTCCTTTCATCTGTAAAGTTACCCTCCCTGGTCAACTTTATATTAAATCTGGTCATGCCTTGATGATTTTCAGCGAGTTTGATTTCAGCACCTATGATCCTTCTGGCATCAGCCCTGAATTTCAATATATCATCATACTTGGCTTTCTGCTTAGCCATTTGGACCATATGTTCAGTTTCCTTGGATATTCTCTGTTGTTCCATGGCAGACTGGAGTTGATCACGATTGATTTTGAGAGAAGTATCCAGAGGAATGAATGTGCTTATATCTGCATCTTTTATTGCTTTGAGTTGTTTGGCAGTAAGTTTTGGCAGACCCTTTATCTTCTTCCTGTACTCTATTTCCAGAGCACCAGCATTCTTCCTTATTTTCCTCTGGAGGTTCACCAGTTCCTCCTTTCTCTGCCTAATCAGTTCAGGTACACTGACACCATAAGTTACAACATCATACAATTGTTCTTCTTCAGAGTACCTGGACCGAATGTGAACATCATCCAATGCATTCAGACATTGATGAACTCTGGGGTCATCCTTCATCTTCTTGTAAACATCAATATTTATGGCCAATCTGCCAGCATTATATGAATCCAGAGTCCCCATGGTTGCCATCTCCCTATGATGGGCCAGCAGTTCATCTTTTTGATTTCTTTTGAAAATCTCTATCATAATACATTCTTGTTCCAGTTTCTTAGAGGTGTCATCATCAGCAGTAGGAAACTCTGATGAACCTTCAACAGTTTGCTCTTCTCCTCCAGGTACCATTTGTTCTTTTCCTTTTACAGATTTCAGCGTTGTTGGGATATCTAGGAAAGATTCAAACTGGGGCTCACTGGCATCAGTACCAGCAGCCTCTTCAACCTGCATAACGGCTTCAGTGCCAAGTGTTCTTTGTGCTAATTGTGCACTGGTATCAGTACCAGTCACTTGTTTTCGTTGCACGATGCTTTCAGTAGCAAGGGCTTTTTCAATAGCACTGGTGACCACTTCTTTCTTCTTCCTAACTAAACCTTCTTGAACATCAGACGACTTTTCCCCTTGGAATGATCACCAGTTCTTGACTTGAGATCATTCCATAATTGTTCAAGCATATGTCTGTCCAGTTCACCAAACGTTCTTCCAGCCACTGGAGTTGTATCATTCACAATTTTTTTAAGTGCCTGTACTTCCTTTTTAACAAATTCAACTTCTTGAGGCAAGTGCTTTGGCAGCTCAGTGTTAACCATTTTCACAACTTCTGGCAACAGTCCATCTTTAATTGTTCGAAGAACAGACCCAGAAATCTCTTCAGTGATTTCTTTCAGCATACTGTGTCTGAACTTCTTAGCAACCTCATCACTGATGGTGCTAACAACTGCATTCTGATCAAGTGATGGCCTACTCTCCAATGAACTCACCCTGGTAACCATTTTCTTAACCTCATCTGTCAGACCTGCTAGTGGTTGTACAATTTTACTTTCCACTGCAGTCTGAACAGAACTGACTAGCCTTTCTTCTAATCCCTGGACTGCCACTTTTATATTTTCAGAATTGTTATTTGTGGCCAGTACCAGTTCATCCAGCTTCTCAAAGACAAGCTTCTCATTCCCAGCAAACACATTCATTTCTGAAGCTAGATTATTTGATAATAAAGACTTGAAGTCAGAAATAACCTGGGATGAAGATTGCAGTGATCTCTCCAGGTCCGCCACCTTACTTAAAAGGCCTTGGACCTCGGCTGAAGACGAAGAGGAGGGACCACTAGGAGGATCAAGATTGGAAGTCATTCTAGTCATGAAAGGTACTTGTGTCCAGACCTCTTCAGAAGTAGTTTCAGCAGTTATAACTGTTGAGTCCAGCACACGTGTTTCAGATAAGTCAACTGGAGTTTCAAGTGGTGGGGGTTGAGATTGTGAAATTTGAATTGTTGGTGGAGTGAAGTATGGAGTGGTTTGTGGAATTGAAGGTGGTGGAGGTGGTGGCATTTGTGATTCTGGTGGTGGCAAATTTGTTTCTGGTGGAGGTGGTGGCATTTCTGGTAGACGCTCTATCTCTACTACATCATCTCCAAGAAAACTCATGTCAGTGTCAAAGTTATGACCTTCTGACATGGGTGAATCAGCTTCATCCCAAAAAGTTTCACCAACAGTCTGATCACCAGTCAGTTCACCAGCTTCAACATTCAAATCGATCTGAGCCTCTTGCTCACCAGTTACTTGTTCATCAGCCTGAACATCTTGTTCTACCTGCTCATCAGTCTGTACATTCTCAATCTGCTCAACAGCCTGTACAACATTCTCTGTCTGCTCAACAACATGTAACATTTTCAACCTGTTCAACATTCTCTTCTGGTTCAAAAATTAGAGACCCATCTAAATTCATAACATCACCTGGATGTCTTTCTGGATTCACCTGAACACCATCTCTCATCAGACGCCTATTTGATCTTGGTCGTCTGGAAGGTTCAACATTTGGTTGTTGACCTTCAGGAGCCACTTGTCTTATGGGTTGTACAGCTTCTATAATTTGAACATCTTGGTCACCAGAGTGTAACAACCTTACTTTTTTTAACATTTATATATGTTCTATTTATGTTGTCTATGATCCCGTAAGCCATAGTTATACTTGAAGCTAGTAGATAATGCCCCTAAATTAGCAATCTAAAGCTATTGTTCAGTTCTAAATTCAATTTATAAAATGCCATTGAACAAAATTTTTATTGATGGTTAATCAAGTAATAAATGATAAAGTGAGCCTCACAAGTTGAGATATCAATCAAAATTCTTATAAATGTTCAACAAATCAATCACCAAACCAATTTAAGTAAATATGACATGAGAATAAAGATTTCTATCTCAAAGTATAGTCATACATTAATATGTACATAAAAGTGTTTAAATAACGATAAGTATATATATATATATAAATAAATATAAAAATATATATATAATATATAAAATATAATATATACACATATATATATATATATATATATATATATATATATATATATATATATAGATTTTAGGTAAAATAAAACAAGTATTAAAATAAAACAAATATATATATATATATATATATATATATATATATATATATATATATATATATATATATATATATATATATATATATATATATATATATATATATATATATATATATATATATATATATATATATATATATATATATATATATATATATATATATATATATATATATATATATATATATATATATATATATATATATATATATATATATATATATATATATATATAT
>CM067172.1:58889000-58903028 GCA_034093135.1 Erigeron breviscapus | reverse complement strand
CACTCTAAGAAATAGAGAAATGAAAGATAAGGCAAAGGATCTTCAAGATAACTTCACACAAGATCCATCTCTCTATCATGCCACAATGAAAAATCCAACAGCTGATGTTAATGCCTTCTTTTCTGGAGTTGGTAATATTGGTGAGACAGACTATAGTGGTCCACTGATGGATGGAGATGATTCTTCCGGATTCATGGCTACTGATGCTGGTAACAAGGGTAAAAAGGCTAATGAAGGTGCAAAGACTGGAAATATGAAGTTTAGTAATATTGCATCTTCTTCTGCTGGTTACAAGTCCATGCCTATGAATATGAAATCAGCTGAGGGTAGGATGAATGTATTTGCTGCCATGTGTGCTGCACATGAAGCTTTTTTTGCGGGTAGAATCATAGATCCAGCACTCATTGATGAAGATTACGACCAGATAGATCCAGATGATGTTGAAGAAATGGATCTGAAATGGCAACTGGCCATGATCACCAGGAGAGTGCAAAAGTTTATGCATAGAACAGGCAGACAGCTTACTGGAGGTACTCAGGGCTTTGACAAGTCAAAGGTGAAGTGCTATAACTGCGAAGGTTTTGGACATTTTGCCAGAGAGTGTCAACGGCCTAAGAGAGAGGCCAATGTTACCCCTACACGTCAAGATAGAGGTGGTAATCGTTCGTTCAATCAAAATTCAACTAGAGCTCTTTTGTTGACTGATGATCCTACTGCAAATGTCAACGGCAATGACAAGGCTATAGTAGCTGTTCAACCCGATGGTTCTTATGTTTGGAATCTTCCACATGATGAGACCAATAACGCTTATTTGGATGAAATCCTTGATGATATGGCTCAAATAGTTGATTCTCCTGATGACTTCTTGGACACCACAGTTTACCATAGTGAAGAGCAATTGTATGAGAATACTAAAAGTTCGAAATTGGAATCTGTTGCTGCTGGTGTATATGATACTAATTCCGAATCTGACAATGAGTTAGAAAATGTCAAGAACCTTGATGAAGTGAAAGCTACTGAAGAGGTGAAAGCTGCTGAGGTTAAAGATGATTCTGCTACAGAAAAGGGTAAAAAGACAATTGAAGAGCAGATGCAAGAGTTTGAGATTCCGGCTGGCATGACTGTGGATGACTTTGTTGCTTACATGGCAGATTGCAAAGAGGCAGACCAACAGGTATCTTATTCTCTACATACTATTGTTCATGTTTGCAAAATTGTTAATCGATGTTTGATGAAATTGAACAAAAGAATGAACAAATTAAGAAATTAGAATCTGCTGTCAATGCTGCTCATGATGAAAGAGATAAGTTAATTAAAAAGGGTCTAACTGTAAATGATAAAGAAAAATTCTTCAAGGAAAAGATTAGATCTTTAGAGTCTGACATTAGAGCTATGAAAGATAAAGTCAATCAGTCTGTGGCCGTAGAAAGAGTAGGTACTGAAGCTTACTCCTTGTTAGCTAGAAAGTGTGCTACCATTGAAAAGGAACTTGCTGATGCTAGGATAGAAATCTTGGAATTAAATGCTAAATCTGATTCTGCTAGACATGCTGAGCTTTTAATGCATATGACAAAGTTTGAGAATTCTTCCTCTAAGAGTCTTGACACTGCTAAGATCTCTTATAAAGATGTGCCTCCTCCTTTCAATAATAACTATACTTCTGTTGAACCTAATATTCCTGAAATCCTACTTCAACCTAGTGTTGTAGATGGTAAACCAAAAGACTCAATTCCTGAGGCAAAGATGCCTGAGGGAACAAAAGAGTCTAAAGGAGTTTCTTCTCAACCTAACAAGGAAGAGAAATTGAAAGGTGTTGTCTTAAATCAGTTTATTCCTAATGGTCAGAAAGACAGTATTGTACACTTTACACTTCACAAGAGTAATAGGGTCTATACTGAGTTAGAATTTCCATTAGAATCTATTGACCCTAAGAGGATTGATAAAGTCTGGGATGTAGCTATTGAGGATATGAAGAAATTAAGTCAGCAGCGTCTCACTCCATTAACTAAGCAGTCTAGGATTAGAAAATCTGAAGATAACTTAGCCGTTAATGAAGAAGCAACTAAGGCTTTAAAGCACATCTTAATGCCTGCCCTTAAGAAATCTTCAAGTAAAGATAAACATGAGAAGGATGGTGCTAGAAAGTCTAGGATATCACCAACTAAACGAGACCCTGAAAAAGAAGATCAAAGAAAAACAAGTAAGTCAGTGGACACTAGTGCTAACAATGAATCTGTAGGTACCGATAAAAAGATAGATACAAACAAAAAGTTCAAGGTCCTCTCCTGCTTTGCTTGTCATGAAAAGGGTCATGTTTATAGTGTATGTCCAAATAGACCTCGAAGATCAGGTTCTCCTTCAAAGGTTTCCACCTCGGAAGGAAAAAGGGGGTTGGGTAATGATAAACAGGTTGATGAGGCTAAAGTTCAATCTTCTCTAAAACCGTTTACTATACCTCAACGACGTGAATCTCCACTGAAAGGTTCATCAGGAAATGTTCATAGGAATTCAAATCGTTTTCAAACACCTCCATGACCTGCTCATTTGGCTTCTAGAAATCAAAATTCATATTATGACCGAATTCATTTGAGTGTTCGACCTTCTTATGGCCCTCATTCTCCTAGACCTTCTCCGACGAGAGGTCAGAAGTCTCCTCCAGTGAGAAGACGAGACGAGAATCATGTCCCACCCACGGCCTCGAGCAATGGATATTGGACTGAACTGATTCTCAGGGATGAGAAGGGTCCCCAATGAAAACTAATTTTTCTCATTTTATGTGCAGGGAGTTCCTAGGAAACCAATCCATTTATGGTACCTTGACAGTGGATGCTCCAGGCACATGACAGGGGACAGGAAACTCTTGTCCAATTATACTGGTATAAATGGGTCGTACGTTAGTTTTGCTGGATCCAAGGGCGGCAACATCACCGGTCAAGGAGATGTCGTCAATGGAAAACTTACTCTAGAAAGAGTAAACTATGTGGAACAACTTACTCATAATCTAATGAGTGTCTCCCAGATCTGTGACAAGGGCAACAATGTTCATTTCACAGAAAAGGAGGCATTCATCTTGAAGCCGGGTTTCGTTATTCCAGCAGAATGGATAATGCTCAGAGCTCCTAGGAAGAGAGACATCTATGGCTTAGTTTTAGGTGTTGATAATCCAACGGAGCCCCTCTGTTTGTTGAGCAAAGCAAATGAGTCTGAATCTCTCCTCTGGCATCGTAGAATGGGACATATCAATTTTCGGAAGATGAATGAACTTGTTAGTCTTGGATTAATTGAAGGTGTTCCAGTTAAGAAGTTTGGGATGGAAGATAAATGTGTACCATGTTTGAAAGGAAAGCAACACAAGAATCCTCATAAACCAAAGGTGCACAACACTATATCCAAACCATTCGAACTACTTCATATGGATCTCTTTGGTCCTGTGAATGTAAGAAGCATTGGAGGGATGTCCTACTCAAGGTACTCATGGGTATTTTTTTTGAAGACAAAGGACGAGACCGCAAACCGGTTTATGGATTTTGTTAGACAAGTTGAGAATGTCCATGAAGTTAAAGTTAAGAGAATCAGGAGTGACAATGGCACTGAGTTCAAGAATAATACTATTACGGTTTTTTGCTTAACCAAGGGTATTCAACATCAATTCAGTGCACCGCATGAGCCACAGCAGAATGGAGTAGCTGAAAGGAAAAACAGGACATTGATAGAAACAGCTAGGACGATGCTTGCTGATTCAGGGCTTCCTGTTACTTTCTGGGGGAGGCAGTGAATACAGCTTGTCACATTTTAAATCGGGTTTTAACAGTTAAACGGTTCAAGAAAACTTGTTATGAACTTTTGCACAACACAAAGCCCAATTTACAAAATGTTGAGCCGTTTGGTGTTCCTTGTACTTTTCTTAAAGTACTTCCTCAGGGAAAATTTGATCCTAAATCTGAGGAGGGTTTCTTTTTAGGTTATATACCTAGTACACCAATTCGGCGTGTGTACAATCAGAAAACTGGCAAAGTTAATTTTGGTACAAATGTGGTAATTGTCAGTCATAAACCTGCTGTACACATTAGTCCTGCTAATGACTTCGATTATGATGGTGTCTTCACCTCTTTTCGTGGTCCTGTTTCTTTTACAGGTGTTCCGACTATGGAAGATGTAGTTACTCTTCATGATCCACTTGATGGTGGGCCGGTTACTGTTTCTTCTCCGGTTTCCTCACCATTCATTGAGCCTGCTTCCAAATCTGGAGAATCAAGTGGGACCAAAGAAGCAGATTCCACCTTAGAGAATGCTCCTAAAGATCCTAATGATCCTTTACATATACCTCTACCTGACACTCCCTTCTATGATACTGACGACACGGAAGGTGAAAATCAGGAGGAGCCTAAAACTCCAGAGCAACATGTGCAGACTAACTTGGGAAATGATCTTACAGTCGATACGGTTCCTCAAACAAGAGTCAACAAGGATCATCCAGTAGAGCAAATCATTGGTGATGCTTCTGCCTCTGTTCGCACGAGAAATCAGAATAGAAAAAATTTGTCAAGTATGTTTGCTGAAATTAAGGATACTGGGGCAATTACTTGGTACTTGTACTTTTGCTTCATCTCTCAGGTTGAGCCTAAAAATGTTGGAATGGCTCTTAAAGATCCGTCATGGGTTGAGGCGATGCAAGAAGAATTGGCTCAGTTTAGGAAGCTTGATGTATGGAAGTTAGTTGACTTACCTCAGGGTGAATCTCCTTTATCAACGCGATGGGTTTTTCGTTGTTAAAAGGATGACAAAGGTGTAGTCACTCGCAATAAGGCTCGGTTGGTGGTTAGAGGTTTTGAGCAACAAGAAGGCTTCGATTACGATGAGACATTTGCACCAGTAGCTAGACTTGAAGCTATTCGATTATTTCTGGCATATGCTAGTTATAAAGGTATAAAGGTGTATCAACTTGACGTAAAGAGTGCCTTTTTGTATGGGGAAATAAGAGAAGAAGTGTATGTAGATCAACCTCCCGGGTTTGAGGATCCAGACTTTCCTAATAGAGTATATCGTCTAGATAAGGCTCTATATGGTTTACATCAGGCTCCTCGATCATGGTATGAAAAACTGTCTACTCATCTGCATGAAAATGGTTTTACTAGAGGTTCTATTGACAGCACGTTGTTTATCAAATGGAAAGGGAAGGACTATTTGCTTGTACAGGTTTACGTCGATGATATTATTTTTGGTTCATCTGATAAGAATATGTGCAAGGAATTTGAGCAGAGCATGAAGGCTAAGTTCGAAATGAGTGCTATGGGGGAATTAACTTTCTTCCTTGGACTACAGGTGGATCAACTGAAGGATGGGTTTTTTATTCATCAGACCAAGTATGTTCAAGATCTTCTTACTAGGTTTCGGATGACCGATGCTAAAGATGCTATTACTCCCATTCAGACTAATCATGGGTTGTGTCCTGATAAGACTAATGATCCAGACGTCGATGCAACTCAATATCGGGCTATCATTGGTTCCTTGATGTATCTGACGGCTTCACGTCCAGACATTACCTTTGCTGTTTGTATGTGTGCTAGATATCAGGCTAATCCGAAAGAGTCACATTTGAAAGCTGCGAAAAGGATTCTTCGTTATGTGAAAGCCAAGCCTCGTCTAGGGCTTTGGTATCCCATGCATGGTTCCTTTGAATTCAAAGCTTATACTGATTCGGATTATGGTGGCTGCAGTTCTGATAGGAAATCAACGTCAGGTGGATGTCAGCTTTTAGGGGGGAGAATTATATCGTGGCAGTGCAAGAAGCAGACATCTGTTGCACAGTCTACCTGTGAAGCAGAGTACATAGCTGCTGGTCAATGCTGTTCTCAGGTACTTTGGATACAGCAACAATTGCGCGACTATGGTATGGATATCTCAGACTCTCCTATTTGTATTGATAATAAGTCTGCCATAGATATTACTAAGAATCCGAAAAAACTTTAAAGTCACCAAGCACATAGATATAAAGCATCACTTTTTACGTGACTGTTTTGAGAAAAAGCTTATTCATTTAGAAAAGGTTATTACTGATGATAACCTTGCTGATTTATACACTAAAGCTTTTGATAGACCTCGTCATGAGTTGTTATATCAACTCAATGGTATGAAGAATGTCGAGTAGTTTCTCTCAAAGAACTTAAATTTTCTTTTCGAGTCTTAGTAGTTTAAGTCGTATATAGATAGTGTCAAAAAATAAATAAATAAAAAATAAATAAATAAATAAATAAATAAATAAATAAAAAAATAAATATATATATAATAAATAAAGTAAGGTTACTGCACTTCATGATTAGACGTGACGATACTTTAGCTTTTAAGTCTACTTAATTGTACTTTAAAATGCTCAGTTCAGTGATACCATTATATGATGTATCGATAGGCACAAAGTACCAAAGTTTCCTTATAATCTGAACTTAAATGTATACAATGTTCTTATGGGAACGTATTCAGATATATGGCTGAGAATGCTTGTTCTTAAAATAGACAAGTCCTTTAAATCTTATGAAAGATCTTGCATTGTAATTATGTATATTTGGTCTTTATAAAGAAGGTCTCGGGTACATATATGTGTATGTATTGCTTTTTCGGATGTATATTTGTGACAAGATATACAAATATCAAATAAATCTGTTGAAAATATGAAGCTAATGTGGCCTTTGAGATTTGAACAAGTAAGTCCTTGGGGTGTCCTTGTATACCTAGCCTACCTAAAGTTTCCAACTTGGGATAGGTTGTCAGAAAGTTCGCTACACGGGTCTCATAGAAAGTCACGGGTTTTCATAAGTGCTTTACAAAATTAATGTCACAAATATGCAAGTACTTGGCATTATGCAATGTTGAGTATATTTCCGTACGTGAGTCAAGTTAAGTCGCTTTACGCGTGAGGAATCACCGACCTGTCACCGCTGACTTGATTCTTAAAGACTTTCTCACTTTACTCACCAAATGTCTTAATCTTAGTGCTTGTTTCAATTGTGAGAGTGTATCTGAATATGGGGCACATAAGTTCGCAAACTAAATTGTGGCATGAGTAACTTACTAGGTTACATGGTGACTGTCCTTGGCTCAAGTAATACGAAAGTGCCACAAACCAAAAAGGAGACTGGAAGTACCGAGTGTTTAAGAGGACAAACATATTGGTAATTGTTTTTGGATCACTGTTCATAACTAATAATAAGAGAATTATTTCTCGCTAGTAGGCTTATGTAAATGCTAATCTGATCTGATCAGTAGTAACCAAGTAACATGTGCATAATGAATAAATTACGTTAACTGGTGTATAGATTAGTTTATTGTTCTGTAATTTTTATTCTAATTTATTTTTCATTTTATTGAGTCAAAATAGTATTTTCATAAGTTCTTATTGCACGAGAGATTCTACTTAAATTCTGTTGAGTATATGTTTTGCTGAATTCATTCATTTGAATTCTTTATGAGGTTATGTGATTAGTACAAAAGAAGATTTTTTGATATGGACATTAATTTGTTTAAGTTTAGAAAATGATCTTTTAAATTTTATGTGAAAAGTCAAAGTTATTTGAAATCTCACGAGTTTAAGTTGTTACAAGTTACGAATTTAATTAATAACTTGGTGACCTTTTAGGGTTTGACAATGGAATGACCTTCCTTGATCTTTTGTTAGATTCTTGAGTATTTCGTAATTGTTAACCCTAATTTTGTGTGTTTTAACTTGAATTTTCTGCATTATTATGCCTTTGCTCTTGATGCGTTAATGAGTTTTTGGTAAGTGTGCAGTGTTTAGGTTAAGAAGATAAAGTTGGAGTGCTGATCTTTGTTGCAATACAGTGTTATTCATACTGATGATATCGTGGAGACAAGATTTTTGGTGTGAAGTGACAATATTGTGATGCAGATATGAGCACGTGAAGGAAGAATACATGAACCTGTCTTTGGAGTATTTATTTGCTTTTCATTTCATGTATTTAGTGAAAATAATCAGATTTGATGCTTGTTTCTTTTGATTTTCGTACCTTGACTTATGACATGATTTCGGAAACTTTACAAAGTTCTTCATTGGATTTTTGGATTATTCATTGTTTGTTAGTTTTGTAGACGGCTTCTAATATGGGACTTAAGTGTTTCACGATGGTTTGCCGTCAAGCATCTCTATGATTAGCGAAAGGTTCTCCGTATCATGGTCGTGGTTGGTAACGCTGTTAATATATCAATTGATCATTTTCAGGTTTGTTGATGGTTGGTTTTAGACCTTGGGGTTTTTTTATTCAAGATTATAATGTTTGTTAAATACTTACATTATGATGATGATTTTGGATGATGGTACTTCTTGGTACAAGGCATGAACAAGTTGCTTTTAATGAGTTTTTGCTATGTACAGGATTAGGTCAAGGGTCGCATCGTGGAAAGTTTTCGTGATGAGGAATCTGGAAAAATTTTCTAAGTACAAATTTGTTCTTACGAAGATAGTATTAACTTCGTTCAGAATTGCTCTTAAGAAAATTGGACTTATTTTCGTCACATCTAGTTTCGTTTTCTTTGGTTTTAACAAAGATAACTTCTATCTTCGTTCCATTTGATCTTACGAAGATTAACTTCGTTCTAACTTATTTCTGACCGATAACCTAACCGACCCGTTTTGACCCGTTTTTAGCCTTCTATATAAATACCAACTTAATTCATTTTCTCTTTTACATTGCAATAAATTTTAAAGGAAAACGAATTTAATCTTCTTCTTCTGCCTAAACCTCTATACTTTCATCAATCAAATCACTTGATTAAACTCGATTCTCTGCTTGTTGTTTCGATTAATATTGAAATCAGTGATTCAGGTATATGATCGAGCATCGTCATTCACAAATCCCCAAATTCTAAGTTCTTATTTTGCCCAATTTTTGCATGAACTCAATCGGTTTTATATATAATGAAGGTTTCTAGGGTTTAATTTCGTTTTTCGATTTTAACCCATTGGATCTTTAATTCATCTGTAAAATCGAAGTGGGTTATGCTACATTTAAGTGATACAAATGTTTTGTAATTGTTTTCGGGCAAATCACGTGTTAATCAATTTTTTAAAATTCGAATGTTTGATTTTGGAAACAACATGATGTTCAGAATGTCTACGAACTTATCCTTCCTTCATTGTTTACGAACTTAGGTTTTGAAGTTGAGTTTACGAATTTAGTCCATGTTTTCAACTAACGAATTTAGGAGTTCTTGTTAACAAACGAACTTAGTTAAGCTTCAATGCTATCTTCGTTTATTGTTACCTAACGAACTTAACGCCTATTTTCGTACAGTTTTCCCTTACGAACTTAAAGACTAATTTCGTACAGTTTAAACTTATGAAATTATTGATTAAGTTCATCTAAGCCTGCAACTCATTTCTTGTGCTAATCCTATAATTGTTTTTTAATTATGCTTTGTTTTGTAGAAATGGCTCTTGCCCCACGTCAGTTCATTAAGAAGCACAATCCTCTTACTTATCGCAGAGCTAAGCGTGCACGAATTCCTGAGGCTACTTCAGTATCTACAGCTGCTGCTGCTATTCCTGCTGTCTCTACAGCACAGGTTGCTTCTGTTGCCGGTAGTGTAACGTTGCGTCCACTGTTGCCTCCTGCCTTACCAATATTGCCTAGATTGCCTACTTTTCCTCCTCTTCCTTCAGATTACTCACTAGTTCGGCGTATCGATGTTCTTCAGGCTCGTGTTGATACATTAGAGTCTGATCTTACGAATGTTCGAGGTGCTTTGACCTTTTTAATAAACTGGGTCAAGAATCAAGGGGGAGATGTTCCTGAAGAAGTTTGCAGATTGTCAGTAGTTCAGCCAAGACGTCAGAATGATGATGATGATGCTGATAATGCTGGTAATAGGTTTGATTCTCGCCCAGTTTCTGACAAAGGAAAAGGTGTTGAGACTCAGGGGGAGACAGGAAAGGATACTACCCAGATTGGTACTTCTGGTGCGGGTGGATCAAGTGCTCCTCGTGATGTTGAAGTTATTGAAGCACTTGACTCAGGTAATTCTTCGAAATCGATTGATTATTTAAGTGATGATCAAGTTGAAGCTGAAACTGAACGATTAAAGTGTGAAGTTAAGGCAAAATTTGGACATGACTGTAATACCGAAGAAAATGCTTTTCATTCTGTATTTGATAACTTGTTAGATAAACAACAAAAAGCAGAAACTGAAAGAGAAAAAGAATTACAGATTCAAAAGCAAACAGCCTTGGAATCTGATTCTGATTCTGATTCAACTTATGATTATGATAAAGATTAGATGAAGTGTATATTAGGTTGCATGTAATAAGTTTACGACATGTAAAATGTAATCTATCTTATTTCAATGCAATTATATTTTATCTTTATTATTATTATAATCATGATTATTCATTGTATTTTGGTGTTCATTTTGTGTAATCTTAATAGATGATACAGATGATGCAGAATTATTCTTGATGGTGATGAACTTGAGGAAGGTGAGTTTGTTCCTGAACCGGATCTAAACATATTCAAGAAACCTTATGGGTTTGATGATGTTTGGGACTCAATTCCTGAAGATCCATCTATAGAAGAAAGAAAAGTGTTAGAGTTCAAGAGAAAAGAAGTTAAGGAAAGAATGCTTCAAGATTCAATTAGTAGCACCGCTAAAGTTTTAAATTTTGTGGTATATGCTAAGTTGATGATACATTGATTCCTTTCCACTGGGAAATTAACTTGACAAGACTTTTTGATCCAAATGATTATCCAGTTCCTCTCAGAGAAGATGATCCACTACAAGAGATTGATCGACTTGTGCCTGGGCAAAGAATTAATGAATATATATGCACATGGGATACTATGAAACCCATTATGTATTGGACTCACATCTCAGATAAAGATGCTGCAAAATATAAGACAATAATCTGGAGTTGGTTCTATGACGAAGAATTGAAGTTGTTCGTTCTTAAAAGACCAGAAGGTTGCCAGTATTTAGCATGGCGTGAGAGACACTTCAGAAGTTTGTGTGAAGAAGATCTACATGAACTTGGAAATAATAGGATTATCAATCCAAGTGGTTATGGTCTTGCTGATGTTGTTGGTAAGAATCTTCATGAAGATTTCAAGTTGAGATCGAATATGAAAGACTCAGAGAAACCAAAGTTTCATATTGAACCAAGACGAAAGAAGAAGGTGGTTAAGCCAGATAAAAGCGTTGAGTATATTCAACTTGATATCAAGTGTATGATCAAAGTCCCTGCCAAGAAGTTGGCACAAGATGTCTTGGATAAGATGGAAAAAATTTCTAAGTACAAATTTGTTCTTACGAAGATAGTATTAACTTCGTTCAGAATTGCTCTTAAGAAAATTGGACTTATTTTCGTCACATCTAGTTTCGTTTTCTTTGGTTTTAACAAAGATAACTTCTATCTTCGTTCCATTTGATCTTACGAAGATTAACTTCGTTCTAACTTATTTCTGACCGATAACCTAACCGACCCGTTTTGACCCGTTTTTAGCCTTCTATATAAATACCAACTTAATTCATTTTCTCTTTTACATTGCAATAAATTTTAAAGGAAAACGAATTTAATCTTCTTCTTCTGCCTAAACCTCTATACTTTCATCAATCAAATCACTTGATTAAACTCGATTCTCTGCTTGTTGTTTCGATTAATATTGAAATCAGTGATTCAGGTATATGATCGAGCATCGTCATTCACAAATCCCCAAATTCTAAGTTCTTATTTTGCCCAATTTTTGCATGAACTCAATCGGTTTTATATATAATGAAGGTTTCTAGGGTTTAATTTCGTTTTTCGATTTTAACCCATTGGATCTTTAATTCATCTGTAAAATCGAAGTGGGTTATGCTACATTTAAGTGATACAAATGTTTTGTAATTGTTTTCGGGCAAATCACGTGTTAATCAATTTTTTAAAATTCGAATGTTTGATTTTGGAAACAACATGATGTTCAGAATGTCTACGAACTTATCCTTCCTTCATTGTTTACGAACTTAGGTTTTGAAGTTGAGTTTACGAATTTAGTCCATGTTTTCAACTAACGAATTTAGGAGTTCTTGTTAACAAACGAACTTAGTTAAGCTTCAATGCTATCTTCGTTTATTGTTACCTAACGAACTTAAAGCCTATTTTCGTACAGTTTTCCCTTACGAACTTAAAGAGTAATTTCGTACAGTTTAAACTTATGAAATTATTGATTAAGTTCATCTAAGCCTGCAACTCATTTCTTGTGCTAATCCTATAATTGTTTTTTAATTATGCTTTGTTTTGCAGAAATGGCTCTTGCCCCACGTCAGTTCATTAAGAAGCACAATCCTCTTACTTATCGCAGAGCTAAGCGTGCACGAATTCCTGAGGCTACTTCAGTATCTACAGCTGCTGCTGCTATTCCTGCTGTCTCTACAGCACAGGTTGCTTCTGTTGCCGGTAGTGTAACGTTGCGTCCACTGTTGCCTCCTGCCTTACCAATATTGCCTAGATTGCCTACTTTTCCTCCTCTTCCTTCAGATTACTCACTAGTTCGGCGTATCGATGTTCTTCAGGCTCGTGTTGATACATTAGAGTCTGATCTTACGAATGTTCGAGGTATTTGACCTTTTTAATAAACTGGGTCAAGAATCAAGGGGGAGATGTTCCTGAAGAAGTTTGCAGATTGTCAGTAGTTCAGCCAAGACGTCAGAATGATGATGATGATGCTAATAATGCTGGTAATAGGTTTGATTCTCGCCCAGTTTCTGACAAAGGAAAAGGTGTTGAGACTCAGGGGGAGACAGGAAAGGATACTACCCAGATTGGTACTTCTGGTGCGGGTGGATCAAGTGCTCCTCGTGATGTTGAAGTTATTGAAGCACTTGACTCAGGTAATTCTTCGAAATCGATTGATTATTTAAGTGATGATCAAGTTGAAGCTGAAACTGAACGATTAAAGTGTGAAGTTAAGGCAAAATTTGGACATGACTGTAATACCGAAGAAAATGCTTTTCATTCTGTATTTGATAACTTGTTAGATAAACAGCAAAAAGCAGAAACTGAAAGAGAAAAAGAATTACAGATTCAAAAGCAAACAGCCTTGGAATCTGATTCTGATTCTGATTCAACTTATGATTATGATAAAGATTAGATGAAGTGTATATTAGGTTGCATGTAATAAGTTTACGACATGTAAAATGTAATCTATCTTATTTCAATGCAATTATATTTTATCTTTATTATTATTATAATCATGATTATTCATTGTATTTTGGTGTTCATTTTGTGTAATCTTAATAGATGATACAGATGATGCAGAATTATTCTTTGATGGTGATGAACTTGAGGAAGGTGAGTTTGTTCCTGAATCGGATCTAAACATATTCAAGAAACCTTATGGGTTTGATGATGTTTGGGACTCAATTCCTGAAGATCCATCTATAGAAGAAAGAAAAGTGTTAGAGTTCAAGAGAAAAGAAGTTAAGGAAAGAATGCTTCAAGATTCAATTAGTAGCACCGCTAAAGTTTTAAATTTTGTGGTATATGCTAAGGTTGATGATACATTGATTCCTTTCCACTGGGAAATTAACTTGACAAGACTTTTTGATCCAAATGATTATCCAGTTCCTCTCAGAGAAGATGATCCACTACAAGAGATTGATTGACTTGTGCCTGGGCAAAGAATTAATGAATATATAGTCACATGGGATACTATGAAACCCATTATGTATTGGACTCATATCTCAGATAAAGATGCTGCAAAATATAAGACAATAATCTGGAGTTGGTTCTATGACGAAGAATTGAAGTTGTTCGTTCTTAAAAGACCAGAAGGTTGTCAGTATTTAGCATGGCGTGAGAGACACTTCAGAAGTTTGTGTGAAGAAGATCTACATGAACTTGGAAATAATAGGATTATCAATCCAAGTGGTTATGGTCTTGCTGATGTTGTTGGTAAGAATCTTCATGAAGATTTCAAGTTGAGATCTAATATGAAAGACTCAGAGAAACCAAAGTTTCATATTGAACCAAGACGAAAGAAGAAGGTG
>CM067172.1:58871500-58886500 GCA_034093135.1 Erigeron breviscapus | reverse complement strand
AGTTTTTATTATTATATTTATAAACAAATTATACACCAGAAGTCCTGAACTTGTTATGTCATAAATTAACTTAGTCAAATTGTGATTAGTCGATGATAACAATATTAAAATAACTAGCTAATTTATTATTATGAATATATAAATGTTTCGAAGTAGAGATCAGGAGTAGTATAACAAGACTCTTAATTTAATTAAATTATGTCAATGTAGACTTTGTTTGAGAATCTTGGCGGATTATCTCGGCTTGTGAAGTTTTAAACGCTTATTGAGGTACGGATATTCTAGAGGTTATTAGGAGCTTTTCGGTACAATCTTTTCTCTCAAATTTTGTTTGTTATATATTATTATATGTACGGATATTCTAGAGGTTATTAGGAGCTTTTCGGTACAATCTTTTCTCTCACAACTTTGTTTGTTATATATTATTATATGTACGGATATTCTAGATGTGTTATTAGGATTCCTTCTCGTAAAATCTTTCTGCTAAAAACTTCTTTTGATTTGTTAAGTATAAGGTATTTGCGAAACCATATGTATGTGTACTTTGATTTGAAATAAGTTTGTTAAGGTAATGAGTTTGTCTTTGAATTACGTCTCTGCTTTTCATATTATATTTCTGCTTTTGTCATATCCGTCACTGAGCTTTTTGCTCAGCCGTATTCCTTTTTCTTTCTTATACGGCAGGTGATCAAGCGGGCTTTGGGAACGAGAGAAGAGAGTAGATAGATGTGGACTTAGCACCCCTCGGCTTTAGAGTTTTATTTCAAGCTTTAGAAGTACTTATTTTGATTTATCAGGTTGACTTTAGTTTGATTTTGAATAAGATTAACGCCCTTTTGGCCTTTTAGTTCTTTGATATCATTTTGTATTGTTTTGAAAATTAGGGGCGTTACAAGATCGATATCGTAAGATTCTCCAAGTCTGCTTACACGAAAATATTCATGCAAATAGCAAGCGATTGTTATTTGATGGATGATGAAGATTCCTTTGAAGACTGAAGAAATTGAAGATGCTGCTGTCAAGGGGGAGTTTGTTGATGCATGTTGATGTGACAACAGCAACTTAGATTTGATTAGTCTTTTAGATTAAGACATTATGTTATTTTATGTCTTTATATTATATTTCTGCTTTTGTCATATCCGTCACTGAGCTTTTTGCTCAGCCGTATTCCTTTTTCTTTCTTATACGGCAGGTGATCAAGCGGGCTTTGGGAACGAGAGAAGAGAGTAGATAGATGTGGACTTAGCACCCCTCGGCTTTAGAGTTGATGCGATGATTTGTACACTAATATGTCCCTTGAATATTCGTTGGCCGAAAGATAATACAGTCGCATATTATGAATCATATTAATTGGCCCCGAAAGATTAATACAGTCGCATTTTGTGATTCATGATATGTCCCTCGAATATTCGTTGGCCGAAAGATAATACAGTCGCATATTATGAATCATATTAATTGGCCCCGAAAGATTAATACAGTCGCATTTTGTGATTCATGATATGTCCCTCGAATATTCGTTGGCCGAAATAATATAGTCGCATTTTGTGATTCATGATATGTCCCTCGAATATTCGTTGGCCGAAAGATAATACAGTCGCATTTTGTGATTCATGATATGTCCCTCGAATATTCGTTGGCCGAAAGATAATACAGTCGCATTTTGTGATTCATGATATGTCCCTCGAATATTCGTTGGCCGAAAGATTAATACAGTCGCATTTAGTGATTCATGATATGTCCCTCGAATATTCGTTGGCCGAAAGATAATACAGTCGCATTTTGTGATTCATGATATGTCCCTCGAATATTCGTTGGCCGAAAGATAATACAGTCGCATTTTGTGATTCATGATATGTCCCTCGAATATTCGTTGGCCGAAAGATTAATACAGTCGCATTTAGTGATTCATGATATGTCCCTCGAATATTCGTTGGCCGAAAGATAATACAGTCGCATTTTGTGATTCATGATATGTCCCTCGAATATTCGTTGGCCGAAAGATTAATACAGTCGCATTTAGTGATTCATGATATGTCCCTCGAATATTCGTTGGCCGAAAGATAATACAGTCGCATTTTGTGATTCATGATATGTCCCTCGAATATTCGTTGGCCGAAAGATAATACAGTCGCATTTTGTGATTCATGATATGTCCCTCGAATATTCGTTGGCCGAAAGATTAATACAGTCGCATTTAGTGATTCATGATATGTCCCTCGAATATTCGTTGGCCGAAAGATAATACAGTCGCATTTTGTGATTCATGATATGTCCCTCGAATATTCGTTGGCCGAAAGATAATACAGTCGCATTTTGTGATTCATGATATGTCCCTTGAATATTCGGTGGCCGAAAGTTAATACAGTCGCATATTATGAATCATATTAATTGGCCCCGAAAGATTAATACAGTCGCATTTTGTGATTCATGATATGTCCCTCGAATATTCGTTGGCCGAAAGATAATATAGTCGCATTTTGTGATTCATGATATGTCCCTCGAATATTCGTTGGCCGAAAGATAATACAGTCGCATTTTGTGATTCATGATATGTCCCTCGAATATTCGTTGGCCGAAAGATAATACAGTCGCATTTTGTGATTCATGATATGTCCCTCGAATATTCGTTGGCCGAAAGATTAATACAGTCGCATTTAGTGATTCATGATATGTCCCTCGAATATTCGTTGGCCGAAAGATTAATACAGTCGCATTTAGTGATTCATGATATGTCCCTCGAATATTCGTTGGCCGAAAGATTAATACAGTCGCATTTTGTGATTCATGATATGTCCCTCGAATATTCGGTGGCCGAAAGTTAATACAGTCGCATATTATGAATCATATTAATTGGCCCCGAAAGATTAATACAGTCGCATTTTGTGATTCATGATATGTCCCTCGAATATTCGTTGGCCGAAAGATAATATAGTCGCATATTATGATTCATGATATGTCCCTCGAATATTCGTTGGCCGAAAGATAATACAGTCGCATTTTGTGATTCATGATATGTCCCTCGAATATTCGTTGGCCGAAAGATTAATACAGTCGCATTTAGTGATTCATGATATGTCCCTCGAATATTCGTTGGCCGAAAGATTAATACAGTCGCATTTTGTGATTCATGTATGTCCCTCGAATACTTGGAAAATAACTAGGCATAGATGTTGATGGTAATTAGTACTAACGAAGATAATCTTCGTTGGGTACTAACGAAGATAATCTTCGTTATATGGGCTGGGCTGCTAAGTTCGTAAGAACAAAGCCCAACAGGCCCAATATCGATCAGAAACATATATAAATGAATGGAAACCCTAAAGTGAGGTAATCCGTTCAACTCTCACACACCTACAGCGACTAAGTTCGTTTCTAGCATATAGAAAACGAAGATAGACCACATACGGCTGATTATATACATATAATTGGCAATATATTCGATAACTAATCAAACTAGTTATCTCGTGAGGATTCCGCACTCACGACATAACAATAGACGATCTCGAGAGCGATCTGCAGCTATCGAGGGACTCACAGTTATTGTATGGCGATCATTGTGGTTGTGGTCTTGACATTTGATATGTTATATGTTGTGTGACTCTTGTGATTTTGGTGTAGCTTTTGGATGAGATACTTGTGATATTCCAATATGGTGGACTCCCGATGCGGGACTCCTGTGGAGAAACTATTCTATACTCATTTGTTTATGGATATAATTATGTACATAGGTGTACATACATTAGTATCGAATCTATGGCTATATTTTAAACTATGTGATCCTACGAACTCACCAACCGCGTGTTGACGTTTTAGAGTATCTTTTCAGGTATACAAGAAATCGCTTGCAAGCTAGGAGTTGATGCCTCTAGTTGGACTTAAGGATCTATTGTTTGCTTATAGACTGTAGGCTCGGGCACGATGCCTCGGTTTGTTGTCCCTTGCATGGGATTTATTTGTTGTACTTTGACTTATATTTGATAATTTGTAGTCTTGTGTGAACATTGTTATGGGTGAAATTTCAGGTACCAATATCTTGGAAGCTTGAGATCTTGACATACTAAGATCTTGACATCGATAGATATTTTGATGACTTACTGATGTGATACTAACGTTGCGAAATACTTGTTATTATTATTTTTCAAGATGATGATACTGACTTGAGCGTCGGAGTGGCATTGGCCAAAGGGCTAACGCCAGTTTCTAAGAACTTATTTTGTAGAATTGTGAAAGTGATCAACATCAACAAACACATGCATAACAACGTGGAACAAGGTCTTCACCTTTTGGCTTTCACACCAACTTTAGGTTGAAGGTTTTCACCTTCTCTTATGTTCGCCCGTGTCGCACGTTAATTAATTTCAGGTTGAAGGGTTACACCTTCTCTTATGTTCGCCCGTGTCGCACGTTAATTAATTTCACGGTTGAAGGTTTTCACCTTCTCTTATGTTCGCCCGTGTCGCACGTTAATTAATTTCACGGTTGAAGGTTTTCACCTTCTCTTATGTTCGCCCGTGTCGCACGTTAATTAATTTCACGGTTGAAGGTTTTCACCTTCTCTTATGTTCGCCCGTGTCGCACGTTAATTAATTTCACGGTTGAAGGTTTTCACCTTCTCTTAAATTCGCCCGTGTCGCACGATAATTAATTTCACGGTTGAAGGGTTAAATTCCAAGGTCACGTGTAATTTATTTTGTCTTTAGACAAAATCAGGTATGATTTTGTATTCTTTTACTTTTTTCTTTATTTATTTTATGTCTTTATTATTATTTTTCAAGATGATGATACTGACTTGAGCGTCGGAGTGGCGTTAGCCAAAGGGCTAACGCCAGTTTCTAAGAATTTATTTTGTAGAATTGTGAAAGTGATCAACATCAACAAACACATGCATAACAACGTGGAACAAGGTCTTCACCTTTTGGCTTTCACACCAACTTTAGGTTGAAGGTTTTCACCTTCTCTTATGTTCGCCCGTGTCGCACGTTAATTAATTTCAGGTTGAAGGGTTACACCTTCTCTTATGTTCGCCCGTGTCGCACGTTAATTAATTTCACGGTTGAAGGTTTTCACCTTCTCTTATGTTCGCCCGTGTCGCACGTTAATTAATTTCACGGTTGAAGGTTTTCACCTTCTCTTATGTTCGCCCGTGTCGCACGTTAATTAATTTCACGGTTGAAGGTTTTCACCTTCTCTTATGTTCGCCCGTGTCGCACGTTAATTAATTTCACGGTTGAAGGTTTTCACCTTCTCTTATGTTCGCCCGTGTCGCACGTTAATTAATTTCACGGTTGAAGGTTTTCACCTTCTCTTATGTTCGCCCGTGTCGCACGTTAATTAATTTCACGGTTGAAGGGTTTAAATTCCAGTGTCGTGTAATTTATTTTGTCTTTAGACAAAATCAGGTATGATTTTGTATTCTTTTACTTTTTTCTTTATTTATTTTATGTCTTTATTATTATTTTTCAAGATGATGATACTGACTTGAGCGTCGGAGTGGCGTTAGCCAAAGGGCTAACGCCAGTTTCTAAGAATTTATTTTGTAGAATTGTGAAAGTGATCAACATCAACAAACACATGCATAACAACGTGGAACAAGGTCTTCACCTTTTGGCTTTCACACCAACTTTAGGTTGAAGGTTTTCACCTTCTCTTATGTTCGCCCGTGTCGCACGTTAATTAATTTCACGGTTGAAGGGTTAAATTCCAAGGTCGTCGAAATTAATTCTATTGGTTGTCGGTGTTACCATCGATCTCCCGAATTGGCTAACCACGCCACCCATTACACAAACACACGAAATGGCTAACCACGCCACCCATGCAAGTTTAAGATATGGAGACACCCTCTATATCTTAGACACCAATGTCCCTAAGTGAATATTAAAATTAAGAATCCCCTTCTTAATTTTAATCCCCTCCAAAAATCAATCCAATCCCACACATATTATTTTTTAATGCAGGACTGCACTAATAATTGGAGACTGACAGTCATTAAAGATACTGGAAGCTAGAGATCATAGCCTACAAGTGGAATCTTAATTACGCTTAAAAGGTGTATGTATTTAACCCTTTATTTACTACGTTGATTTGATTACTTACTGTTTTAAGGGTCAAGAAAGTCAAGAGTAATTATTAACTGTCATATGACATCATTTTCTTATTAGTCATTTACCATTTTTACCCTTAAAAAACAGTTTCGATATTTGTACTTGAGACAAAATGGATCAAAAGAAAGTTTTCATTCTTTAGTCATATATTTACATAAAAACTACTCGATATGTGTGTTTGTAGAGCGGATGAATGCTTGTGTGATGATTGCTTGTTGTGGAACGTATGTGTGTGTGATCTCCCCCCTTCTGAACGACATCTTTTCCTATTTATAGAGCTAAACGTTAAACTGTATCTCCGAAATATCTGGGATCTTCCTGGACTTGCTCTTTACGCTGAAGAAATGGCATAGATGACCGTTGAGCATTATTCTTCACATGGTAAAACTGTTATCAATCCCGATTCTTGTGGTTGAAGTGGTAAACTATCCGTTGAAACACGTTTTCTTCTTGTAACACGTTTGTACTTCAATCCTGCACATAATATCTACTGTACAACTGTACTAGACATATATTTGTTAGTGAAATCACGGATCCTGAAGATATCAAGATCCTGTTATATCGAGATAATAACATAACACAATCAGAACTAATAAATTAACAGGAACTAAGGATCCTTTAAGACAACGTATTGTTAAGTATTTATCATAGAAGGACTAAAGTGTAAATTCTTATTAGGATCCCAGCAGCGGAAATTCTACCCCAAACACCTTTAATAACTAACGCAATTTCAAAATAGATAAAAAATTAATCATACATTTAAAGATTTTTGAAATTCATATTCCAAGTTAATTATAATCGTATTATCAATTCCTCATATTAAGTTTCGCTTAATAACATCTAATAAATCTGGGTATTATGTCCCCTGTGAAAATTTTAGCATGACATCTAATCTTGTTCCTTTTTATTTGTCTAGTTCTATATGTAGAATTTCTAAATTTATTTTATGTCGGAAATCATTACTAAAATTATTCATAAGTTTACTAACATATGGGATTCTATTATCGTTCTAGGATCATATTCTAAATCACAAGCGAATCATGCAGTCATCCTATTGATGATTTCTAGTTGCTACGTATTTTATAAGATATTAGCCTTTATATATGTAGCATGCATTTCGAATATTGCCTATGTTTTGTAGAAGATATAAGTAATAATAAAGTAATATTTTTAAGAAGAGAATACCTCGTTTCCGCATATGATAAATTCTTACTTGGCATTTGATGTTATTCACGTAGAGATCATGTCTCATTTCTACTCAAGAATCTCATTGAGGTATTCTTTGCTCACGAGAATGCTTACTTCTTTCCTTAAAGCAAGACAATCTTTAGTCATGTGGCTGAAATCCTCGTGAAAAGCGCACCAACCGGGTTATCTGTTCCATTTAAGATTTTTATTTTTTGCCTTTGGCCATCTCACTTTGTTCCCAAGTTCATACATTGCAAAAACTAGACCTGAAATGTCAACAGAAAAATGATAGTCATTTATCCTAGGATATTCCACATTATCCTTATCTTTAATCATGTCATCGACTCTGTGGTTGTCAGATCTTGAATAGGGTTTAGCCCTAAAAGACTTGGAAGATGAGGTTTTCAATTTTTGGTTGGGATGATCATAAGCAGATTGTGACTTTATCCTCATCCTATCCTCCTCATCTGCATATCTTGAACCTCGTATCCTTGCCTCCAACAAGCTCCTACATGGATTTTCCGAAAGATCATCATAGAGTGGAGAATCACTACGCAAACCCAAATGGAAAGCGTGTACCGCCGAAGTGATCTCAAGATCTAGGATAGGAAAGCACTTTTGATGAAACCTGCTAAGATAACTCCCAAGAGATTCATTAGGACCCTGAGTAATCTTATAAAGGTTTTTAATTAAATTTCTATAAAAATGATTATAAAACAAATTAATCATATGAGAGAATGAAGTAATTGAGTAGGGAGGAACACTTAGCAGCCATTCCAAAGCGGAACCCGTAAGAGTAAATTCGAAACCTTTGCACAAGTATCCTTCCCTCAAATGCGCAGGAATAGGAAATCTTTCTATCTTTTCCCTAAATCGGGCAACATGCTCTTTAGGACCTTTAGTACCATCATATAGCTTCAAGTTGAGAAGTTGGATACATTTGGGGATCTCCATATCACATATCGGAGGAGCAAATCTGGAGATATAGCTTCTTGGTGGAACTTCTTCAGAACTGATTCCATGATCCTGCAGATTGTTAGTGTCCAGAAAGTAATGAGTGTTAAGAACATTATAACCTGGGTGTTGGTACGAAGATTCCAGAGTTACGTCAAAATCCTTAGCGTCAACATCTTGAGCTTTAAGATCCTGAGCTTTAAGATCCTGAGCTTTAAGATCCTGAGCTTTAAGATCCTGAGTGACGTCCAGATCCCGATTTGGTAAGATTTCGACAGCCTGAGTTGGATGATGCATCACAAATGGCGGCTGCCTGGTTAGAATGTCTCCTTGATATTTGCTTGAAGATCCCATGACATCGGAATCCAAGATCTCGGGATGCAAAGATGTGGTTGTTGCTCCAAACGGCTTTCTGGTCCTTGATCTTTGCATTTCTATCATCATTTGTACCTGTTCTTTAAATTGAAAAATCATAGAAACAAGATCTTGGTTAGAATCAACAATGGGATCCAACGTAGTTATCCCGGATGTCAATATCTTGGCCGAATCACCATCTTCCTTCTGAGATGATTGGATATGAAGAGGAGAGCCTGTCCCTGAAATTGAAGATGATAAAAAAGAAGAAGACGATTTGGATTGAAATGACATTTTCGCAATAAGTTTCGTAAGATAATGTAATCACAAATTTTAAAGAAAAAATTTGAGAAAAGCACCACTTGCCCCACGGTGGGCGCCAAATTGTTTTGGTCAAAAATTTACCTAAGATAATCTACGTTGAAGACCTAGATTAATTATGTAACCAAACTTTCGTTCGTGAGGTTGTGTGCTTAAAGATCTTGAATGGTCAGTATACTGAGATGTTAAAATAATTGCGAAAATATAACGTATTTGCTAAATATTAAATAATCACGTAAAATAATGCTAAAATGAATGTTTTTATCAAGATAAGACTGTAAAAGTAAAGATCTACTTGTAAAATGTAATAAATGAACAAATAGAGTCCCAAGATCTTGAATAAAAAACGTTAAAACATGATAATACTTAAGAATTCGTTGAGAAACAGTATAAATGCATAAAATATGACTAATTAAAGTACTTGAGCGTAAATAAAAAGATTAATTTGTAAAAGTTGATCAAAAGTAAGCAAAATGTAAAGATATGAGCGATAATCGTAAGAAAAACGATATATAAAATATAAATAAAGTAAAATGCATAAAAGGAGTAAGAACACCGTGATTTGTTGACGAGGAAAAGCCCTTAATCCTTCTTGATTGCCGGCATAAAAACCCCGGGAGGAAGCAATCGTCCCTGCCTTTGTTCTCTTATTAATGATTGTTAAAATGATTACAATGGTGGAATTCGGTTGATCGATTATTGCTAAGTGTGAGAATAAAGATGAGAGTATCGAGAGTAGTGTGTGAATACAAGTGATCAGAGGTATTGCTAGTGAGTAAAGTATATCCTAAATCGATCAGCCTCATTCGTTATTTATAGACCTAGATGCCAACTAACTATCCTAAAAATCTGGGATCTTGAGCTGGAAATCAGGGATCTTGAGCAGATTCTTCTCTTTGACTTGATGACTTGCACTACAAATAAAATGTCATTTAGTGGCACATATTTTTAGCGGCAATTATCTTATACGCCACTATAGAAAGTTTTTATTGACACATAATATTTATGCCACTATAGAAAGGAAACATTAGTGGCACTTTACAACTTGTGCCATTAATTTACATAACTATTAGTGACACAATATGTGTAAGTCAAGATAATTAACTAAGATTGTGTGTTGTACTTCCACTTGCAGTGCAGTGGTTGGACATAAGACAATAGTCTCTTTGTGATAGGGGAGGTCTCAGGATCAAACCTTGAAATGGCAGGGTTTTATCCCTAATTAGTGTCGTGCCTTTGGGCGGCTAGTTAGGGGTTTTTCCTCCTACCGGGTATTGGAGGGTGAGAAGGTATGTAAAACTAGCTTAAACTAGAGCGCTTCGCTGCGATGATTAATCCACACCTTTCAAAAAAAAAACTAAGATTTTGTGTTACATATATAGCCTTTTGCCACTAAATATATTTTAGAGTTAATTACATTTTTCGTCCCTGTGGTTTGCCCCACTTTCAAGGATCATCCCTGAGTATACGAAATTACGTCTTTCATCCCTAAGTATGGAACTCCGTTAACAGATTTGGTCCATGACCAAAACGTCCGTTAAGTAGCGGGTCACGTGAGAGGCACGCCATGGGCAAAATGGTCAGTTCGCTTTTTCAGGGATCAAAAGTGTAAAACTTGTATTTTTTTTATTTGTTAATGAAAAAATCCACAGGGACCAAATTTATATACATACATCTATATCTATATCATCCTTTTCCCCTAATTATTCAACCACATTCAACATCCATACATTTTTCCAGATTATGCATATAGTTCCATATCCAAATCACACCACCAAACAAATTTATATTTATATATATTTCATCATCAATATTCATAATCATCTTGTAGAAATATGTTCTTTTTGTTGTTCATATTTTTGTATTCCATAATACTCAGTATTCGATTACATATATCTACGAACAAGATATGTGTGTAACTATTCTAATTGATTTCTTACCATTCTATATACTCCATCACTTCCATCCCCAAAATCCATACACATTTTTTTTACTGCCCTACCGTCGTCATTGCTTTCCACCCCTCCGACATCACATCCTAGATCCGGCTACCCTACCGTCGTCAACCACAATCCAAACATCCTAAACCAATTCTGGTATCACCATACTAACTGCCGCCGCTACCACCCTTATTTCTATCTTCACTATCATTACCCCATTGCCATCATCTATGAGGAAGCTAAAATTAGATCTGGAATCACGGGGTATTGAACCACCGGTGGTGGCTTTCGGAGAGGCAAAACAAGGGACAACTGGGATGGCAAAGAAATCGAAGGTGCGTGGTGGTGGTTCTTGGTCAGTTGTGTGTGTTTGTGAAATTGGTTGATGGGTTTTGCAGATCCATTTGATTTGGAATGAAACCATTGATTAGATTTTGGTAACTTCATTTCCGGTGAAGTTTCCGACGCCGGCAGCGGTGGTGGTGAAATGGAAGAGGCTAAATTGAATCAATCGAATATGTAATTGTGACATATTACTCGTATATTTGTAATTTTAGCAGAAAAGTATTTGACTTTTGTGGTAAAACTATTACCATACCGACTTTGTTTCTTTCTTGTTTTATTTATTTTACCAGATCCATGGTAAACTCTGGTACATTATTACGTGGTAAAACTATTACCATACCGACTTTGTTTCTTTCTTGTTTTAGATCTATAACAATTATGTATATGACTGGAGCAATTAATTGAGCATCGAGGTTCAGGTCTTCAATGGGGTTTCAAATTGGATTCAGAATATGGGTGGTTATGGTGGTTGAGGTTTTGGATCTGAATATTGAGGTTTCTGATCGGAATAGATGTAAATACATATATACATGGATGGATTTATGTCTAGATAAATTTTTGATATATAGATATAGATGTAAATACAGATTTGTGAAGATAGATATAGATATAAATACACAGATTTTTTGATATATATATATATAGATATAGATATGGATTTATGTCTGGATAAATTTTTGATATATAGATATACATGGATGGATATACAGATTTTTGATATATAGATATAGATGTAAATACATATATACATGGATGGATTTATGTCTAGATAAATTTTTGATATATAGATATAGATGTAAATACATATATATGATGGATATACTAGATTTTTGATATATAGATATAGATGTAAATACATATATACATGGATGGATTTATGTACTAGATTTTTGATATATAGATATAGATGTAAATACAGATTTATTTGATATATACAGATTGATATATAGATATAGATATGGATTTATGTCTGGATAATTTTTTGATATATAGAATAATGATATACATGGATGGATATACAGATTTTTGATATATAGATATAGATGTAAATACATATATACATGGATGGATTTATGTCTAGATAAATTTTTGATATATAGATATAGATGTAAATACAGATTAATGGATGATTTATGTCATTTATGATATTACCTGGAATCTCAAGAATTAACTGCTACAATATGTGCAGAGTGAAGTAGAAATTACAAGTGTAAGTGATGGCGAGAACAAGGAGGTATGGACAACAAGGATGAGAAGCAGAAATTGTCAAGTCTGTGTATAGTTCCATATTGTATTTAATTAAATTCATTCTCAAATGTATTACTTCGTAGAACAATGTCAATAGACAATTGAATTTTATTCCAAGTTATGGTAATAATACTTTGCTTGTTTCGTATCTTCCTTCTGTTTTTATATTGCAGTTCATTATAATTATGAATGACGAATTAGTTTAGCTAAACCAGAAAGTAGCCCAATTTCTTAAAATTCGTTGGTGGTTTTAGTGACACAATATATATGCCATAAAAGTGTCTTTTATCAACAATGGCACAATAAAAAGTGCCACAATAACTATATAAGCCTGCAGCGGCACAAGAAAAAAGTGTCACAAAAAGGCTTTAGTGGCATCGCTTGTAGTGACACTTTTTTTGTATGCCACTGCATCCTAAATGGACTTTTAGTGGCACTTCTTTTACATTTAGTGGCATTTTTTGTGTGCCACTAAATGACAGTTTATTTTTTTTGTTTTTTTTTTTTTTTTTTTTTTTTTTTTTTTTTTTTTTTTTTTTTTTTTTTTTTTTTTTTTTTTTTTTTTTTTTTTTTTTTTTTTTTTTTTTTTTTTTTTTTTTTTTTTTTTTTTTTTTTTTTTTTTTTTTTTTTTTTTTTTTTTTTTTTTTTTTTTTTTTTTTTTTTTTTTTTTTTTTTTTTTTTTGTTTTTTTATTGATTTGAAACAATGGTTCAGGGAATGAATTAGCGTTTTTATGCATTCTCATTTCTTCTTAATTAATTATTATGTCAGGTCCTTGTATTAAAGGTGAATTTATTATCTTGTAGTCAAATTGTTTTAGGTGTGGAAATCAAACGATTACTGGTAAAATTTGTTATTTTATCTATTACTGAAAATCAATTTATTGTTTATAGGTTATAGATAGAACATTGGATAGTTGTATTTTCGTTGTTGGATAACTTTGGTTCTTCAATGGCATCTACAAGTTTGGTCATTTTCTATGTACTCTGTTATGTTGGGAGACTTTGACGGGTTTGATAGGATCTTTCTTATTTCTTCCTTGTTTTTACTTTTTAGATTGATATTCTATATTATTTTATTTAGAACAAGCACATATCTTGGTTAACCATGCCTCATCTTTTGTTTGAAGGTCTGTATTGCAGGGTACTTTGTTTGCTTGATTACCATCCTTGTAGCTTGAAATCCTCATCAGATAGCGGAGTATACAAATGATATTTTCATGCTTTATGATATTACCTGGAATCTCAAGAATTAACTGCTACAATATGTGCAGAGTGAAGTAGAAATTACAAGTGTAAGTGATGGCGAGAACAAGGAGGTATGGACAACAAGGATGAGAAGCAGAAATTGTCAAGTCTGTGTATAGTTCCATATTGTATTTAATTAAATTCATTCTCAAATGTATTACTTCGTAGAACAATGTCAATAGACAATTGAATTTTATTCCAAGTTATGGTAATAATACTTTGCTTGTTTCGTATCTTCCTTCTGTTTTTATATTGCAGTTCATTATAATTATGAATGACGAATTAGTTTAGCTAAACCAGAAAGTAGCCCAATTTCTTAAAATTCGTTGGTGGTTTTAGTGACACAATATATATGCCATAAAAGTGTCTTTTATCAACAATGGCACAATAAAAAGTGCCACAATAACTATATAAGCCTGCAGCGGCACAAGAAAAAAGTGTCACAAAAAGGCTTTAGTGGCATCGCTTGTAGTGGCACTTTTTTTGTATGCCACTGCATCCTAAATGGACTTTTAGTGGCACTTCTTTTACATTTGGTGGCATTTTTTGTGTGCCACTAAATGACATTTTTTTTGTAGTGTTGGTAAATAGACGTTGTGGAGCAATTTCCACACGTTTTCAACCATAAATTCCGACTTTGGGGGCAAATTTTCCATTTTACCTGTTCCCGTACTACTAAGTCAAAGTAATAACGGTTAGATATCTTAGAGCCCCAAGATCTTGGACCTCAAGATCATGGAGGTGAAAATTTCAGGCATAACAGTAATATTATGGGAGTTGATCGAAATGGAAAATATTATTAGAGATTTCCTAAGCATAAGAATACTATTTGTGATTTACAAGCATTAAAACTGTTGGCTTATATAGAGAGATAAAAGGGTAGAAATTGAACCGTCAAGTGTTGCCTGTCAAATCGTAACTCTTGGTTATCCAAGATACACGCGTCTTATCTTTAAGTTAGTTTTAAATTACTTATTTGACTTTGGTCAAAGCTTTTTCTAGAAGCTTCAAAGTTATTTTAACAAGAAGTGTTTTATTAAAATAACTTTGGGGACAATTGTTATAGGTGAAATTTCAGGTACCAATATCTTAGAAGCTTGAGATCTTGACATACTAAGATCTTGACATCGATAGATAATTTGATGACTTACTGATGTGATACTAACGTTGCGAAATACTTGTTATTATTATTTTCACATGAGTTATATGTGCAGATTCCAGAATATTCGATATAAAGCTATGGAATATATCTCTAACGGTGCAAAAAGGAATTCACACATGGGATTAATCATCAACACGCAAA
>CM067172.1:58841500-58866500 GCA_034093135.1 Erigeron breviscapus | reverse complement strand
TCGCTCCCTACTTCCCTGCCGACGAACCTCACAAATTTGCTAGTGTTCATAAAGTCTTTGGGGCTAGCAATGTTAACAAGATGCTCCAGGTTAGCCTTTGAATCTCCTTCTTTTAATTACACCGCCACCACTGTCACTTTCGAGTTATGCTATAATTATTATAATATAATATACTCTACTATGTAGTAAGAATGTAACAAAAGCCATATTGAATTTGTAGTGGGACAACATTTTGTGACTATTTGAACGTGCTATATAACTTCTTATGTATGCTTAATTAATGCAATTCCTATATATGCATATTATGACTCATGTATGCATAGTCAAATATATATACTTCATTAGTTGGTTATATATGTTAGAACGAATTGCATTTTTGGTCCCTGTGTTATCACATATTTTGCAAGTTTGATACAAAAGTGTGAAAAGTCGCGAAACCCATCCCTGTCATATCACACCTGTTGCAGCGGCAGCCGTGGGTGGTGGGAAAGAAAATATGGGGCGGCTAGGGTTTTCTGGATTTTTAGGGTTTTTGTTCGATCCCCCAGCCCCCAGATCGTTTCTCCAGTCAGAATTAATCAAAGTAATCCCGTCACCATCGATATTCGCTGCCATGGCCTCCCCCTGGTGGCCGGCAGCCACCCCAGCGGCGGCGAGCGACAGTTGTGTGGTGATTTTAGGGTTTTCCACCGTTTTTGAAGGAAATAGCGTAACAGCAACATTAGATTCGAATGAATCTGCAACAAATGACTCAGAATTGGAGGAATTAGATCTCAGATTGTATTTTGATCGAGTGATTTCATTATCTTGAACAGAATCGGATTTAAACCCTAAAGATTTAGGATCAAAAAAAACATCAACTTTTTTAGATTTATTTCACTAGCTGTTCAAAAAAAAAAAAAGTTCATATATCTCTTGTCTTATTGCGGAAACTTTGTTTCTTTTGTCAAGTCATGATCTAGTAAACAATTTACATCAGTTCATCTATCACTAGCTGTTCAAAAAAAAAAAAAAAGTTCATCTATCACTATCTTTTGGATTTCAAAAAAAAAAAAAGTTCATCTATCACTAGCTGTTCAAAAAAAAAAAAAAAAAAAAAAAAAAGTTCATCTATCACTAGCTGTTCAAAAAAAAAAAAAGTTCATCTATCACTAGCTGTTCAAAAAAAAAAAAAGTTCATCTATCACTAGCTGTTCAAAAAAAAAAAAAGTTCATCTATCACTAGCTGTTCAAAAAAAAAAAAAGTTCATCTATCACTAGCTGTTCAAAAAAAAAAAAAGTTCATCTATCACTAGCTGTTCAAAAAAAAAAAAAGTTCATCTATCACTAGCTGTTCAAAAAAAAAAAAAGTTCATCTATCACTAGCTGTTCAAAAAAAAAAAAAGTTCATCTATCACTAGCTGTTCAAAAAAAAAAAAAGTTCATCTATCACTAGCTGTTCAAAAAAAAAAAAAGTTCATCTATCACTAGCTGTTCAAAAAAAAAAAAAGTTCATCTATCACTAGCTGTTCAAAAAAAAAAAAAGTTCATCTATCACTAGCTGTTCAAAAAAAAAAAAAGTTCATCTATCACTAGCTGTTCAAAAAAAAAAAAAGTTCATCTATCACTAGCTGTTCAAAAAAAAAAAAATTCGTTCTATATGTTATATATAAGGGGTAATGATCTGTACTATAAGTTTAAGAAAAAAGTTTTGTTTGCTCCTTTAAGTTTATTTTATGTAGACACTCAATTTTTGATTGGTGAGAGCAGCAACACCCAATGCTACATAAAACTATATATAGGACGAAATAATGCACCCAAGTGTGTCTGATGGGCTTGACCATAGTCTTTAAACCCACATGATCTAGCTAGCTAGTTTCTATATATCTCTTGTCTTATTGCGGAAACTTTGTTTCTTTTGTCAAGTCATGATCTAGTAAACAATTTACATCAGTTCATCTATCACTAGCTGTTCAAAAAAAAAAAAAAGTTCATCTATCACTATCTTTTGGATTTCATTGTTACACCAAATCCTTCATGTCTTATTCTTCAAATACTACCTATTCTATAGGGTCCGGACTCTAGACTTTAGTGGTCGGTAAAGATGTTGTCATTATCATTAGAATTGTTAATGGTATTTCAAAATAATCATATTAATTTGTTCATTTTACCATTAGGTTTTAAATGTATATATTGTACTATATATATGACATGTTAAATTTCCTACAAAGGAAAAATGGTATATTTAGTACTGCAACAGCACGGACACGGATCATCCGTGTTGTTGTCCTCACAATAAGGTAAATATTTTATTCTTTCATTTGATCACGTTATGATGGGGATGTCAAAGCTGTTGCAACTTGCAACATCTTTACGGGATCATTTGCCCGTTCTTTATATAATTTTGGTTTTTCTGTAAGTTAGCACATGATCATGGCATGTAACATGAACTGTTACTATCATATTGTCTCTTTGATTGATCTTGTCATGCATTTTCATATCGTTTTTTTGTGAGAACTTAGCACAATTACTCGACAAAAAACACTAATGAAATTACACGTAACGTTGCAAACACTACAAACAATATTACATAGTTCTACACACTTTTTAGTGTGGAGAAATTTATACACACTTTTATTTCTATATATTTTTACACACAAAAAAGCGTGACAAATTTTTAATTTGTTCACACTTAAAAGTGTGGAAAATTATACACACTTTTTAGTGTGGAGAAATTTATACACACTTTTATTTCTATATATTTTTATTGCGGAAACTTTGTTTCTTTTGTCAAGTCATGATCTAGTAAACAATTTACATCAGTTCATCTATCACTAGCTGTTCAAAAAAAAAAAAAAGTTCATCTATCACTATCTTTTGGATTTCAAAAAAAAAAAAAGTTCATCTATCACTAGCTGTTCAAAAAAAAAAAAAGTTCATATATCTCTTGTCTTATTGCGGAAACTTTGTTTCTTTTGTCAAGTCATGATCTAGTAAACAATTTACATCAGTTCATCTATCACTAGCTGTTCAAAAAAAAAAAAAAAGTTCATCTATCACTATCTGTTCAAAAAAAAACAATTTACATCAGTTCATCTATCACTAGCTGTTCAAAAAAAAAAAAAAAGTTCATCTATCACTATCTTTTGGATTTCAAAAAAAAAAAAAGTTCATATATCTCTTGTCTTATTGCGGAAACTTTGTTTCTTTTGTCAAGTCATGATCTAGTAAACAATTTACATCAGTTCATCTATCACTAGCTGTTCAAAAAAAAAAAAAAAGTTCATCTATCACTATCTGATTTCAAAACTTTGTTTCTTTTGTCAAGTCATGATCTAGTAAACAATTTACATCAGTTCATCTATCACTAGCTGTTCAAAAAAAAAAAAAAAGTTCATCTATCACTAGCTGTTCAAAAAAAAAAAAAAGTTCATCTATCACTATCTGATTCAGTAAACAATTTACATCAGTTCATCTATCACTAGCTGTTCAAAAAAAAAAAAAAAGTTCATCTATCACTATCTTTTGGATTTCAAAAAAAAAAAAAGTTCATATATCTCTTGTCTTATTGCGGAAACTTTGTTTCTTTTGTCAAGTCATGATCTAGTAAACAATTTACATCAGTTCATCTATCACTAGCTGTTCAAAAAAAAAAAAAAAGTTCATCTATCACTATCTTTTGGATTTCAAAAAAAAAAAAAGTTCATCTATCACTAGCTGTTCAAAAAAAAAAAAAGTTCATATATCTCTTGTCTTATTGCGGAAACTTTGTTTCTTTTGTCAAGTCATGATCTAGTAAACAATTTACATCAGTTCATCTATCACTAGCTGTTCAAAAAAAAAAAAAAAGTTCATCTATCACTATCTTTTGGATTTCAAAAAAAAAAAAAGTTCATCTATCACTAGCTGTTCAAAAAAAAAAAAAGTTCATCTATCACTAGCTGTTCAAAAAAAAAAAAAGTTCATATATCTCTTGTCTTATTGCGGAAACTTTGTTTCTTTTGTCAAGTCATGATCTAGTAAACAATTTACATCAGTTCATCTATCACTAGCTGTTCAAAAAAAAAAAAAAAGTTCATCTATCACTATCTGATTCAGTAAACAATTTACATCAGTTCATCTATCACTAGCTGTTCAAAAAAAAAAAAAAGTTCATCTATCACTAGCTGTTCAAAAAAAAAAAAAAAGTTCATCTATCACTATCTTTTGGATTTCAAAAAAAAAAAAAAAAAATAAGCCAATTAAATTAAAACTAAAAGAACGTACGATAAAAACGGTTATGATTTTTCTGGTCAAATGATTCTTGTGAAAATTAAAGGAATGTTCACGGAAGGGTGTGATTGGTGAACATGCCTCTTTATTTTCTTCTTATCAATACAAATCAGCTACATTACATATTTTCAAACCAGAAATAAAATTCACGTTATAAAGAGTTGGATATCTGGATTCTTTTAAATTTGTCCTTTCTAACTTTCTTTAAAGTAATCATAAATACTACTCGTAGTATATTCAATGTTAAATAAAGGCACAGGGTAACACCACCAGGCAAAAGTCAACCCGACCAGGGCATTAGCGGCGACGTCGCCGCTAATACTCTGACACTGACAGGGGGCCCGCTAATTTCTCTGCCAGATTTACCATTACAGACAGGGGCCCCGCAGTATTAGCGGCGACGTCGCCGCTAATACTGCACCAGAGAGAGTATTAGCGGCGACGTCGCCGCTAATAATCTCTCTTGTGGGATTACACTTTTTTGCCTGGTGGGGTTACACTCCTCGTAAATAAAATGCAATATTGGTCGTAATTCATAGGTAATCATGATGATGGATAAACTTGTCTTCTTTTGATTTTAAATCATAAACAATTAAACATCAACTCGTATAGTAGGTCAAGATTTTGGGTCCCAAATGGGATGATATTTCTTGAAGCCGCTAGCTAGTTAGGATCCCAATTATGTGTGCCCCCTTTTGAGTGTACGTACGTACATGTGAATAACTAATTTGTTACTTTGTTGATAGTAATTATGATTTGATTGCTAATTAATCAAGTAAGAAGTTATGTAAACTAATTGACACTCATAAAAAATCATACATCTTTGTATTGATCATGTAGGAATTACCGGAGCATCATAGAGGAGACGCGGTGAGTTCAATGGTGTACGAAGCCAATGCTAGGATCAGGGATCCGGTCTATGGTTGTGTAGGCGCGATATCATCCCTACAACAGCAGATAGATGTACTTCAAGCACAATTGGCCTTGTCACAAGCCGAGGTTGTTCACATGAGAATGCGCCAATATTCATCGAGTCCAACAAACCAATCACCCGAAAACATCTCACCTCAATCGCGACACCACCCATCACAAACACCAACAAGGTCCCTTTTTGGCATGGACATGGTGGTTGACCAAACTAATATGGGCATGGGGGAGTCCTTGTGGTCCTCTTAACTAAAAGCTATATAATATTTTTACTACTACTTGAGGCTTTCTTTGTTGTTCGCCGCACGCCCCTTTTTTCATTTCGGTTTTGCTTTCTTTTATCTTTTATTTTCTTGATATAATATAATATATTTACTATACTAATATATATATTACCTATATATATATATATGTATCTCTCCACTATATAGTGAGACGAAGATGATGATGTTGACGATATATGATTAACCATATTGTAAATTTATAAATTATTGGTCCTTCCATTTTATATACTATATATAGTATTTGATTTGTTGATAAACATATTATTAAAAAAAAAGGGTAAATGGGTGGGAACCCTCTGGTCCCATGTACCGTCTTGGTACCCAGAGCGCACACCGCATATAACTCATGCCCGGTGACTCACCATTCTCACACATGGGTCACTAAATATAGTTTCTCCTCTTGCCTTTGGCAAGATTTGAACCTGTGACTTGCAGCCTTCATCTGTGGGCCCATGTGGTCACATGGTGGCGGTACCAGTTGATCTATGATCAATTGGTAAAACAATATATATTTGTATCATAGTTTAAAGGTTATTTTAAGTAGGGTAAATTACACAAATCATAACTGAGGTTTGTTCGAAACTACATTGGTCATACTTACAATTTAAAAATTACGCGAGACATACCCATCGTTGTCAAAAACTTACACTGACCATACCTATCGCTGACGGTCGTCTATTTGGCCGTTAAGTCAAGTCACGTGCCGTGCATGTGAGGTATCAAAACCGTAATTTCGTGTAAACTTCAGGTATCATTCGTGTAATTTACCCTAATTAAAAATTATTAAGAATTTTAGAGTTTTATTTATACTTCAGTTATTAAGTATGGTAGATATGAACATTATTATGAAAAAATTCTTTTTTTTTCAATGAAAAGTATATCAAGAAAAATAGTTGATACAATAATGCATTTATTATTATATATATCATTATTATTTTGTTATATGTGTATAGTGAATAAAACAAGGATCAGAACCATGAAAACCACTAAAATTTTCACTTTTATATTATTTTATTATAATTTTATTTTTTATATAATTTATTTTTTTTAATAGAAACCTATTTAAAAAATACAAAAAAAATAATTAAATAAGCAATATAATTTTTTCGTATGGTTTGATAACATCCCCCTCAGATTAGAGGGGTAAAGCAAAGTCGAAGACTCGTCACGGTTTTAGAATATAATTTCACCTCAGATTAGTCGTTAGTCTGACCTTGAAATTTCTAAGCCTAAACCTGTATCGTTTGATGACATCCTTTCATAAATTTTTTATTTTTTATTTTGAAATAGGTTTTTAAAATGAATAAATATATATATGTGAATTTTAATATAGAATATCTACCCACTTTAATAAATGAAATATAAATATAAATATCTTAATAACTTTTTATTAGGTAAATTACACGGATGATACCTGAAGTTTACACGAAATTACGGTTTTGATACCTCACATGCACGGCACGTGACTTGACTTAACGACCAAATAGACGACCGTCAACGATAGGTATGGTCAATGTAAGTTTTTGACAACGATGGGTATGTCTCACGTAATTTTTAAATTGTAGGTATGTCCAGTGTAGTTTGGAACAAACCTCAGGTATGATTTGTGTAATTTACCCTTTTAAGTATGATGGTTAAGTCTTACGTGCTTTTATATATTCAAAAATTGATCGGGTATGTACTTATATTTGATGGTGGGGTTTCAATGATATGATATGGATGGTATATATGAGGTCCACTTTGATGGTTCTAGAATTGCAACATCAACAAATACAAAAGCAAAACACACTAATTAGAAATGGTTGAACCATGCCATGCCATATTTATGGGCTATATATCATCATATCTTATCCACAAAACACATGGAGAAAACAATATGATGCATATATACCATATATGTTTATGTTGGTATCTTTAAGGTTTCTTTTGAAACATGGTGGCCTCTTTCGGCATAGACCAGTGTACTTTACTTTCTTTTTCTGGTTTACTTTGTTGCCAAGGAATGATGCATGCTTGTTAGTACTCGTTTAAACATCTTTTGGTGTGGCATATTAAAAAGAACATAATATAATATAACAAAATAAACATGAAATGAGGATTTGGATTGAAATTAAGGTTTAGCCGCTTAAACATGTCCGTTTGAAATAAATCCTAATAGAAATTCAAAAGTTTTAAAAGTTTTATATTAGTTAGAGGTCGGATCAGCGCCATGGGCACCGAAGCAGTACCCAACCGACCTAAGGGAACATCGCCTCGTGTGGCCGATAACGCAAAGGTGGGGAGCGTTTTCGGGACCGTGTCTCGTTTCTCCTCACCGGCTTTCTTGCTAGCCGTTGTCCTACAAAATTTGACCATTGAAAGTCAAGGGAAAGTGAGTGGAGAAGGCGAATATTCCTTGCAAGTAGAAAGAGATAATAAAAATAGGAGATAGTGGGGAGGGTGGTACTCCCCATTCCTTGATGACAATATTTGAAAGGTTGTTACATAATTAAATAACTACCATAACATCCACACTATATTAATAATGTTAACCTTAGAAATTTTATCCTACTAAATCTCAAATAATACCATTATAGTTTTATAATAACTAATAAAAAAATTTAAATACATTTCAAACCCACCATGTGCCCACCATTTCGGTGGGTGTTGGGTGAACCACGGGTTCACCATGAAACCATTCAATACGCTCTTATATGTGATTGGAATCAACTAATTAAGCATATAAGCGATACACCAATACACCATATTACGTGACAACATTTTTTTTTTTTTTTTTTTTTTTTTTTTTTTTTTTTTTTTTTTTTTTTTTTTTTTTTTTTTTTTTTTTTTTTTTTTTTTTTTTTTTTTTTTTTTTTTTTTTTTTTTTTTTTTTTTTTTTTTTTTTTTTTTTTTTTTTTTTTTTTTTTTTTTTTTTTTTTTTTTTTTTTTTTTTTTTTTTTTTTTTTTTTTTTTTTTTTTTTTTTTTTTTTTTTTTTTTTTTTTTTTTTTTTTTTTTTTTTTTTTTTTTTTTTTTTTTTTTTTTTTTTTTTTTTTTTTTTTTTTTTTTTTTTTTTTTTTTTTTTTTTTTTTTTTTTTTTTTTTTTTTTTTTTTTTTTTTTTTTTTTTTTTTTTTTTTTTTTTTTTTTTTTTTTTTTTTTTTTTTTTTTTTTTTTTTTTTTTTTTTTTTTTTTTTTTTTTTTTTTTTTTTTTTTTTTTTTTTTTTTTTTTTTTTTTTTTTTTTTTTTTTTTTTTTTTTTTTTTTTTTTTTTTTTTTTTTTTTTTTTTTTTTTTTTTTTTTTTTTTTTTTTTTTTTTTTTTTTTTTTTTTTTTTTTTTTTTTTTTTTTTTTTTTTTTTTTTTTTTTTTTTTTTTTTTTTTTTTTTTTTTTTTTTTTTTTTTTTTTTTTTTTTTTTTTTTTTTTTTTTTTTTTTTTTTTTTTTTTTTTTTTTTTTTTTTTTTTTTTTTTTTTTTTTTTTTTTTTTTTTTTTTTTTTTTTTTTTTTTTTTTTTTTTTTTTTTTTTTTTTTTTTTTTTTTTTTTTTTTTTTTTTTTTTTTTTTTTTTTTTTTTTTTTTTTTTTTTTTTTTTTTTTTTTTTTTTTTTTTTTTTTTTTTTTTTTTTTTTTTTTTTTTTTTTTTTTTTTTTTTTTTTTTTTTTTTTTTTTTTTTTTTTTTTTTTTTTTTTTTTTTTTTTTTTTTTTTTTTTTTTTTTTTTTTTTTTTTTTTTTTTTTTTTTTTTTTTTTTTTTTTTTTTTTTTTTTTTTTTTTTTTTTTTTTTTTTTTTTTTTTTTTTTTTTTTTTTTTTTTTTTTTTTTTTTTTTTTTTTTTTTTTTTTTTTTTTTTTTTTTTTTTTTTTTTTTTTTTTTTTTTTTTTTTTTTTTTTTTTTTTTTTTTTTTTTTTTTTTTTTTTTTTTTTTTTTTTTTTTTTTTTTTTTTTTTTTTTTTTTTTTTTTTTTTTTTTTTTTTTTTTTTTTTTTTTTTTTTTTTTTTTTTTTTTTTTTTTTTTTTTTTTTTTTTTTTTTTTTTTTTTTTTTTTTTTTTTTTTTTTTTTTTTTTTTTTTTTTTTTTTTTTTTTTTTTTTTTTTTTTTTTTTTTTTTTTTTTTTTTTTTTTTTTTTTTTTTTTTTTTTTTTTTTTTTTTTTTTTTTTTTTTAAAAATTTACAACAAACTTTTGCTCAATCTCGAAACTTTAACTAGGCTCCATACTACTGTATGTGACAACATATTTCTATGTCTTATTTAACATGGTATTGTTAGAACTACTATTTTTTAACGCCACGCGTACCCCGACCAAGGAATTTAGGGTAATTGGACCACCCACTTTCCGCGGCGATATCGCCGCGGAAAGTCGAAAAAAACAAAACTGCCACCAACTACAAGCATTAATTGGCGCTGACTTTGACCAGACTTTCCGCGGCGATATCGCCGCGGAAAGTCTCCTCGAAAATTGTTATTTAAGTTCGACCCCTTCTTCTCTATCCCCTCCCCACCCCATTCTTTCTCTCTGCCGAACGGAAAAAAAAAAAAAAAAAAAAAAAAAAAAAAAAAAAAAAAAAAAAAAAAAAAAAAAAAAAAAAAAAAAAAAAAAAAAAAAAAAAAAAAAAAAAAAAAAAAAAAAAAAAAAAAAAAAAAAAAAAAAAAAAAAAAAAAAAAAAAAAAAAAAAAAAAAAAAAAAAAAAAAAAAAAAAAAAAAAAAAAAAAAAAAAAAAAAAAAAAAAAAAAAAAAAAAAAAAAAAAAAAAAAAAAAAAAAAAAAAAAAAAAAAAAAAAAAAAAAAAAAAAAAAAAAAAAAAAAAAAAAAAAAAAAAAAAAAAAAAAAAAAAAAAAAAAAAAAAAAAAAAAAAAAAAAAAAAAAAAAAAAAAAAAAAAAAAAAAAAAAAAAAAAAAAAAAAAAAAAAAAAAAAAAAAAAAAAAAAAAAAAAAAAAAAAAAAAAAAAAAAAAAAAAAAAAAAAAAAAAAAAAAAAAAAAAAAAAAAAAAAAAAAAAAAAAAAAAAAAAAAAAAAAAAAAAAAAAAAAAAAAAAAAAAAAAAAAAAAAAAAAAAAAAAAAAAAAAAAAAAAAAAAAAAAAAAAAAAAAAAAAAAAAAAAAAAAAAAAAAAAAAAAAAAAAAAAAAAAAAAAAAAAAAAAAAAAAAAAAAAAAAAAAAAAAAAAAAAAAAAAAAAAAAAAAAAAAAAAAAAAAAAAAAAAAAAAAAAAAAAAAAAAAAAAAAAAAAAAAAAAAAAAAAAAAAAAAAAAAAAAAAAAAAAAAAAAAAAAAAAAAAAAAAAAAAAAAAAAAAAAAAAAAAAAAAAAAAAAAAAAAAAAAAAAAAAAAAAAAAAAAAAAAAAAAAAAAAAAAAAAAAAAAAAAAAAAAAAAAAAAAAAAAAAAAAAAAAAAAAAAAAAAAAAAAAAAAAAAAAAAAAAAAAAAAAAAAAAAAAAAAAAAAAAAAAAAAAAAAAAAAAAAAAAAAAAAAAAAAAAAAAAAAAAAAAAAAAAAAAAAAAAAAAAAAAAAAAAAAAAAAAAAAAAAAAAAAAAAAAAAAAAAAAAAAAAAAAAAAAAAAAAAAAAAAAAAAAAAAAAAAAAAAAAAAAAAAAAAAAAAAAAAAAAAAAAAAAAAAAAAAAAAAAAAAAAAAAAAAAAAAAAAAAAAAAAAAAAAAAAAAAAAAAAAAAAAAAAAAAAAAAAAAAAAAAAAAAAAAAAAAAAAAAAAAAAAAAAAAAAAAAAAAAAAAAAAAAAAAAAAAAAAAAAAAAAAAAAAAAAAAAAAAAAAAAAAAAAAAAAAAAAAAAAAAAAAAAAAAAAAAAAAAAAAAAAAAAAAAAAAAAAAAAAAAAAAAAAAAAAAAAAAAAAAAAAAAAAAAAAAAAAAAAAAAAAAAAAAAAAAAAAAAAAAAAAAAAAAAAAAAAAAAAAAAAAAAAAAAAAAAAAAAAAAAAAAAAAAAAAAAAAAAAAAAAAAAAAAAAAAAAAAAAAAAAAAAAAAAAAAAAAAAAAAAAAAAAAAAAAAAAAAAAAAAAAAAAAAAAAAAAAAAAAAAAAAAAAAAAAAAAAAAAAAAAAAAAAAAAAAAAAAAAAAAAAAAAAAAAAAAAAAAAAAAAAAAAAAAAAAAAAAAAAAAAAAAAAAAAAAAAAAAAAAAAAAAAAAAAAAAAAAAAAAAAAAAAAAAAAAAATCTCCCCCCCGCCCCCCCCCCCCCCCCCCCCCCCCCCCCCCCCCCCCCCCCCCCCCCCCCCCCCCCCCCCCCCCCCCCCCCCCCCCCCCCCCCCCCCCCCCCCCCCCCCCCCCCCCCCCCCCCCCCCCCCCCCCCCCCCCCCCCCCCCCCCCCCCCCCCCCCCCCCCCCCCCCCCCCCCCCCCCCCCCCCCCCCCCCCCCCCCCCCCCCCCCCCCCCCCCCCCCCCCCCCCCCCCCCCCCCCCCCCCCCCCCCCCCCCCCCCCCCCCCCCCCCCCCCCCCCCCCCCCCCCCCCCCCCCCCCCCCCCCCCCCCCCCCCCCCCCCCCCCCCCCCCCCCCCCCCCCCCCCCCCCCCCCCCCCCCCCCCCCCCCCCCCCCCCCCCCCCCCCCCCCCCCCCCCCCCCCCCCCCCCCCCCCCCCCCCCCCCCCCCCCCCCCCCCCCCCCCCCCCCCCCCCCCCCCCCCCCCCCCCCCCCCCCCCCCCCCCCCCCCCCCCCCCCCCCCCCCCCCCCCCCCCCCCCCCCCCCCCCCCCCCCCCCCCCCCCCCCCCCCCCCCCCCCCCCCCCCCCCCCCCCCCCCCCCCCCCCCCCCCCCCCCCCCCCCCCCCCCCCCCCCCCCCCCCCCCCCCCCCCCCCCCCCCCCCCCCCCCCCCCCCCCCCCCCCCCCCCCCCCCCCCCCCCCCCCCCCCCCCCCCCCCCCCCCCCCCCCCCCCCCCCCCCCCCCCCCCCCCCCCCCCCCCCCCCCCCCCCCCCCCCCCCCCCCCCCCCCCCCCCCCCCCCCCCCCCCCCCCCCCCCCCCCCCCCCCCCCCCCCCCCCCCCCCCCCCCCCCCCCCCCCCCCCCCCCCCCCCCCCCCCCCCCCCCCCCCCCCCCCCCCCCCCCCCCCCCCCCCCCCCCCCCCCCCCCCCCCCCCCCCCCCCCCCCCCCCCCCCCCCCCCCCCCCCCCCCCCCCCCCCCCCCCCCCCCCCCCCCCCCCCCCCCCCCCCCCCCCCCCCCCCCCCCCCCCCCCCCCCCCCCCCCCCCCCCCCCCCCCCCCCCCCCCCCCCCCCCCCCCCCCCCCCCCCCCCCCCCCCCCCCCCCCCCCCCCCCCCCCCCCCCCCCCCCCCCCCCCCCCCCCCCCCCCCCCCCCCCCCCCCCCCCCCCCCCCCCCCCCCCCCCCCCCCCCCCCCCCCCCCCCCCCCCCCCCCCCCCCCCCCCCCCCCCCCCCCCCCCCCCCCCCCCCCCCCCCCCCCCCCCCCCCCCCCCCCCCCCCCCCCCCCCCCCCCCCCCCCCCCCCCCCCCCCCCCCCCCCCCCCCCCCCCCCCCCCCCCCCCCCCCCCCCCCCCCCCCCCCCCCCCCCCCCCCCCCCCCCCCCCCCCCCCCCCCCCCCCCCCCCCCCCCCCCCCCCCCCCCCCCCCCCCCCCCCCCCCCCCCCCCCCCCCCCCCCCCCCCCCCCCCCCCCCCCCCCCCCCCCCCCCCCCCCCCCCCCCCCCCCCCCCCCCCCCCCCCCCCCCCCCCCCCCCCCCCCCCCCCCCCCCCCCCCCCCCCCCCCCCCCCCCCCCCCCCCCCCCCCCCCCCCCCCCCCCCCCCCCCCCCCCCCCCCCCCCCCCCCCCCCCCCCCCCCCCCCCCCCCCCCCCCCCCCCCCCCCCCCCCCCCCCCCCCCCCCCCCCCCCCCCCCCCCCCCCCCCCCCCCCCCCCCCCCCCCCCCCCCCCCCCCCCCCCCCCCCCCCCCCCCCCCCCCCCCCCCCCCCCCCCCCCCCCCCCCCCCCCCCCCCCCCCCCCCCCCCCCCCCCCCCCCCCCCCCCCCCCCCCCCCCCCCCCCCCCCCCCCCCCCCCCCCCCCCCCCCCCCCCCCCCCCCCCCCCCCCCCCCCCCCCCCCCCCCCCCCCCCCCCCCCCCCCCCCCCCCCCCCCCCCCCCCCCCCCCCCCCCCCCCCCCCCCCCCCCCCCCCCCCCCCCCCCCCCCCCCCCCCCCCCCCCCCCCCCCCCCCCCCCCCCCCCCCCCCCCCCCCGCAAGATAAGGCGTTCCTAATTCCAGCCTTAAACGTACAATCTCTATAATATTATATTCCTAAATTCATAATTTGTGAAAATTTGATATATTGCTAACTATTACTTAAAAACTGCAGCAACGGTTCAGATTGGATCACTTCATCAATTTGGACCCCAATGATCCCATCCGGAAAGCATTTGAGCGCACGATCACCGCTGATGCGCAACATATGTATCGGAACTGGAAAAGCGGATTCAAGAAAGCCCACTTCGATGCTAAGGGGGGTTTAGAGAAGGTTGATGAGTTGGAGGGAGCTGTTCCCCAGGGTATGGAGCCGGAGGACTGGTCGGATTTGTTGCGCTTCTACCAGAGGGAGGACCGTGTGAAAAGGGCCAAGACCAACAAGGATAACCGGAAGCTCCAAATCCTCGCAGGGACCCACGGTCGGCAGTCGGCATCTCAGTATGTCGACCAATATGCGGTAACAAAGAATGAAATAATCACTTGTGTTTAAAAATATTTATTTCGCAAATAAACCAGATTCTTATGATAATTTGATGTGCTTACAGCGAACTCATGACGGAGAAGACCCTGATCTGGTCGAAATGTATGCGACCAGACACAAGCATGCGGATGGGTCATGGGAACACCCGGCAGCTCAAGCTAATTATGTAAATGTCTCTTTTTAATTTATATTTTAAGTATTACTTACTCATTTTATTAACCTTATATATATATATATATACACTTTCATTTTATTAACCTTATATATATATATATATACACTTTAACGTGATTCAGGAGAAGCTCAAGGAGAAGAAGGAGGAGCGTGAACGGGACCCTGTCCCAACACCCCAGCCAGAAATTTTTCCGGCTACATTTGGAAACCGGCCTGGCCACCGCCGCGGGCTAGGGAGGATCGTTCGGGGTGTGGGAGACACAGAGTATGACTACACTCATTTGACGCAGCCACACGGTAGTCATATCTATGATGGTCAGGGAAGCCAAGGTGGACCATCTCATGCTCAGGGTAGCCAGGGTAGTCAGACCCCTTTGGATCTCAACTCTGCTCCTACGCAGGCGAGTTGGTTTGATCCTGATGCTGTATTTAATTGGTCCGCTGCTGCACATGCTCATGGCGCGCAAAGTGATCCCTCCTCTACTACGTATGGCTCGCAATTTGCTCCCACCTCTCCGTTCTCTTTAGGATCCATAAATTTGGGTAATGATGATATCTATTTGGGTAATGATGATGACGATAATTTGGGTAATGATGATATCTATTTGGGTAATGATGATGACGAGGACAATGATAATTATTAGTATTTGGTTGTTATAAACAATATATTTTTAAACATGTGTTTGTGGTTTAGTTATAAATTTATATTTTGTTGTGTTGTTTATGATATTCATGGCTCGCAATATAGTCACTAGTATACGTATATGTAACAAGTGAAAAAAAAATATGTAAAAAGGGAAAAAAGTTAAACATCAAATATATGCATAATAACAAATATAAGTAAAAAAAAAACAAACTAATCAATATAAGTCAACAAACCAAGTATTATATAATATAAATCAACTAATCAATCTGCTGAAATTGCGGAGGTGCCTTAGTAGCTTGAATGTGTCTGTCGTAATCAGCCAAACGGACTTTGTATTTCGCATCTTCTGCCCAGGCCCGCGATGCAGGTTTATCAAATCCCCAAGCTGAGGGGTAAGGCAATGGGCAGTCCTTGTCTAAATAAACCGTTACAAAATGTGAATTTCCCGATACCAGGGCAATGCATATCGGCTCGTCACGGTATAGCTGGCCTGGCCCCTTCCAAAAAGGGAAACATGTGATGTTTTCTTTGACACTTAAACATATAATTATAAGACCCAGAGCATTGGACAGTAGCATAGCGCAATATGGATTCATCATCCAGTATTTAAATGGGCGACCACCGGGATAAGACAATTGAAGCAAAGTATGTATATGTGTTGCTTCACCACCGAATGCAACCTTATAGTATCCTACTTTGGACTCATACTCCTCTAGCATTAGTTTGCGAATCCACTCGAACTTTTCCTCAGATTCACCCAAAGCAACAGCCAGTGCTCGAAATCCACAGTTACCATCAGATGAAACATTTTTTATATCCACAACGTAACGTTGAAAGTAAAAGGGGAGTTGATGAAGGTATGTTCTCATGTCAGTCCATGTTGACTCCGTCTCGAAGAAGTTGTGTGTAAACGGTTCAGAGAAGTTCTGTGTATGTGATCCCCCAAATAGTTGATCAACAAAGCTGGACGTTTCTCCTTGCGTTTGGTTATTCGGTTCTCCGAAAAAACTTTGTGTATCTGGGAATCGTGAATCGCTTACCACATACTCACTATGTCTCCCATACTGTCAGGCCATTGTGGTTGGCTTTGAGGTTCTTCGAATAAACTAGCAGTGTCTGCGAAAATTGAACTTGTGCCTACATATTCACTCTGTCTCCCACTGTCAGGCCATTGTGGTTGGCTTTGAGGTTCTTCGAATAAACTAGCAGTGTCTGCGAAAATTGAACTTGTGCCTACATATTCACTATGTCTCCCACTGTCAGGCCATTGTGGTTGGCTTTGAGGTTCTTCGAATAAACTAGCAGTGTCTGCGAAAATTGAACTTGTGCCTACATATTCACTATGTCTCCCACTGTCAGGCCATTGTGGTTGGCTTTGAGGTTCTTCGAATAAACTAGCAGTGTCTGCGAAAATTGAACTTGTGCCTACATATTCACTATGTCTCCCACTGTCAGGCCATTGTGGTTGGCTTTGAGGTTCTTCGAATAAACTAGCAGTGTCTGCGAAAATTGAACTTGTGCCTACATATTCACTATGTCTCCCACTGTCAGGCCATTGTGGTTGGCTTTGAGGTTCTTCGAATAAACTAGCAGTGTCTGCGAAAATTGAACTTGTGCCTACATATTCACTCTGTCTCCCACTGTCAGGCCATTGTGGTTGGCTTTGAGGTTCTTCGAATAAACTAGCAGTGTCTGCGAAAATTGAACTTGTGCCTACATATTCACTATGTCTCCCACTGTCAGGCCATTGTGGTTGGCTTTGAGGTTCTTCGAATAAACTAGCAGTGTCTGCGAAAATTGAACTTGTGCCTACATATTCACTATGTCTCCCACTGTCAGGCCATTGTGGTTGGCTTTGAGGTTCTTCGAATAAACTAGCAGTGTCTGCGAAAATTGAACTTGTGCCTACATATTCACTATGTCTCCCACTGTCAGGCCATTGTGGTTGGCTTTGAGGTTCTTCGAATAAACTAGCAGTGTCTGCGAAAATTGAACTTGTGCCTACATATTCACTATGTCTCCCACTGTCAGGCCATTGTGGTTGGCTTTGAGGTTCTTCGAATAAACTAGCAGTGTCTGCGAAAATTGAACTTGTGCCTACATATTCACTCTGTCTCCCACTGTCAGGCCATTGTGGTTGGCTTTGAGGTTCTTCGAATAAACTAGCAGTGTCTGCGAAAATTGAACTTGTGCCTACATATTCACTATGTCTCCCACTGTCAGGCCATTGTGGTTGGCTTTGAGGTTCTTCGAATAAACTAGCAGTGTCTGCGAAAATTGAACTTGTGCCTACATATTCACTATGTCTCCCACTGTCAGGCCATTGTGGTTGGCTTTGAGGTTCTTCGAATAAACTAGCAGTGTCTGCGAAAATTGAACTTGTGCCTACATATTCACTATGTCTCCCACTGTCAGGCCATTGTGGTTGGCTTTGAGGTTCTTCGAATAAACTAGCAGTGTCTGCGAAAATTGAACTTGTGCCTACATATTCACTATGTCTCCCACTGTCAGGCCATTGTGGTTGGCTTTGAGGTTCTTCGAATAAACTAGCAGTGTCTGCGAAAATTGAACTTGTGCCTACATATTCACTCTGTCTCCCACTGTCAGGCCATTGTGGTTGGCTTTGAGGTTCTTCGAATAAACTAGCAGTGTCTGCGAAAATTGAACTTGTGCCTACATATTCACTATGTCTCCCACTGTCAGGCCATTGTGGTTGGCTTTGAGGTTCTTCGAATAAACTAGCAGTGTCTGCGAAAATTGAACTTGTGCCTACATATTCACTATGTCTCCCACTGTCAGGCCATTGTGGTTGGCTTTGAGGTTCTTCGAATAAACTAGCAGTGTCTGCGAAAATTGAACTTGTGCCTACATATTCACTATGTCTCCCACTGTCAGGCCATTGTGGTTGGCTTTGAGGTTCTTCGAATAAACTAGCAGTGTCTGCGAAAATTGAACTTGTGCCTACATATTCACTATGTCTCCCACTGTCAGGCCATTGTGGTTGGCTTTGAGGTTCTTCGAATAAACTAGCAGTGTCTGCGAAATCATTGATACATTCGTCATCATCTGAGTCTTTTCGATTATCATTGTCCGGCAGGCACGTCGACGGTGTTAAGTCTAGCTTTCTCCAAAAGCAATCTATGTTCTCCACCTCAACACGTTTGCCTACATTATTTAAAAGCCAATATAATTTTTTTTCATTTTAAAAAAAAAAATCAAATATGGACTAATTAAATATACTTACTGTGATGCATGTATGAAGCTATTTGGCAAGCACATGGCAGCCCACAACTAGCCCGAACCTTACACCCACACTTTCTCCAGTCTTTACCCATCTTATTTTTGAATCGATCAATTTCTTCAACCATAATATCCAGAGCTGTCACAGATACAACACAAAGCAGGTCCTTCAAACATGGATAGTTGTGTTTACCGTGTCTATAAATCCTGCTCGCTTCCAGTTGTCCCTTTATTTCCGTGTGTTGACCGACGAGGATAGAATTAACACATTGAATTATTCTGTAAAATGTACATCGGCCCTTCAACTCGGACTTCAGGAGTGAATGCTCAGCCTCAACTCTGTTGGTAGTGTAGTTACGGTAGTTGAGATGTTGATCGACCCAAAAGGACACAAACTTTTCTTTGTACGGTGAAAGCCACTCCTTCTGCAAGTACTTGTACATCTCTGTAAATTGACTATTGGGTTAAAACGGGTGGATATATGTGATTTACCAAAAAAGTAAAAAAAAAAAAAAAAAATCATGTGCACTAAACATACTGTCTAAATCTTTTCCCATCTTCTCTTTTAAATCTTTTTCATTTTCAGTGTACTCTTCTAGCGTCCGCGATTCATAAAGTTTTTTCCACCATCCGTAAAAAGGCCCCCATTTGCCTTGCGCGACGAATGCTGGCATGCAATGTTTGTCGATGTTTCTCCATATGTGGGTTCTACAAAGTAAATGGTATGCTTCCGGCATAACAGTTTTGCATGCTTTCATGAGAGCCAGATCCCTGTCCGTGAGTACGACACGTACATCAAACCCTTCACCTAGGGTCGACTTCAAACACTCCAACACCCATCTATAATTATGTTCCTGTTCACTTGTGATAAATGCGTACGATATGCTGAAAGTCCTGTTTGTTGAAGTCACCCCGACAATCTCGACCAATGGCATGTTGTACAAGTTGGTTTTGTACGTGGCGTCTATTTGGATAACCCAAGGAAATGCACGCCACAACTCAAAGGAAGTCGGATGTATAAAAAACAGATTTTGTAACCGACCAGTTGCACTATTTGTGGTGTAATAATACAAGTATTTTTGCTCTTGTAGCAAACTGAACATAACCTGCGACGGTTGAACAAAATGGCGTATGTGGTTCGTTTCAAATACCATAGCAAAGTAAATAAATATAAAAAAATGTATATTTTATATATGTAACCTGCATTGGAGTTTCCCCATGTTTTTCGGCCACCCTCTTCCGTAACGTTTTTAGAAAATTGTGAATGTCCTCCTTGCGGCTCAAGTTTCCTGGAAATTCATCTTTCAACCGCTTTAGAATATGACGGGGATCTGTACCGCGATGATATTCAGCTTCCACAAATGATTTTTCAGCTTCACTCATCCTTCTTGCGTACGCGTAACCCTCCAGATTGTTAGCTGAATAGTGATTATGTCTCGGGTCTATAATGTTGACCGTCCAACCACCATCGCTTTTCAAGCGGCCTTCCAATCTAAAGGGGCAGTCAATTTTTACTGACCTTGTAACGAGCCCAAGTAACCTTCTATCTTTTCCCCCATGAAGATTACACATTAACGTCATTTTATTGACAACACCATCTGAGTTGGAATTTGTTCGTCGTTTGATTAAGACATAACCAAGCGCATTTGCTGTTCTTTGGGCCCAGTTGAACAGTTCTTCGTGTGAATGAAAAACCTGAAATAGTAAAGTGTTCCCGAAACAAACAAAACTCATTATCGTGACAAAACTTTTAAATAAACGTTGATGTCATCATTTAATAATACCTCCTCGGTGTAAAAATCGTTAGCGTCATAGTCAAATTGGGGGGCCACCTCCGGGGTCTCAAATTCTTCATCAGGCTCTTCTAAATTAAACTCAAAATTGTGATCTCCCCACAAATTCTCAAAAGAATCCATCTGAAAACACATTTATATCAATAATATGATTAAACATAATACATATGTATGGATAAATATCTAAAGTTATAATATACTATATATATATATATATATATATATATGGCAATATTGATACATACCTTCTTTGCAGTAGGAATATAATTTATATATATATATATATATATATATATATATATATATATATATATATATATATATATATATATATATATATATATATATATATATATATATATATATATATATATATATATATATATATATATATATATATATATATATATATATATATATATATATATATATATATATATATATATATATATATATATATATATATATATATATATATATATATATATATATATATATATATATATATATATATATATATATATATATATATATATATATATATATATATATATATATATATATATATATATATATATATATATATATATATATATATATATATATATATATATATATATATATATATATATATATATATATATATATATATATATATATATATATATATATATATATATATATATATATATATATATATATATATATATATATATATATATATATATATATATATATATATATATATATATATATATATATATATATATATATATATATATATATATATATATATATATATATATATATATATATATATATATATATATATATATATATATATATATATATATATATATATATATATATATATATATATATATATATATATATATATATATATATATATATATATATATATATATATATATATATATATATATATATATATATATATATATATATATATATATATATATATATATATATATATATATATATATATATATATATATATATATATATATATATATATATATATATATATATATATATATATATATATATATATATATATATATATATATATATATATATATATATATATATATATATATATATATATATATATATATATATATATATATATATATATATATATATATATATATATATATATATATATATATATATATATATATATATATATATATATATATATATATATATATATATATATATATATATATATATATATATATATATATATATATATATATATATATATATATATATATATATATATATATATATATATATATATATATATATATATATATATATATATATATATATATATATATATATATATATATATATATATATATATATATATATATATATATATATATATATATATATATATATATATATATATATATATATATATATATATATATATATATATATATATATATATATATATATATATATATATATATATATATATATATATATATATATATATATATATATATATATATATATATATATATATATATATATATATATATATATATATATATATATATATATATATATATATATATATATATATATATATATATATATATATATATATATATATATATATATATATATATATATATATATATATATATATATATATATATATATATATATATATATATATATATATATATATATATATATATATATATATATATATATATATATATATATATATATATATATATATATATATATATATATATATATATATATATATATATATATATATATATATATATATATATATATATATATATATATATATATATATATATATATATATATATATATATATATATATATATATATATATATATATATATATATATATATATATATATATATATATATATATATATATATATATATATATATATATATATATATATATATATATATATATATATATATATATATATATATATATATATATATATATATATATATATATATATATATATATATATATATATATATATATATATATATATATATATATATATATATATATATATATATATATATATATATATATATATATATATATATATATATATATATATATATATATATATATATATATATATATATATATATATATATATATATATATATATATATATATATATATATATATATATATATATATATATATATATATATATATATATATATATATATATATATATATATATATATATATATATATATATATATATATATATATATATATATATATATATATATATATATATATATATATATATATATATATATATATATATATATATATATATATATATATATATATATATATATATATATATATATATATATATATATATATATATATATATATATATATATATATATATATATATATATATATATATATATATATATATATATATATATATATATATATATATATATATATATATATATATATATATATATATATATATATATATATATATATATATATATATATATATATATATATATATATATATATATATATATATATATATATATATATATATATATATATATATATATATATATATATATATATATATATATATATATATATATATATATATATATATATATATATATATATATATATATATATATATATATATATATATATATATATATATATATATATATATATATATATATATATATATATATATATATATATATATATATATATATATATATATATATATATATATATATATATATATATATATATATATATATATATATATATATATATATATATATATATATATATATATATATATATATATATATATATATATATATATATATATATATATATATATATATATATATATATATATATATATATATATATATATATATATATATATATATATATATATATATATATATATATATATATATATATATATATATATATATATATATATATATATATATATATATATATATATATATATATATATATATATATATATATATATATATATATATATATATATATATATATATATATATATATATATATATATATATATATATATATATATATATATATATATATATATATATATATATATATATATATATATATATATATATATATATATATATATATATATATATATATATATATATATATATATATATATATATATATATATATATATATATATATATATATATATATATATATATATATATATATATATATATATATATATATATATATATATATATATATATATATATATATATATATATATATATATATATATATATATATATATATATATATATATATATATATATATATATATATATATATATATATATATATATATATATATATATATATATATATATATATATATATATATATATATATATATATATATATATATATATATATATATATATATATATATATATATATATATATATATATATATATATATATATATATATATATATATATATATATATATATATATATATATATATATATATATATATATATATATATATATATATATATATATATATATATATATATATATATATATATATATATATATATATATATATATATATATATATATATATATATATATATATATATATATATATATATATATATATATATATATATATATATATATATATATATATATATATATATATATATATATATATATATATATATATATATATATATATATATATATATATATATATATATATATATATATATATATATATATATATATATATATATATATATATATATATATATATATATATATATATATATATATATATATATATATATATATATATATATATATATATATATATATATATATATATATATATATATATATATATATATATATATATATATATATATATATATATATATATATATATATATATATATATATATATATATATATATATATATATATATATATATATATATATATATATATATATATATATATATATATATATATATATATATATATATATATATATATATATATATATATATATATATATATATATATATATATATATATATATATATATATATATATATATATATATATATATATATATATATATATATATATATATATATATATATATATATATATATATATATATATATATATATATATATATATATATATTATGATTTATCAAATTAATATATATATATATATATAAAAAAAAAATATTAAAAAGAAAATAAATGTTGATGTCAAAAATTAAAAAAAAAAAAAAAAAAAAAAAAAAAAAAAAAAAAAAAAAAAAAAAAAAAAAAAAAAAAAAAAAAAAAAAAAAAAAAAAAAAAAAAAAAAAAAAAAAAAAAAAAAAAAAAAAAAAAAAAAAAAAAAAAAAAAAAAAAAAAAAAAAAAAAAAAAAAAAAAAAAAAAAAAAAAAAAAAAAAAAAAAAAAAAAAAAAAAAAAAAAAAAAAAAAAAAAAAAAAAAAAAAAAAAAAAAAAAAAAAAAAAAAAAAAAAAAAAAAAAAAAAAAAAAAAAAAAAAAAAAAAAAAAAAAAAAAAAAAAAAAAAAAAAAAAAAAAAAAAAAAAAAAAAAAAAAAAAAAAAAAAAAAAAAAAAAAAAAAAAAAAAAAAAAAAAAAAAAAAAAAAAAAAAAAAAAAAAAAAAAAAAAAAAAAAAAAAAAAAAAAAAAAAAAAAAAAAAAAAAAAAAAAAAAAAAAAAAAAAAAAAAAAAAAAAAAAAAAAAAAAAAAAAAAAAAAAAAAAAAAAAAAAAAAAAAAAAAAAAAAAAAAAAAAAAAAAAAAAAAAAAAAAAAAAAAAAAAAAAAAAAAAAAAAAAAAAAAAAAAAAAAAAAAAAAAAAAAAAAAAAAAAAAAAAAAAAAAAAAAAAAAAAAAAAAAAAAAAAAAAAAAAAAAAAAAAAAAAAAAAAAAAAAAAAAAAAAAAAAAAAAAAAAAAAAAAAA
>CM067172.1:58801500-58836500 GCA_034093135.1 Erigeron breviscapus | reverse complement strand
CGGCTTTAATCTTCATTTTTCCAGAAATCAATCGACTTGGGCTTCACCCAAAACACGTTTTTGACATTGTTAAACATATTTGGATCATAATGATCGATTACAAACTCGTTTGATTCCGTTTTGATCATTAATTGGCTTAAACACATAATAAACCCTAACTTATCAAGAACCCTTTATAAAATCAGATTTTAATCCTTTAATTATCACCTTTGAATCTGAAATATACGTAGTAGATCGTTGATTACCTGAACAACAAGTGACCGAACCAATCCAATTACAAAAACACTCGAATGATTAACCAAAAACCTTGAAGATTTGCTTAAGAATTTGATTTGGGAATTAGAGAGGCTGTGTGTGTGTTTCTAATTTGATTAGAGGCTGCCAAATTAACCTAGATTAGTCTAATCCCTTTCTTAACCCGTTTTTAACTTTTCACCATTGGCAAAATTGGTCCCTGGACTTCATATCGACTTTATTTCGCTTAAAAACACTTATTGGGGATACATATAACACACTAAAGCACTTTCACACACTACAAAGGCCTTTTACACATCATTAAATCTACTTTATTGTCACTCATTAAAGATAATTAAATCTCACAAATAGGGCACATAAACATATAAACACATATTTCCACACAAACGTATCACGGACTTATAATTTGACCTAACGACGTTAGTCAACATGAACGATTAAGTTTTGGGATGTTACAATTACCTCCCCCTTAAGAGGATTCCGTCCCCGGAATCACTTCAGCATCAAAAGGTGGGGATAGGTCTCCCGCATTACGGACTCGGTCTCCCAAGTCATACTTTCGCCGTGATTGTGTTTCCACTTTGTGAGAACCAGATCAATAGTCTTTCGTCGTAACTTCTTTTGTTTCCTTCCCATTATTGCAACAGGTTCATCCACAATCTGCTTGTTGGGATTATACTTACGTCCTCGAGTGGAATAACATTTGCTTCGTTTGCATAGCATTTACGCAGATAACACACATGAAATGTGTTGTGAATTGCGTGTAGTTCTGGAGGTAATTCCAGTTGAAATGCCTGTTCATTAACCTTCTTGATAATCTTGAAAGGTCCAATGAATCTGGGGCTTAACTTTCCACGTTTTCCAAACCGTAATACACCTTTCCAAGGTGACACCTTGAGTAAAACCATTTCGCCTTCTTTAAAATCGAACGGCCTCCTTTTCTTATCGGCATATGACTTTTGCCTTTCGCGAGCAACACGCAGGGCTTTCTTTGCAACATTAACTTTATCGGCCGTAATTTGTACTACTTCGGGTCCAGCAAATTGCTTTTCCCCGGGCTCCAACCAACAACTAGGAGTCCGACACTTTCTACCATATAACATCTCAAAAGGTGGCATTCCAATGCTCGCATGATAACTATTGTTATACGCAAACTCAATAAGAGGTAGGTGTTTATCCCACGAACCACCATACTCCATTACACAAGCTCGGAGCATATCTTTGAGCGTTTGAATAGTCCTTTCACTTTGCCCATCGGTTTGCGGATGGTAGGCTGTGCTCAGACGAACTTGAGTACCAAATTCCCGTTGAAAACTCTTCCAAAATTTGGAAACAAAGTGAGCATCACGATCGGACACAATCGTTAACGGAACACCATGTTTAGTAACCACTTCTTCAATATATAATGTAGCGAAATTCTCCATAGGAGCATTCTCACGAACTGGGAGAAAGTGAGCACTCTTCGTTAATTGATCGACAATAACCCATATCATATCATGACCACGAGGCGTTCTTGGAAGTTTGGTTACAAAATCCATCGTAATGCGATCCCATTTCCACTCAGGGATCTCGAGTTGCTGAAACTTCCCATAAGGCTTTTGGTGTTCAGCTTTCACTTTAGCACATGTCAAACACTTCTGTACGTACATCATCACATCATTCTTAATACTGGGCCACCAATAAATCGGCTTCAAGTCTGCATGCATCTTTGTGGCACCAGGGTGTACAGAATACTTAGTTTTGTGAGCTTCGTCCATCACTAACTCACGATTGCCTCCATATAGAGGAACCCATATTCTACCTTTGTAAGTTCGAAGACCGCGACTATTTTCTTCCATTTCAAGTCTATTTTTCTTCTTTTTCCCAATAGACTCCTCTTTCACATTCTCCTCCTTCAACGCTTCAATTTGAGCTAATCGAATAGGTTCCATTAGGTTCGACTCAACCTTCGGAATCATTGCACATAACCTACTCTTCGCATATCCTTTGCGGCTTAAGGCATCAGCAACCACATTAGCTTTGCCTGGGTGATATTTAATTTCACAATCGTAATCCTTTAATAACTCCATCCACCGCCGTTGTCTAACATTCATGTCCTTCTGAGTAAACACGTACTGTAAGCTCTTATGATCCGTATAAAGGGTACACTTTGTACCATACAGATAATGTCGCCACAATTTCAGAGCAAACACAACAGCAGCCAGCTCAAGGTCATGAGTAGGATAGTTCCGCTCATGAGGCTTCAGCTGTCGAGAGGCGTAAGCGATAACTTTGTCTCGTTGCATTAATACACACCCTAACCCCGTGATGGATGCGTCACTATAAACCACTAAATCATCTGTTCCTTCGGGTAAGGCTAAGACTGGAGCTTCACACAACTTCTTTTTCAACGTCGTGAAGGCTTTCTCTTGAGCATCGGTCCACGTAAACTTCACACCTTTCTTCGTTAATTCAGTCATTGGCTTGGCAATGCGCGAGAAATCCTGAATAAAACGTCGATAATAGCCAGCCAAACCGAGAAAACTTTTAATTTCAGTAGGAGACTTAGGCTGCTCCCACTTTGACACCGCTTCTATCTTCGAAGGATCTACCTTTATACCATCAGAGGAGACGACATGGCCGAGGAAATGAACTTCCTTTAGCCAGAACTCGCACTTGGAGAACTTAGCATATAGCTTTTTCTCTCTGAGGACTTGAAGGACAGCTCTCAAATGCTCTCTATGTTCCTCTTCCGACTTTGAATACACCAGAATGTCGTCGATAAAAACAATAACGAAATGATCCAAAAATGGTCGACAGACACGGTTCATCAAATCCATAAACTTCGCTGGAGCATTTGTCAATCCGAATGGCATGACAAGGAACTCGTAATGACCATAACGAGTTCGGAACGCTGTTTTGGCTACACTTTCTTCTTCAACCTTCAATTGATGATAGCCAGACCGTAAATCAATCTTTGAGAAATAAGTAGCACCTTGAAGTTGATCGAATAAATCATCAATACGAGGGAGTGGATATTTATTCTTCACCGTTCTTTTATTCAGCTCACGGTAATCGATACACATGCGCATGGATCCGTCTTTCTTCTTTACGAAAAGGATAGGAGCACCCCAAGGAGAGGAACTCAGACGAATGAAACCTTTATCTAAAAGTTCCTGAATTTGCGTCATTAACTCCTTCATCACTGTCGGAGCTAATCGATAGGGAGCTTTGGCTACAGGAGTAGCACCAGGAATAAGGTCGATAGAAAACTCAACCTCATGGTCAGGAGGAAGACCTGGAAGATCTTCAGGGAAAACGTCTGGAAACTCGGAAACAACTTCAACATCAGAAACTGTAGGCTTCGCGATACGAGAATCAATTACATAAGCTAAGAAATGCGACTTAGTTTGCCGTATACAACGAAGAGCTTTCATCATAGAGATCACCTTAACAATTCCCGGCTTCTTGTCACCATAAACACAAACACCTTTACCGGGAATAAGATCTATCTGAAAAGTAACTTCACGATCGGGAGGAATACCAGGTAGATCATCGGGAAACACATCGGGGAAATTGGATACTACCTCAACACTAGCAATTGGAGACTTCTCTTTTCTTGCATCTATGACATAAGCCAAGAAATGGCTCTTGTTTTTCCTTATACATTTAATAGCTTTCATCATACTAATAATCTTTATTCCTCCTCTCTTCTTGTCTCCATACACCGTTATCACTTTACCCTCGGATATAGGCAATCGAATTATCTTTTGGGAACATAAAATACTAGCTTCATTTCTAGCCAACCAATCCATACCAATAACTACATCAAAACCACCTAAGGTAGTAGGTAATAGTTGGACTGGAAAAGAACGACCTTCAATCTCAATGTCACAATCGTCATATCCCACACGTATATTATTAACCGTACCATTTGCAATTTCTACCTCTAATGAACAATCTAAGGGAGTAGTGACTCTTTCTAGCTTAGGAGCAAATAATGTGGACACAAACGACCTATTTGCACCTGAATCAAATAAAACAGAGGCAAGCTTTGAATTAACAAGGAAAGTACCACTTACCACTTCATCGTTGTTCCTTGCGTCATCAACCGTCATTTGAAGAGCTCTCACTCTTGTTGCTGTCGTGGCGGTCTTCTTTCCAGCATTCTTCATCTGTGGACAATCGGTAATGAGATGACCCGTTTCTTGGCACTTGTAGCAACGAGTCTTGTCCCTACATTCAGTGGCAAGATGTCCCGACTTCCCACACTTATGGCACCTTCTTGTCTTGTCGGTACAATGCCCTTCATGAATTGTCTTGCAAAATGTACCCCATGAACCATTCTTCTTTTTATCCTTGTCACCACTCAAACTACCACTTCCACGGAACTTCTTATTATTATTGTTATTGGAAGACCAATTTGACCTTCTTTTAAACCCCGGCTTCTTATCATCACTCTTCTCAACCTTCTTGTCCGAAGTGAAATCATCGTCAAGCTTCTTAGACTCCTTGATAGCTTCAGTCAGAGTCTTGTGCTGCCTGCAGATACCTCGATAACTCGGAGGCAAACCATCAACATAGCAAGCAACCTGATCTGCATCAGTACGGAATAAATGACCCACGAACTTCATCTTCTCCATGAAGAAACGAGCATACCCGTTGACCTTTCCGACTTCAGCCGTCAAGGCACGAAACTCCTTTTCCATCTTACGCTGCTCATGAACCCCAATATATTCCTCAATGAATTTCTGCTTAAAGTTAGCCCACGAGATAGCATATACCATAGCTGGAGTCATCGAAATAGTAATGCTCTTCCACCAGTCCCGAGCACCTTCTTTCAACATCCTACTAGCACACAACACTTTCTTATCCTCGGGACAATCACAAGCTTCAAAAACCATCTCAGTATCATCAAGCCATTCCATGCAACCTACTGCATTAAGTGTTCCATAGAATTTCTGAGCTCCACACTTCTGGAAACTTTCAAACTTGAATCGAGGGGCGTGAACATCATTAGGAGGAACCACATTAACATTAGCATGGGGAATAACAACATCATCGACCGGTGGCTCAGTGTGGTGAGAAGGCACAGAGTGACTGTTACCAGTTCCTTCTGCGTTAGCTGCCAACGCCTGATTCAACTGTTCTTGCGTTTGGGCCAACTGGGCCTGAAGAGTTAGCACAAGATTATACATCTCCGTCTGATCGGGAATCTGATCCACCACTACATCGTTAACTCTCGGAGGATTGCCAGGTGGTGGAGGCATCGGACCCAATGAGCCTGGTTGATTAACACAGCGGGGGTTCACACGATTCACATTAGCATTAGCAGCAGCATTAACAGCATTAGAAGCACCTGCACCCGGATGGACCGGTGGAGTAACGCTAGCAGTAGCTCCGTCGCGTTGGATGTTGCGGTTGCGAGTGTTAACCATTTTCCTTCAATAAAATGGTGGAGTCGATAAGCGCAAAATAAAACAAAAAAAAAACTCGTCGAGATAAGGCTAAAACATATCATCGTAACGTAAACATCTCGTAAGCCCTATCACACTCGCACTCATCCCAACCCATCCTACATCACATGTCATCTCTAGCTAAGGCATCCTACGAGTACCTAGATGCACACCTTAAGTTTAAGTCCAAATCCTATGGTCAAAGGTACAAATTAAAAAGAACGGGGAGGGGAGGTAGTAGAGTCTGATGGAGGAAGAAATATGGGGCAGGGAGGCATATAGGAACCTAAGGGGATGGATCAACGAAAGAAGGGAGGACAAGGAGGGTTTTGCTGAAGAACATCCTACCAATACCTAGCATGCGCATCTTAAGTTTAAGTCCAAATCCTATGGTCAATAGGCCTTGGTTCACTTAAACTACTTCTCTGATACCAACTTGTAACACCCGTCGTTTAAAAATATGGGTTTTCAAAAACTTTTCACCTAACGGTGTTAACTTGCGGAAGTAAAGACTGTAAAAGTCAAAACCGATAAAAACATTTCGGTTTCTGCATTTATTTGGTGTTACATGCCATATCAAACAATAGTTCAAATGAAAACCCAACGGTTGCCCAACATAAAACAACCGTTCACACATCACGACATAAATTCGACATTAAATACGAAATGTAATGGATGTCTAAAGAAAGCATCGTCTAAGGGTAGCTAAGGCTCCTGCATTGCATCTACCCAAGCTCACACGTCCTGCATCTAGTTTCCATCAAGCTAAACCTGAGGGAACAACCACATTAAGAAGCAAGTGTTAGCTATAAGAATAGCTAAGTAAGATAACACTTAATTTAAAAGCATTTGTCCAATTAAAACAATCTTCATTATTAGACAAGTTTTATTAGGCACAACACACATCACATGTTCACACATATACTGCATTTCAACTTCGTTTCAATTAGGATAATCATCCTAAATGTGCCTATCCTGCATTAGTTCGCACATTGTCACACGTATCTTCGTTAACTGCATATAAGTGTGCCCTGCATCACACCAGACTGGATGATTAGTCAAAAGACTACTCATCTTACGTCGTTAAGGAATGGCAAGCCAATCCTTGAGTAATCCGTATATGTAGGTTGGTCAAACCCCTCGTATTACTCGCCCTGCGTTATAGAGACCACGTTGCGAGGAGCCACCCAAGCAACAACTGCATCTACGCACCTGCCCGGCTAAGGCTAGTACGGGTTAAGCTTAACACTTTTCACTGCATCTGTTTTATGAGCTCAATTTCACACATATAGATTGGGTCCCTGCATTCCCAAACATTCACACACATATAGTCTAGGTATCACACCTTCCTAGACATTCACACACTTTAACTTCATTACGTTGGATCCTTAAACGTGCAAGTGACATAGTAACCTAGCAAGTCTAGTGAACTAGGCGTACAAGTCAGGCATGCATATCACACATCAACTTCATTTCTATATATCATACATATCAAGATACTTCATTAAACTACATCAACTGCATAGCTACATACTACATTAAGCAATACTACATTACACTACAATAGGGACTGCATCTCAGGTCTCATGGTCAACTGCATAACCCATAATACCTCCCAAGTAACCCATATGCCCACATGCATAATAAGGTACCGAATGGAAGTGTTTACGATTTGAAACCAGCTTTTAGTTGATCCCCCAGCGTGTCAGAGTAGTGTATCTTACCTGGTAGTAGTGTACGCGTGCACCAAATAGCTAATAGTGCTTATCAGTAATCCCCGACACCTATCGTACATTAACATATAAAGTATAAGTCATTTAGGACCTTGAATGGACCCTCGTACGAACTTAAGACTGACTACGTAAAATTCCAGAATTACACCTTACGAAGATAACCTTCGTACGAACTTAAACTTCGTTCGATCTACTTTACGAAAATAGCTTCTTTACGAATTTAGCTTCCAGAAAACGAATTTAAACTTAGCCACACGAACTTAGGCTCAATTTGCTTCAAACGAACTTAAAATTCGTTTTCCAAACGAATTTAGATCCCACAAAACGAACTTAAAGTTCGTTGGACAACCCTTGAACCCAGAAAACGAATTTAAGATCCCATTTCGACCAGAATTCACAAAATGGCTTCTTCCTTCAATTTTCCAGAAATCATTCGATTTAGGCTTCTCCCAAAACATGTTTTCGACATAATTAAACATATTTTGATCATCAAGATCGACTTTGGACTCGTTAAACTCCGTTTAGCACGTTAATTGACCAAAACACCATCTAAGCCCTAATTACGTGTATAATCCAATTTTAATCAGATCTGTTTCATAATTAACCAACCCCTAAACCTGAAAATACAACCAACGATTCAATGATTACCTGCTTGCTAGATGGCTGGTCGATTCCAACACCAAAATACCCAACCGTTAGACCCAAAACTAGATTAATTGCTTTAGAAATCAAGAAAAGATTAGAGAGACTTTGTGTGTGAGTTATTAATTGCTAATGGCTGCTAAATCAGCCCTAATTACACACATCAAAACCTTAAACCCGTTTTTAGATTTCAACCTATGTCAAACTCAGTCCCTGGACTTCTAAACCTTTCATTATTGGCCACAAACTGCATTATTGACCATATACAACATTAGTCCTTCATTAAAAGGCGCTACATAGCCTTTAAGCGACATTAATCACACTTTTATTCGTCATTAAAATTTAGGCTTTTAAACCTAACTACTTTATCTACGTTAACCACACATAACTACATTCAAATATTAAGTAAAGACTTAACGACACCCAAATTGACTTAACGGCATTAGTCAAACGTTAAATAAAAGTTCGGAATGTTACACTCTATCTCATACACAAAAACCCACCGGAAGTTTTTTTCCGGCAACAACTCTGGTGGTGGTTGAGTGGGTAGAAGAAAAAAAATTAAAAGTTGATGTTGGTGGTGGCCGGATCTGGATCCATGGCTTTGTTTATTGATGAACTATTATTGTTATTGTTATTATTATTATTATTATTATTATTATTATTATTTTATTGTATTTTATATTTTTATATTAGATTTTATTATTATTATTATTATTATTATTATTATTATTTTTATTATTTTTATTTTTTTAAATTATTATTATTATTATTATTATTATTATTATTATTATTATTATTATTATTATTATTATTATTATTATTATTATTATTATTATTATTATTATTATTATTATTATTATTATTATTATTATTATTATTATTATTATTATTATTATTATTATTATTATTATTATTATTATTATTATTATTATTATTATTATTATTATTATTATTATTATTATTATTATTATTATTATTATTATTATTATTATTATTATTATTATTATTATTATTATTATTATTATTATTATTATTATTATTATTATTATTATTATTATTATTATTATTATTATTATTATTATTATTATTATTATTATTATTATTATTATTATTATTATTATTATTATTATTATTATTATTATTATTATTATTATTATTATTATTATTATTATTATTATTATTATTATTATTATTATTATTATTATTATTATTATTATTATTATTATTATTATTATTATTATTATTATTATTATTATTATTATTATTATTATTATTATTATTATTATTATTATTATTATTATTATTATTATTATTATTATTATTATTATTATTATTATTATTATTATTATTATTATTATTATTATTATTATTATTATTATTATTATTATTATTATTATTATTATTATTATTATTATTATTATTATTATTATTATTATTATTATTATTATTATTATTATTATTATTATTATTATTATTATTATTATTATTATTATTATTATTATTATTATTATTATTATTATTATTATTATTATTATTATTATTATTATTATTATTATTATTATTATTATTATTATTATTATTATTATTATTATTATTATTATTATTATTATTATTATTATTATTATTATTATTATTATTATTATTATTATTATTATTATTATTATTATTATTATTATTATTATTATTATTATTATTATTATTATTATTATTATTATTATTATTATTATTATTATTATTATTATTATTATTATTATTATTATTATTATTATTATTATTATTATTATTATTATTATTATTATTATTATTATTATTATTATTATTATTATTATTATTATTATTATTATTATTATTATTATTATTATTATTATTATTATTATTATTATTATTATTATTATTATTATTATTATTATTATTATTATTATTATTATTATTATTATTATTATTATTATTATTATTATTATTATTATTATTATTATTATTATTATTATTACTATTATTATTATTATTATTATTATTATTATTATTATTATTATTGTATATTATATATGTATTTTTGATCCTTTTAGTACGAATTTGGAGATAAACTGTAAGTTTATGACTCAAAAGTGTCGAATATGTAATATTTTGGTAATTTATTAAGATAATCAACTTATATTTTGTTTATAAATACGCCAAATTATACAATATTATGTAGTATATAAAAATGTCCAGACTCTTACGAGTCCGAGTCACGTTTCGAGTCACGAGTCAAAAATCTTTCGAGTCCAGACTCTTACGAGTCGAGTCACGAGTCAAAAATCATGTTTTCGAGTCGAGTCAAAAGTTACGAGTCGACAACTATGATATAACACCAACAAAATAAATAAAAAAAAGAACTTTTTTTCTTTATTGAGAATGAAGAGGATGAAAATCATTCTCACCTCTTCACTCTCGATTTCATTCTCCGGTGCAATCAAACAAGGGAAATCTTTCTCATTTCTTTTCTCCCCTATTCATTAATTCCATCGTACCAAACACCCCGTTAGATCAAATGGCCAGCTGGAGCCTTCTTTAGGGGAACGGGAGGAGGGGATGATTGCTTGGAGACCTAGGATCGAATCTTAATTCCCAATATTTTCGGTCATTTACCTTTTGAGCGTGTTAGCATATATGTTATCACTCCTGTTTTGCAGGAGTGCGCGAGTTTTAACTTCCAGCATACTGCCCACCTTGAACGTCGCTACTAGGGTTTAAATCATTAACATCTAACACTTGTCGTAAATAAATAAGAAAAAAAAAAGATAATGTAATAAGTCAAAAGTCAACTAACTAACAAAGTAACAACCAATGTATATACGTACAGTTGATGTCTCTTAAATCACATCCCAAAAACAGGAAGAAAGATATAGTTATGAATCAACAACACAACAACCATGATAATATATATAATGATGACTCCAATTATATATGATATCTTAAAGATATATGGTTTCATTTTGGTTTCATTTTCAGCCTTGTATTCTTAATTGTTCTTATACATCCTTTTCTTTGGTGGGGTGTCACCATTTTAATACTTGTACATATATATAGTGATATGTACCCATATATAATATATGTGGTCAACCAACCTCCATTACTATAAAGATTGCACCAAAGTAGCTATCATCAACCTTTGATTACCGCACAGATTGCTGATTTTGTGGTGGAGAAATGGGGCCATATATATATATACGGGGAAACGTTAGGTAAAGCATGCAGTACCTATCTTAGGTAAAGCAGGGGGATTATGTAAAATTCAGGGGGCTATGTATGTTTATCAAATTCAAAGATTTAATTTGTAACTTTTTTTAAAGTGGCAGTACCTAAGCTTAGGTAAAGTCTGCATACGGATCATTTTCCCATACATATATATATATACTATATTATGTAGTATATAAAAATGTCCAGACTCTTACGAGTCGAGTCACGAGTCAAAAATCATGTTTTCGAGTCGAGTCAAAAGTTACGAGTCGACAACTATGATATAACACCAACAAAATAAATAAAAAAAAGAAAAAAAAAAAAAAAAAAAAAAAAAAAAAAAAAAAAAAAAAAAAAAAAAAAAAAAAAAAAAAAAAAAAAAAAAAAAAAAAAAAAAAAAAAAAAAAAAAAAAAAAAAAAAAAAAAAAAAAAAAAAAAAAAAAAAAAAAAAAAAAAAAAAAAAAAAAAAAAAAAAAAAAAAAAAAAAAAAAAAAAAAAAAAAAAAAAAAAAAAAAAAAAAAAAAAAAAAAAAAAAAAAAAAAAAAAAAAAAAAAAAAAAAAAAAAAAAAAAAAAAAAAAAAAAAAAAAAAAAAAAAAAAAAAAAAAAAAAAAAAAAAAAAAAAAAAAAAAAAAAAAAAAAAAAAAAAAAAAAAAAAAAAAAAAAAAAAAAAAAAAAAAAAAAAAAAAAAAAAAAAAAAAAAAAAAAAAAAAAAAAAAAAAAAAAAAAAAAAAAAAAAAAAAAAAAAAAAAAAAAAAAAAAAAAAAAAAAAAAAAAAAAAAAAAAAAAAAAAAAAAAAAAAAAAAAAAAAAAAAAAAAAAAAAAAAAAAAAAAAAAAAAAAAAAAAAAAAAAAAAAAAAAAAAAAAAAAAAAAAAAAAAAAAAAAAAAAAAAAAAAAAAAAAAAAAAAAAAAAAAAAAAAAAAAAAAAAAAAAAAAAAAAAAAAAAAAAAAAAAAAAAAAAAAAAAAAAAAAAAAAAAAAAAAAAAAAAAAAAAAAAAAAAAAAAAAAAAAAAAAAAAAAAAAAAAAAAAAAAAAAAAAAAAAAAAAAAAAAAAAAAAAAAAAAAAAAAAAAAAAAAAAAAAAAAAAAAAAAAAAAAAAAAAAAAAAAAAAAAAAAAAAAAAAAAAAAAAAAAAAAAAAAAAAAAAAAAAAAAAAAAAAAAAAAAAAAAAAAAAAAAAAAAAAAAAAAAAAAAAAAAAAAAAAAAAAAAAAAAAAAAAAAAAAAAAAAAAAAAAAAAAAAAAAAAAAAAAAAAAAAAAAAAAAAAAAAAAAAAAAAAAAAAAAAAAAAAAAAAAAAAAAAAAAAAAAAAAAAAAAAAAAAAAAAAAAAAAAAAAAAAAAAAAAAAAAAAAAAAAAAAAAAAAAAAAAAAAAAAAAAAAAAAAAAAAAAAAAAAAAAAAAAAAAAAAAAAAAAAAAAAAAAAAAAAAAAAAAAAAAAAAAAAAAAAAAAAAAAAAAAAAAAAAAAAAAAAAAAAAAAAAAAAAAAAAAAAAAAAAAAAAAAAAAAAAAAAAAAAAAAAAAAAAAAAAAAAAAAAAAAAAAAAAAAAAAAAAAAAAAAAAAAAAAAAAAAAAAAAAAAAAAAAAAAAAAAAAAAAAAAAAAAAAAAAAAAAAAAAAAAAAAAAAAAAAAAAAAAAAAAAAAAAAAAAAAAAAAAAAAAAAAAAAAAAAAAAAAAAAAAAAAAAAAAAAAAAAAAAAAAAAAAAAAAAAAAAAAAAAAAAAAAAAAAAAAAAAAAAAAAAAAAAAAAAAAAAAAAAAAAAAAAAAAAAAAAAAAAAAAAAAAAAAAAAAAAAAAAAAAAAAAAAAAAAAAAAAAAAAAAAAAAAAAAAAAAAAAAAAAAAAAAAAAAAAAAAAAAAAAAAAAAAAAAAAAAAAAAAAAAAAAAAAAAAAAAAAAAAAAAAAAAAAAAAAAAAAAAAAAAAAAAAAAAAAAAAAAAAAAAAAAAAAAAAAAAAAAAAAAAAAAAAAAAAAAAAAAAAAAAAAAAAAAAAAAAAAAAAAAAAAAAAAAAAAAAAAAAAAAAAAAAAAAAAAAAAAAAAAAAAAAAAAAAAAAAAAAAAAAAAAAAAAAAAAAAAAAAAAAAAAAAAAAAAAAAAAAAAAAAAAAAAAAAAAAAAAAAAAAAAAAAAAAAAAAAAAAAAAAAAAAAAAAAAAAAAAAACATAAAATGGAAATAACAAACATATAAAGTAGGTTAGGTAAAGCATGCAGTACCTATCTTAGGTAAAGCAGGGGGGATTATGTAAAATTCAGGGGGCTATGTATGTTTATCAAATTCAAAGATTTAATTTGTAACTTTTTTTAAAGTGGCAGTACCTAAGCTTAGGTAAAGTCTGCAGTACGGATCATTTTCCCATAATATATATATATATATATATATATATATATTATATATATATATATATTATATATATATATATATATATATATATATATATATATATATATATATATATATATATATATATATATATATATATATATATATATATATATATATATATATATATATATATATATATATATATATATATATATATATATATATATATATATATATATATATATATATATATATATATATATATATATATATATATATATATATATATATATATATATATATATATATATATATATATATATATATATATATATATATATATATATATATATATATATATATATATATATATATATATATATATATATATATATATATATATATATATATATATATATATATATATATATATATATATATATATATATATATATATATATATATATATATATATATATATATATATATATATATATATATATATATATATATATATATATATATATATATATATATATATATATATATATATATATATATATATATATATATATATATATATATATATATATATATATATATATATATATATATATATATATATATATATATATATATATATATATATATATATATATATATATATATATATATATATATATATATATATATATATATATATATATATATATATATATATATATATATATATATATATATATATATATATATATATATATATATATATATATATATATATATATATATATATATATATATATATATATATATATATATATATATATATATATATATATATATATATATATATATATATATATATATATATATATATATATATATATATATATATATATATATATATATATATATATATATATATATATATATATATATATATATATATATATATATATATATATATATATATATATATATATATATATATATATATATATATATATATATATATATATATATATATATATATATATATATATATATATATATATATATATATATATATATATATATATATATATATATATATATATATATATATATATATATATATATATATATATATATATATATATATATATATATATATATATATATATATATATATATATATATATATATATATATATATATATATATATATATATATATATATATATATATATATATATATATATATATATATATATATATATATATATATATATATATATATATATATATATATATATATATATATAGACAATATATATATATATTTATATCACAGAATTAATATATATTTCACATATATACAATATATATAGGTCTTTACTGCCATCACAGAACCTTAATATATATTTCACATCTTAACAATATATAGGTTTTCACTGCCATCACAGAACCTTAATATATATTTCACATCTTAACAATATATAGGTTTTCACTGCCATCACAGAACCTTAATATATATTTCACATCTTAACAATATATAGGTTTTACTGCCATCACAGAACCTTAATATATACTTCACATCTTAACAATATATAGGTTTTTACTGCCATCACAGAACCTTAATATATATTTCACATCTTAACAATATATAGGTTTTCACTGCCATCACAGAACCTTAATATATATTTCACATCTTAACAATATATAGGTTTTCACTGCCATCACAGAACCTTAATATATATTTCACATCTTAACAATATATAGGTTTTACTGCCATCACAGAACCTTAATATATATTTCACATCTTAACAATATATAGGTTTTCACTGCCATCACAGAACCTTAATATATATTTCACATCTTAACAATATATAGGTTTTCACTGCCATCACAGAACCTTAATATATATTTCACATCTTAACAATATATAGGTTTTCACTGCCATCACAGAACCTTAATATATATTTCACATCTTAACAATATATAGGTTTTCACTGCCATCACAGAACCTTAATATATATTTCACATCTTAACAATATATAGGTTTTCACTGCCATCACAGAACCTTAATATATACTTCACATCTTAACAATATATAGGTTTTCACTGCCATCACAGAACCTTAATATATACTTCACATCTTAACAATATATAGGTTTTCACTGCCATCACAGAACCTTAATATATATTTCACATCTTAACAATATATAGGTTTTCACTGCCATCACAGAACCTTAATATATATTTCACATCTTAACAATATATAGGTTTTCACTGCCATCACAGAACCTTAATATATATTTCACATCTTAACAATATATAGGTTTTCACTGCCATCACAGAACCTTAATATATATTTCACATCTTAACAATATATAGGTTTTCACTGCCATCACAGAACCTTAATATATATTTCACATCTTAACAATATATAGGTTTTCACTGCCATCACAGAACCTTAATATATATTTCACATCTTAACAATATATAGGTTTTCACTGCCATCACAGAACCTTAATATATATTTCACATCTTAACAATATATAGGTTTTTACTGCCATCACAGAACCTTAATATATATTTCACATCTTAACAATATATAGGTTTTTACTGCCATCACAGAACCTTAATATATATTTCACATCTTAACAATATATAGGTTTTCACTGCCATCACAGAACCTTAATATATATTTCACATCTTAACAATATATAGGTTTTTACTGCCATCACAGAACCTTAATATATATTTCACATCTTAACAATATATAGGTTTTTACTGCCATCACAGAACCTTAATATATATTTCACATCTTAACAATATATAGGTTTTTACTGCCATCACAGAACCTTAATATATATTTCACATCTTAACAATATATAGGTTTTTACTGCCATCACAGAACCTTAATATATATTTCACATCTTAACAATATATAGGTTTTTACTGCCATCACAGAACCTTAATATATATTTCACATCTTAACAATATATAGGTTTTTACTGCCATCACAGAACCTTAATATATATTTCACATCTTAACAATATATAGGTTTTTACTGCCATCACAGAACCTTAATATATATTTCACATCTTAACAATATATAGGTTTTTACTGCCATCACAGAACCTTAATATATATTTCACATCTTAACAATATATAGGTTTTCACTGCCATCACAGAACCTTAATATATATTTCACATCTTAACAATATATAGGTTTTTACTGCCATCACAGAACCTTAATATATATTTCACATCTTAACAATATATAGGTTTTCACTGCCATCACAGAACCTTAATATATATTTCACATCTTAACAATATATAGGTTTTTACTGCCATCACAGAACCTTAATATATATTTCACATCTTAACAATATATAGGTTTTTACTGCCATCACAGAACCTTAATATATATTTCACATCTTAACAATATATAGGTTTTCACTGCCATCACAGAACCTTAATATATATTTCACATCTTAACAATATATAGGTTTTCACTGCCATCACAGAACCTTAATATATATTTCACATCTTAACAATATATAGGTTTTTACTGCCATCACAGAACCTTAATATATATTTCACATCTTAACAATATATAGGTTTTCACTGCCATCACAGAACCTTAATATATATTTCACATCTTAACAATATATAGGTTTTCACTGAATCCATACAATAAGATAAACCAGTGATGAATACAAGAGAAGTAAGTTATCATCAAGGATTACAATAGTACATCAAAGACGATTAACAGTTCTAAGTACGATGCAAAAGAGAAGGCAAATGGATCCTTGATCCATGAAGTCCATAGTCCGGGTGTACAACAAGCAAGCAACTAAACTCCATGTTCCGGCTTATCCTGATTACCTGAAAAGTGTACTAAGCATAGTCAACACAAGGTTGGTGAGTTCGTAGTACTGGTCCATAAAGAACCATCAACAATAATCACAATATACGAATAGAGGCTAGGCATGACTTACAGCGAGCCTCTAAGCAACGCAATATCATCCAACAACAAGATTACACAAAAGAAATGAGAGTGTAATGAGGATGCACAAATGATGTATGTATCAATGCAAATGCCGAATGAATGAATAAGCAAATATGCCTATCCCAAGCGTGACCTTCAATCACGTATGCAACGATACCCCTCTGCCATCGCCATGGACAGGGCTGTATCTCAAAAACATCGAGATATATATGTCTATATACTCGGGGTCAGGTCTACATCCAAAATGGGTGCATACATCTATGCACCAGGATGCCGGCAATCCCCTGCCGAGGGTCATCAACAATGTATGCAATGTTTACAATCGAATGTAAATGCATAAATCATGAACCAACAATCAATATACGATAAACCTGTGCCAACAATCAATACTCGTCAAACATAACCCAACAACCAATATACGACAATCATACGCCAACGATCAATAATCAACAACATAAGCCACTAATCACAATTTAAACCGACTATACGTACATATACTTCAGAGGATTCTACTTTCTTCAAGTCCCAGATGCTTATATATAGGGTCACCCGCAGCCTTCCCACCACATCTAGAACCCTTTGGAAAGAAAACCGACCTCCCTGTAAGCACTTCTATCCTAAGGATTACGATGGTACCAATACGTTCATGAAACATCACGCGAAACAAACAAAATAGTCTACCAATCGGAAATCAAACAGAAATCAACTAGACAGGCAATAAGTCCACCAAACAGCACACAACACGTACATACACTTCGGAGGATTTTATTTTCATCAAGTTCTAGATGCTTATGTATAGGGTCGTCCGCAGCCTTCCCACCACATCTAGAACCCTTTGGAAAGAAAACCGACCTCCCTGTAAGCACTTCTATCCTAAGGATTACGATGGTACCAATACGTTCATGAAACATCACGCGAAACAAACAAAATAGTCTACCAATCGGAAATCAAACAGAAATCAACTAGACAGGCAATAAGTCCACCAAACAGCACACAACACGTACAAGGTAAACACATAAGTCTTACACTTTTCAGCCCGAATCCCGAAGGAGTGGGGATAAACGAAACTCACCTTGATTGGCAAAGAAGCTAGTAAAGGATTACAAACGAGTAACGGGTTCCACACGTCCACAACCTATAATTATTCATCGTAAAACCGCCACGTCAACTATACAATCTCAAACAAGTTGAAAAGCGACACACATAAAAACACAGTGACTATCCACTGCGCCGCAGTGGACCGAACTATGCCCACTGCGCCGCAGTGGGCTAAGAAGCAAAAATGGCCGAGAAATCCACTGCGCCGCAGTGGGCTAAGAAGCAAAAATGGCCGGAAATCCACTGCGCCGCAGTGGGCTAAGAAGCAAAAATGGCCGAGAAATCCACTGCGCCGCAGTGGGCTAAGAAGCAAAAATGGCCGAGAGAATCCACTGCGCCGCAGTGGGCTAAGAAGCAAAAATGGCCGAGAGAATCCACTGCGCCGCAGTGGGCTAAGAAGCAAAAATGGCCGGAAATCCACTGCGCCGCAGTGGGCAAGAGCAAAAATGGCCACCACTGCGCCGCAGTGGGCTAAGAAGCAAAAATGGCCGAGAGAATCCACTGCGCCGCAGTGGAGACTATGCCCTCCCACTGCGCCGCAGTGGGCTAAGAAGCAAAAATGGCCGAGAGAATCCACTGCGCCGCAGTGGGCAAGAACAAAAATGGCCGATCCACTGCGCCGCAGTGGGCTAAGAAGCAAAAATGGCCGAGAGAATCCACTGCGCCGCAGTGGGCTAAGAAGCAAAAATGGCCGGAAATCCACTGCGCCGCAGTGGGCTAAGAAGCAAAAATGGCCGAATCCACTGCGCCGCAGTGGGCTAAGAAGCAAAAATGGCCGAGAGAAGCCCACTGCGCCGCAGTGGGCTAAGAAGCAAAAATGGCCGAGAGAATCCACTGCGCCGCAGTGGGCAACCTGAGGTCAAAAATGGGTAAAATGGTAAGAACTTGGCCTTTGATTCTTCAAAGATGGCGACAATAAGAAGATGATGATTATGATTCTAGCTTAAATTTAGTTATAAGAACACCAAATGATTGCTAGAAGAAGAAAAGAAGAAGATGGATGGTCTTGTGTTCTTGAGAGAAAAAGAGAAAGAAAAGAAAGAAGAAAAAGATAGATAAAGATATTTATGAAAATATCTTGGACCTTAAAGGGCAGCCGGGTCGGGTACGACCCACGGGTCGACCCATTTCTCTTTTCAAGCCAAAATTACAATCGTTTTACATTTAAACACCGGGTAAACACATTATCGACTCAAATATATAACACTTAGTCATTTAGTTCACAAAACGACCCAATTAACCCACATTGTCATATTATCATCAAAATGACCCAAAACTTCATTTAACTTATTTGTTAGTCATATTTCACGTGAAGTCAATGGGTCAAAATCCGCGGATGTTACATTATCCCCCGTTGAAAGAATTTCGTCCCGAAATTCAACGAAAACCCTAATTAGCAAATAAAGGCGGATAATTAGACTTCGCTTGATTCTCTCAATCCCAACTGAGCTCGGTTCCAAGTCTAACATTCCATCTAACCTCATGAATCATGTAACGCTCATTCTTGAGCTTCTTGACTTCACGGTCCAAATTCTCTACCGATTCACCAATAACTTCAGCTTCGAATTAACTTAAATTTCGTCCGTAGGCACATGATGTGTAGGATCCGCCAAACACTTGCGTGGGTTACCATTATGAAACACATCTTGTATGTTGCTAAGTTCTCGTGGTAATTCAATTCGACAAACAACCTTCCCAAACTTGTTCAACCTTCTTGAAAGGACCAATGTATCTTGGCTCAAGCTTTCCTCATTTCACGAATCGGACAACGCTTCTCTACGCTGATACTTTCAGGGCACAAAATCACCTACTTCAACTCTAACAGTTTCCGTTTCACATTGGCATACTCCTTTTCTTAGCTTGCGAGCTAGTTGGACTATTCTCTTAGCTTGAGAAATCGTCCTTGTCATTCCAATTAATATCCCTGTCCCGCTGCATTGGCTTTATTCGATCCTTGGTTTATCCGGTGGGGAGTGACATCTCCACTACTCAGTGCTTTGGTTGATGACATTCAATACTCATTTAACCCTTGTTATTGCATAAGATCTCCGTTTTGGTCATTAGCACATACTCTTTACGCGCGATCAAGTCTCAAGTCGGTTCGAATGCCCGTCGTCCATTAGATGGCTCCCTGAATAGGAGTTAAGCGACTTTCTTTCTCTGAAATAATAGAAATCAATTCTCCGTGCACCTACCCACTTTTCTACATGCTAACGTGCCCAGTTGTCAAATTTCATTGGTTTCGTCGTATCGTGATCGCTTCTTGTCGTCAACGGCTTCATGGCGAAGTCCATTCCAATTCGTTTTCCTTCCAATCTTCCTTCTGGTCCTTCACTACTCGCTTATTTACATCCCTAAAAGTCTATAAGGGTTTTGACTACGCGCGCGATGTTAGAAAGTTAAGTATATACGAAATTTAGGACATCGAGATGGAACAAGCCCGATGAGTCGTCCGGAAAAGCCTCAGGAGACTCAAGGTTGACAGCGACGGCGTTAGTTTTTCAGATTCTTAAGAAGGTAGCTCTAAAGACGCTCAAGTTTGAAGACTTACTCGGAACCAAGGATTTTATTTCATCAAGTTCTAGATGCTTATGTATAGGGTCGTCCGCAGCCTTCCCACCACATCTAGAACCCTTTGGAAAGAAAACCGACCTCCCTGTAAGCACTTCTATCCTAAGGATTACGATGGTACCAATACGTTCATGAAACATCACGCGAAACAAACAAAATAGTCTACCAATCGGAAATCAAACAGAAATCAACTAGACAGGCAATAAGTCCACCAAACAGCACACAACACGTACAAGGTAAACACATAAGTCTTACACTTTTCAGCCCGAATCCCGAAGGAGTGGGGATAAACGAAACTCACCTTGATTGGCAAAGAAGCTAGTAAAGGATTACAAACGAGTAACGGGTTCCACACGTCCACAACCTATAATTATTCATCGTAAAACCGCCACGTCAACTATACAATCTCAAACAAGTTGAAAAGCGACACACATAAAAACACAGTGACTATCCACTGCGCCGCAGTGGACCAGAACTATGTCCACTGCGCCGCAGTGGCCAAACTGAACCAGGACCCGAGCAAAGCACTGCGCCGCAGTGGCCAAACTGAACCAGGACCCGAGACAAAGCACTGCGCCGCAGTGAGCAAGGACCATGCTCACTGCGCCGCAGTGGGCTAAGAAGCAAAAATGGCCGAGAGAATCCACTGCGCCGCAGTGGGCCAAAACAATTAACCCACATTGTCATATTATCATCAAAATGACCCAAAACTTCATTTAACTTATTTGTTAGTCATATTTCACGTGAAGTCAATGGGTCAAAATCCGCGGATGTTACATTATCCCCCCGTTGAAAGAATTTCGTCCCGAAATTCAACGAAAACCCTAATTAGCAAATAAAGGCGGATAATTAGACTTCGCTTGATTCTCTCAATCCCAACTGAGCTCGGTTCCAAGTCTAACATTCCATCTAACCTCATGAATCATGTAACGCTCATTCTTGAGCTTCTTGACTTCACGGTCCAAATTCTCTACCGATTCACCAATAACTTCAGCTTCGAATTAACTTAAATTTCGTCCGTAGGCACATGATGTGTAGGATCCGCCAAACACTTGCGTGGGTTACCATTATGAAACACATCTTGTATGTTGCTAAGTTCTCGTGGTAATTCAATTCGACAAACAACCTTCCCAAACTTGTTCAACCTTCTTGAAAGGACCAATGTATCTTGGCTCAAGCTTTCCTCATTTCACGAATCGGACAACGCTTCTCTACGCTGATACTTTCAGGGCACAAAATCACCTACTTCAACTCTAACAGTTTCCGTTTCACATTGGCATACTCCTTTTCTTAGCTTGCGAGCTAGTTGGACTATTCTCTTAGCTTGAGAAATCGTCCTTGTCATTCCAATTAATATCCCTGTCCCGCTGCATTGGCTTTATTCGATCCTTGGTTTATCCGGTGGGGAGTGACATCTCCACTACTCAGTGCTTTGGTTGATGACATTCAATACTCATTTAACCCTTGTTATTGCATAAGATCTCCGTTTTGGTCATTAGCACATACTCTTTACGCGCGATCAAGTCTCAAGTCGGTTCGAATGCCCGTCGTCCATTAGATGGCTCCCTGAATAGGAGTTAAGCGACTTTCTTTCTCTGAAATAATAGAAATCAATTCTCCGTGCACCTACCCACTTTTCTACATGCTAACGTGCCCAGTTGTCAAATTTCATTGGTTTCGTCGTATCGTGATCGCTTCTTGTCGTCAACGGCTTCATGGCGAAGTCCATTCCAATTCGTTTTCCTTCCAATCTTCCTTCTGGTCCTTCACTACTCGCTTATTTACATCCCTAAAAGTCTATAAGGGTTTTGACTACGCGCGCGATGTTAGAAAGTTAAGTATATACGAAATTTAGGACATCGAGATGGAACAAGCCCGATGAGTCGTCCGGAAAAGCCTCGGGAGACTCAAGGTTGACAGCGACGGCGTTAGTTTTTCAGACTCTTAAGAAGGTAGCTCTAAAGACGCTCAAGTTTGAAGACTTACTCGGAACCTAAGAATTTTACTGTTACATGAGGACGTTTTCAGATAACCCTTTACCATTACCATTACCCGTATATACTACTGTCATTCAATCTATATTTTTAAAATTTCCAAGGTTCTAATTTTTCCAGAAACATAGAGCTAAGGAAGATCTTAATATCATTTATAGTCAACCCTCATTACCAATTTGTTCAACTAGACCCATATAACACGTCACAATTCATTTGAGGATCGAGATCTAGATCTAAGCCTACGGATATTCATTAATGAAAGAAGTCTAGTAAGAGAAGGCAGACTGAAATCGGCCCTAGAATCGAGTAACATTGAGTTGTAGTGGTCGAGGAAGAAGAATTGTACCTGTCGCCGCTTCCGAGTCGTTGTGGGCTGAAGGATAAATGATTTGAAGGGGTACCAGATCCAATGGCGCCGCTTTCGGTGTTTTACAATTCCTGGACATATGCCCAACTTGGTTGCACTTGAAACACGCCCTACATGGAACGTTGGTGGAGTGATGACTGTTGCATCTTCCACATAACGGGTGAGGTCCCAAATAAGTTTTCCTTGCCGGCTTCGCCACTTCATCTTGTTGTCCAGTCCATTGTGGGCACTTATTATGGTAGCGAGTACGACTACCACACCCAAAACACTCGCCTCTTTGTTGACTGCCTTGAGGAGGGACGACTCGAACAGAGGTTACGTTCACTGGACCCGTTCTCGGAGCTCTACAATCTCTTGCCAGATGCCCGAGTCGATTACAATTGAGACAAGCTCCACATTGGGTATTCGCGGGATGATGCTTGTTACAATTGTTACAGAAGGGATGAGGTCCCTTATAAGGCCTCCTCGCCAGTCCCGTCGCCGCTCCGAATCTACCCTTATTATGGTCATTGGGGTCAAACCTACCCGCCTTCCTTGCCCCGCTAGATTCTCCAATTTCTTTCCTTTTTGATGAGGCTCTACTTGACACCCTCTCATCGTCCATATTTATTCCGGCTTCAAGCGTTTCATTGCCTCTCTGAAGGCTTGACGTGACTTGGGCTACAATAGTAGGTATGGCGTCTATCACCGCTTGGGCAATCACGGTTGCTAGATCCGGTTCGTCGCTGTGGCTAGCCGCATTCCTTCTTGGTCTCACCATTATCTATAGGATAAGTAACGCGTCGACTCGAAAGTTAGCCACACAATGCTCACATATTAGTCACATAATTAGTTAATGCTTTCATACCGATATAATATACTCATTTTATACCATTAAGCTAAGGTAGGAGTGCTAGAATTCTATGGGATTGTTACTTATTATTTTAATATGTCAAGTCCACTACAGTTGTTTATCGTTACTTCAAATAATCATGTTGATACATCCTTCAATAAAACTATGTTGTTAACTTCATTCATACAATCGTTTATCTATTAACACATTTTTACACATGTAATACCAACTACGTGTTATCAACACGTTTAAGTTGGACAACGGCGAAACCATGTACAACATCAATGTGACTACTACAGAGCATACATACATACAGACACATTACACATGCATAACATATCTGTTACTAAATCATACTAGTCAACACATCGTTCAATTACTAAATTCAACTATAGTAATAGTTCTTAAGCTTATATCCCGGGGGTTTGTTTTCTCAATTTCTTTCAGGTTAGTCGAATTAGTAGCTAGTGCTTTAACGCCGACACGCTACACACGTTCATTGTCCTTTACTAAGGCTGACATATATATATTCTCAACTAACCTACATATATCACGTTATCATATTGGCATAACGTACGTGTTTCATTTCACTGTGCTAATATCAACATATTAGAGTTATCAAGTAATCGTTATCTATCATGTCCTCAAGTTAAGTTCACGACATTTATCCACTATCATAACCAATTACTCGCATTCAACACATCTCAATATAAGCAATTAAAACAAGTCAACTAACACGGGTGGTTTAAAGTATAATCCGAATTCGATATGCTCTCTAGTTATTGACCAGGTATGTATACAGGGTGTACCAACGGCTAACCCTCCACCTAATCAACTCCCATTAAGCATATCGGTTCCTTATTATACTCTAAGCCAAGCATGCGCAATCCGTGATGTTATTAACCTGTTATAATATTGGATAACCATAAAAGAGTTGATCGGGTTCTTTTAGGGTTGCCACAATATCATACTAAGTTAATAACATAACTTCATTTTGCTCTAAATCACCAAATTAGCACCAATCAATAATAACAAATCCACATTAACGACAGTCAAAACCCAATCAATGCCAAGCGTCAATCAGTGACAACAATTCATATCAATGACAATCAATTTCAATCAACACACACATTAACCACATTGTACTCATACCACATTCATCACATTGAATTCAAGCCATCACATAAGTGGTCTTAACTACGAACTCACAAGGGGATCCACATAATTCACATTGCACACGAATTTCCTAACCATGCATGCTATATGAAGAGTTTTAACTTAAGCCGTAGTCTAGGTCAAACCGCCTAATTCTCTACGACCACGCATGGGCCACCATTCTGTAACACCCCAAGCCGAGGCTCGAAATATTACGGAAATCATATAGCACAAGGTGGAATTAATGTAGAACATGAACTATATGCAGACAAGGGATTCAGTGAATCCATACAATAAGATAAACCAGTGTTGAATACAAGAGAAGTAAGTTATCATCAAGGATTACAATAGTACATCAAAGACGATTAACAGTTCTAAGTACGATGCAAAAGAGAAGGCAGACTGAAATCGGCCCTAGAATCGAGTAACATTGAGTTGTAGTGGTCGAGGAAGAAGAATTGTACCTGTCGCCGCTTCCGAGTCGTTGTGGGCTGAAGGATAAATGATTTGAAGGGGTACCAGATCCAATGGCGCCGCTTTCGGTGTTTTACAATTCCTGGACATATGCCCAACTTGGTTGCACTTGAAACACGCCCTACATGGAACGTTGGTGGAGTGATGACTGTTGCATCTTCCACATAACGGGTGAGGTCCCAAATAAGTTTTCCTTGCCGGCTTCGCCACTTCATCTTGTTGTCCAGTCCATTGTGGGCACTTATTATGGTAGCGAGTACGACTACCACACCCAAAACACTCGCCTCTTTGTTGACTGCCTTGAGGAGGGACGACTCGAACAGAGGTTACGTTCACTGGACCCGTTCTCGGAGCTCTACAATCTCTTGCTAGATCCGGTTCGTCGCTGTGGCTAGCCGCATTCCTTCTTGGTCTCACCATTATCTATAGGATAAGTAACGCGTCGACTCGAAAGTTAGCCACACAATGCTCACATATTAGTCACATAATTAGTTAATGCTTTCATACCGATATAATATACTCATTTTATACCATTAAGCTAAGGTAGGAGTGCTAGAATTCTATGGGATTGTTACTTATTATTTTAATATGTCAAGTCCACTACAGTTGTTTATCGTTACTTCAAATAATCATGTTGATACATCCTTCAATAAAACTATGTTGTTAACTTCATTCATACAATCGTTTATCTATTAACACATTTTTACACATGTAATACCAACTACGTGTTATCAACACGTTTAAGTTGGACAACGGCGAAACCATGTACAACATCAATGTGACTACTACAGAGCATACATACATACAGACACATTACACATGCATAACATATCTGTTACTAAATCATACTAGTCAACACATCGTTCAATTACTAAATTCAACTATAGTAATAGTTCTTAAGCTTATATCCCGGGGGTTTGTTTTCTCAATTTCTTTCAGGTTAGTCGAATTAGTAGCTAGTGCTTTAACGCCGACACGCTACACACGTTCATTGTCCTTTACTAAGGCTGACATATATATATTCTCAACTAACCTACATATATCACGTTATCATATTGGCATAACGTACGTGTTTCATTTCACTGTGCTAATATCAACATATTAGAGTTATCAAGTAATCGTTATCTATCATGTCCTCAAGTTAAGTTCACGACATTTATCCACTATCATAACCAATTACTCGCATTCAACACATCTCAATATAAGCAATTAAAACAAGTCAACTAACACGGGTGGTTTAAAGTATAATCCGAATTCGATATGCTCTCTAGTTATTGACCAGGTATGTATACAGGGTGTACCAACGGCTAACCCTCCACCTAATCAACTCCCATTAAGCATATCGGTTCCTTATTATACTCTAAGCCAAGCATGCGCAATCCGTGATGTTATTAACCTGTTATAATATTGGATAACCATAAAAGAGTTGATCGGGTTCTTTTAGGGTTGCCACAATATCATACTAAGTTAATAACATAACTTCATTTTGCTCTAAATCACCAAATTAGCACCAATCAATAATAACAAATCCACATTAACGACAGTCAAAACCCAATCAATGCCAAGCGTCAATCAGTGACAACAATTCATATCAATGACAATCAATTTCAATCAACACACACATTAACCACATTGTACTCATACCACATTCATCACATTGAATTCAAGCCATCACATAAGTGGTCTTAACTACGAACTCACAAGGGGATCCACATAATTCACATTGCACACGAATTTCCTAACCATGCATGCTATATGAAGAGTTTTAACTTAAGCCGTAGTCTAGGTCAAACCGCCTAATTCTCTACGACCACGCATGGGCCACCATTCTGTAACACCCCAAGCCGAGGCTCGAAATATTACGGAAATCATATAGCACAAGGTGGGATTAATGTAGAACATGAACTATATGCAGACAAGGGATTCAGTGAATCCATACAATAAGATAAACCAGTGTTGAATACAAGAGAAGTAAGTTATCATCAAGGATTACAATAGTACATCAAAGACGATTAACAGTTCTAAGTACGATGCAAAAGAGAAGGCAAATGGATCCTTGATCCATGAAGTCCATAGTCCGGGTGTACAACAAGCAAGCAACTAAACTCCATGTTCCGGATTATCCTGATTACCTGAAAAGTGTACTAAGCATAGTCAACACAAGGTTGGTGAGTTCGTAGTACTGGTCCATAAAGAACCATCAACAATAATCACAATATACGAATAGAGGCTAGGCATGACTTACAGCGAGCCTCTAAGCAACGCAATATCATCCAACAACAAGATTACACAAAAGAAATGAGAGTGTAATGAGGATGCACAAATGATGTATGTATCAATGCAAATGCCGAATGAATGAATAAGCAAATATGCCTATCCCAAGCGTGACCTTCAATCACGTATGCAACGATACCCCTCTGCCATCGCCATGGACAGGGCTGTATCTCAAAAACATCGAGATATATATGTCTATATACTCGGGGTCAGGTCTACATCCAAAATGGGTGCATACATCTATGCACCAGGATGCCGGCAATCCCCTGCCGAGGGTCATCAACAATGTATGCAATGCTTACAAACAAATGTAAATGCATACTTCATAAACCAACAACCAATATACGATAATCTGTGCCAACAATCAATAATCACAATATACGAATAGAGGCTAGGCATGACTTACAGCGAGCCTCTAAGCAACGCAATATCATCCAACAACAAGATTACACAAAAGAAATGAGAGTGTAATGAGGATGCACAAATGATGTATGTATCAATGCAAATGCCGAATGAATGAATAAGCAAATATGCCTATCCCAAGCGTGACCTTCAATCACGTATGCAACGATACCCCTCTGCCATCGCCATGGACAGGGCTGTATCTCAAAAACATCGAGATATATATGTCTATATACTCGGGGTCAGGTCTACATCCAAAATGGGTGCATACATCTATGCACCAGGATGCCGGCAATCCCCTGCCGAGGGTCATCAACAATGTATGCAATGCTTACAAACAAATGTAAATGCATACTTCATAAACCAACAACCAATATACGACAATCATACGCCAACGATCAATAATCAACAACATAAGCCACTAATCACAATTTAAACCGACTATACGTACATATACTTCAGAGGATTCTACTTTCTTCAAGTCCCAGATGCTTATATATAGGGTCACCCGCAGCCTTCCCACCACATCTAAAACCCAATGAAGGCATAACCGACTTCCATGTATGTACGTCTATCCTAACAGTAATAATAATAATAACAATAAATAACTATCACAATCCTTTACTAAATCAATCAATAATCAATTGAACAATAAGACAATTCGTGATTTAAGCCTATAAATCAATAAGTACGAGTTATGTTCTCAAGTGTAAAACACTTGGAAGCCTGTATACCAGTCAATAGGTACAAGGTCATATCATCAAGTGTAAAGACACTTGGAAGTCTGCCAACAAGTCAAATGAGAACAACACAATCATTTCGATCACGAGTCTGCCTATTTACACTAAACAACACGTACATACACTTCGGAGGATTTTATTTTCATCAAGTTCTAGATGCTTATGTATAGGGTCGTCCGCAGCCTTCCCACCACATCTAAAACCCAATGAAGGCATAACCGACTTCCATGTATGTACGTCTATCCTAACAGTAATAATAATAATAACAATAAATAACTATCACAATCCTTTACTAAATCAATCAATAATCAATTGAACAATAAGACAATTCGTGATTTAAGCCTATAAATCAATAAGTACGAGTTATGTTCTCAAGTGTAAAACACTTGGAAGCCTGTATACCAGTCAATAGGTACAAGGTCATATCATCAAGTGTAAAGACACTTGGAAGTCTGCCAACAAGTCAAATGAGAACAACACAATCATTTCGATCACGAGTCTGCCTATTTACACTAAACAACACGTACATACACTTCGGAGGATTTTATTTTCATCAAGTTCTAGATGCTTATGTATAGGGTCGTCCGCAGCCTTCCCACCACATCTAAAACCCTTTGGAAAGAAAACCGACCTCCCTGTAAGCACTTCTATCCTAAGGATTACGATGGTACCAATACGTTCATGAAACATCACGCGAAACAAACAAAATAGTCTACCAATCGGAAATCAAACAGAAATCAACTAGACAGGCAATAAGTCCACCAAACAGCACACAACACGTACAAGGTAAACACATAAGTCTTACACTTTTCAGCCCGAATCCCGAAGGAGTGGGGATAAACGAAACTCACCTTGATTGGCAAAGAAGCTAGTAAAGGATTACAAACGAGTAACGGGTTCCACACGTCCACAACCTATAATTATTCATCGTAAAACCGCCACGTCAACTATACAATCTCAAACAAGTTGAAAAGCGACACACATAAAAACACAGTGACTATCCACTGCGCCGCAGTGGCCAAACTGAACCAGGACCCGAGACAAAGCACTGCGCCGCAGTGGCCAAACTGAACCAGGACCCGAGACAAAGCACTGCGCCGCAGTGAGCAAGGACTATGCCCACTGCGCCGCAGTGGGCTAAGAAGCAAAAATGGCCGAGAGAATCCACTGCGCCGCAGTGGAGACTCCGCCCGCACTGCGCCGCAGTGGCCAAACTGAACCAGGACCCGAGACAAAGCACTGCGCCGCAGTGGCCAAACTGAACCAGGACCCGAGACAAAGCACTGCGCCGCAGTGGCCAAACTAACCATGACCCGAGCAACACTGCGCCGCAGTGGCCAAACTGAACCAGGACCCGAGACAAAGCACTGCGCCGCAGTGGCCAAACTACCAGGACCCGAGCAACACTGCGCCGCAGTGGCCAAACTGAACCAGGACCCGAGCAAAGCACTGCGCCGCAGTGGCCAAACTGAACCAGGCCCGAGACAAAGCACTGCGCCGCAGTGGCCAAACTGAACCAGGACCCGAGACAAAGCACTGCGCCGCAGTGGCCAAACTGAACCAGGACCCGAGCAACACTGCGCCGCAGTGGCCAAACTGAACCAGGACCCGAGCAAAGCACTGCGCCGCAGTGGCCAAACTGAACCAGGACCCGAGACAAAGCACTGCGCCGCAGTGAGCAAACTGAACCAGGACCCGAGACAAAGCACTGCGCCGCAGTGGGCTAAGAAGCAAAAATGGCCGGAAATCCACTGCGCCGCAGTGGGCTAAGAAGCAAAAATGGCCGAGAGAATCCACTGCGCCGCAGTGGGCTAAGAACAAAAATGCCGAATCCACTGCGCCGCAGTGGCCAAACTGAACCAGGACCCGAGACAAAGCACTGCGCCGCAGTGGGCTAAGAAGCAAAAATGGCCGAAATCCACTGCGCCGCAGTGGGCTAAGAAGCAAAAATGGCCGAGAAATCCACTGCGCCGCAGTGGCCAAACTGAACCAGGACCCGAGAAAGCACTGCGCCGCAGTGGCCAAACTGAACCAGGACCCGAGACAAAGCACTGCGCCGCAGTGAGCAAACTACCAGGACCCGAGACAAAGCACTGCGCCGCAGTGGGCTAAGAAGCAAAAATGGCCGAGAAATCCACTGCGCCGCAGTGGGCTAAGAAGCAAAAATGGCCGGAAATCCACTGCGCCGCAGTGGCCAAACTGAACCAGGACCCGAGACAAAGCACTGCGCCGCAGTGGGCTAAGAAGCAAAAATGGCCGGAAATCCACTGCGCCGCAGTGGGCTAAGAAGCAAAAATGGCCGAGAGAATCCACTGCGCCGCAGTGGGCTAAGAAGCAAAAATGGCCGAGAAATCCACTGCGCCGCAGTGGGCTAAGAAGCAAAAATGGCCGAGAGAATCCACTGCGCCGCAGTGGGCTAAGAAGCAAAAATGCCGGAAATCCACTGCGCCGCAGTGGCCAAACTGAACCAGGACCCGAGACAAAGCACTGCGCCGCAGTGGCAACTAAGGACCCATGCCACTGCGCCGCAGTGGGCTAAGAAGCAAAAATGGCCGAGAAATCCACTGCGCCGCAGTGGCCAAACTGAACCAGGACCCGAGAAAGCACTGCGCCGCAGTGGCCAAACTGAACCAGGACCCGAGACAAAGCACTGCGCCGCAGTGAGCAAACTACCAGGACCCGAGACAAGCACTGCGCCGCAGTGGGCTAAGAAGCAAAAATGGCCGGAAATCCACTGCGCCGCAGTGGGCTAAGAAGCAAAAATGGCCGAGAGAATCCACTGCGCCGCAGTGGGCTAAGAAGCAAAAATGGCCGAGAGAATCCACTGCGCCGCAGTGGGCTAAGAAGCAAAAATGGCCGAGAGAATCCACTGCGCCGCAGTGGGCTAAGAAGCAAAATGGCCGAATCCACTGCGCCGCAGTGGCCAAACTAACCATGGACCCAGACACTGCGCCGCAGTGGCCAAACTGAACCAGGACCCGAGACAAAGCACTGCGCCGCAGTGAGCAAACTACCAGGACCCGCCACTGCGCCGCAGTGGGCTAAGAAGCAAAAATGGCCGAGAAATCCACTGCGCCGCAGTGGCCAAACTAACCATGCCCACTGCGCCGCAGTGGCCAAACTGAACCAGGACCCGAGACAAAGCACTGCGCCGCAGTGGCCAAACTGAACCAGGACCCGAGACAAAGCACTGCGCCGCAGTGAGCAAGGACTATGCTCACTGCGCCGCAGTGGGCTAAGAAGCAAAAATGGCCGAGGAAATCCACTGCGCCGCAGTGGCCAAAACCATGCCCACTGCGCCGCAGTGGCCTAAGAAGCAAAAATGGCCGAGGAAATCCACTGCGCCGCAGTGGCCAAACTGAACCAGGACCCGAGACAAAGCACTGCGCCGCAGTGGGCTAAGAAGCAAAAATGGCCGGAAATCCACTGCGCCGCAGTGGGCTAAGAACAAAAATGGCCGGAAATCCACTGCGCCGCAGTGGCCAAACTGAACCATGACCCGAGACAAGCACTGCGCCGCAGTGGGCTAAGAAGCAAAAATGGCCGGAAGTCCACTGCGCCGCAGTGGCCAAACTGAACCAGGACCCGAGACAAAGCACTGCGCCGCAGTGAGCAAGGACTATGCCCACTGCGCCGCAGTGGCTAAACTGAACCAGGACCCGAGACAAAGCACTGCGCCGCAGTGGGCTAAGAAGCAAAAATGGCCGAGGAAATCCACTGCGCCGCAGTGGCCAAAACCATGCCCACTGCGCCGCAGTGGCCTAAGAAGCAAAAATGGCCGAGAAATCCACTGCGCCGCAGTGGCCAAACTGAACCAGGACCCGAGACAAAGCACTGCGCCGCAGTGAGCAAACTGAACCAGGACCCGAGACAAAGCACTGCGCCGCAGTGGGCTAAGAAGCAAAAATGGCCGGAAATCCACTGCGCCGCAGTGGGCTAAGAAGCAAAAATGGCCGAGAAATCCACTGCGCCGCAGTGGGCTAAGAGCAAAATGCCGAGGACCACTGCGCCGCAGTGGGCTAAGAAGCAAAAATGGCCGAGAGAATCCACTGCGCCGCAGTGGCTAGAAGAAGAAAAGAAGAAGATGGATGGTCTTGTGTTCTTGAGAGAAAAGGAGAAAGAAAAGAAAGAAGAAAAAGATAGATAAAGATATTTATGAAAATATCTTGGACCTTAAAGGGCAGCCGGGTCGGGTACGACCCACGGGTCGACCCATTTCTCTTTTCAAGCCAAAATTACAATCGTTTTACATTTAAACACCGGGTAAACACATTATCGACTCAAATATATAACACTTAGTCATTTAGTTCACAAAACGACCCAATTAACCCACATTGTCATATTATCATCAAAATGACCCAAAACTTCATTTAACTTATTTGTTAGTCATATTTCACGTGAAGTCAATGGGTCAAAATCCGCGGATGTTACAATATTTCAAGTTATGTTAGGGTTGACGTTGGGTCGTGTAGTATCCAGATGGTGAACTAAGTTGCGTTTAGAATGCGAATTGCAAACCGTTTGTCAACTACAATCCATTCCGTTGGTATACCCCAGAGATGCCCAAGGTCAATGGCAATCACGTTTAGAATTATGATATGGTTAAAAGCGTATCAAGGATATATTCTATCCATAAACCAAACAAATTGAAAATACGAAACAATTCACAGATGGTAAATAGTAATTATATGAATATTCATTTGATTATACTTCATTGGAAGTATATAAGGAGATTCATTAAAGTATAAAGCTCATGCATTTCTATAAAAGTGCCAACAATTTATTATGCGTATAAAAGAGATATTTAACGTATTTAAATGCAAGTATGTATTAATTGAGTATAGAAATAAGTTGACAAGCATTTCAATACATAACATATAGTTCTAAAATCATAGAGCAAAGTATAGTAAGGTTTTATAAAAACACTTACAATTTCGGAGAATTATTAATTCTAAGATCAAAGTAACGATATAGGAATGAGCTCCAAAGAAGATCTTGAAAGAATCGACTATAACTGGGACTTGTAAACTTGATGAATATGGAATAATCCTAACTCCATGTGGCCATTATAACTAGGCTTTTTGATGATCTTGAAAGAATCGACTATAACTGGGACTTGTAAACTTGATGAATATGGAATAATCCTAACTCCATGTGGCCATTATAACTAGGCTTTTTGATGATCTTGAAAGAATCGACTATAACTGGGACTTGTAAACTTGATGAATATGGAATAATCCTAACTCCATGTGGCCATTATAACTAGGCTTTTTGATGATCTTGAAAGAATCGACTATAACTGGGACTTGTAAACTTGATGAATATGGAATAATCCTAACTCCATGTGGCCATTATAACTAGGCTTTTTGATGATCTTGAAAGAATCGACTATAACTGGGACTTGTAAACTTGATGAATATGGAATAATCCTAACTCCATGTGGCCATTATAACTAGGCTTTTTGATGATCTTGAAAGAATCGACTATAACTGG
>CM067172.1:58751500-58796500 GCA_034093135.1 Erigeron breviscapus | reverse complement strand
GGAAAATGTTGGGTCCTAGCTAGGACCATTATTTATCTAATTAGCTGTATATATATTATATAACTTTTGTTAATTTGCTTGAATATATAGAATGTACATATGGGAAAAGTTTCAAAATCAAATATAGTGTTAGTAGTTTTTTTGAATATATAAGTAATACGAGAGGTCCAATATATAATACAAAATTAACTTAATTAGATCTTGTGCTCCAAGCAGTCGATCAATCCTCTAGCTAGCTAGCTTGGACTTTCTTTCCATTGTAACACTTGTCAAGATTCTAGCTTACTGTATATAAGTCGATCGGTTTCTATTATGGGTATGCGTATGCTAATGGGTTGCAAGACATAAAAGTGTATGTGTTCATTTGATGTTAGCAGGAAACCTTAGGCACAAAAAGTAGTATAACTTTGAAATCTAGGAGCATATTAAAGGCATCTAATCCCATCCAATCCAATCCCAAAAAGGAAGACATGATATTATTTACTAGACCATCTTTTTCAAAGAATAATTAAACAAAGACTGGATACAATATGCTTTCTTTATCTATCACCCAATCTATGATCAAGGGCGGATCTACCATACAAGAAGGTAGGTCCTACCTTAGTTTCGAAAAAAAGTTAGAGGTTATGTGATAATATTTCAAGGACCTGCGTAAAAATCTGGTCAGGACCTACCTTGAGATCCTATTTTGCTATATGAGAATAACTTCTCGGCCTAGAGGTGAGAAAAGAAAAATTAAAATTCCGGCGACTGTGTGAGACTGTAAAAGTAAAGAACAGGGAAGAAGGTGAAGTATATAATGTCACAAAGTACAACTGTACAACCCACTATTCTTTCCTCTCTTAACATTAATTTGTTTGAAAGGCAACGCCTTTTGTCCACTTTTATCAACTTATAAGATGTACATATTCCTTAACAAAGAGTACAAAGTACAAACACAAATTGGACCAAACAAGATTTGGATTTTTTTTTATCTTTTATAATACTAGTCATTAATTAATTAGTATCATTGTTTATCAATTTAGCTTCTAAACGATATAATTTTTTTCCAAAAGATGGTTTAATATTAAGTCCAAATTTATTTCAAAACATAACTGGGCTTTTACATCTTGTAAAGTTTGATTTATAATTAACTAATTATCAAAGTAAATATAAATAGATAAAAAAATATATCATGTGTTGAAGTCCTATTTATGTTATTCCACAAGGCCTCTAATTAAAATCGACATGAATAGTTTGATTGCCAATATAAGTTTTAGTAGTTTTCATATGTATTTTTGTATTATATTTGGTTATATTTATAGTGGTTTTCGTAATGTATGCCTTATTAACCATAGTAAAATCGCCCCTGCATCAATATCATGTCTATATGTATGAATCTGTGACCCGAAAAGTTGCTCCGACCCATTTAATTTATTTTCGTTGCCTTAACTACGTCGTAAAGTCAAAATCAAGGACCTACGTAAGTTGAAGTCCTGGATTCGCCACTATCTATGATTACCAATTAATTACACTTAGGTTTCCGTAATGACATGACTAATCATATGTTATTCCATTAATCATTTCCCAGTTGTACTTCCAAGTACTTTGATCTTCCAATTACATCCATAAACGGTTTCAATCTCTATCTAGGGCTTCGTGAATCAAGATTCCATAAAAGTTTGTTTACACAAAATTACATTCTTAATTTGCTATATTAATTAAACATTGAGATAATACCTAATAATCTTTTAAACTGATTTTCATTGATCGATTGCTTGAAACCGTAATGGATATATATACATGGAGGATATATATATATATATATGATCGATCATATAGATAAAATTTGAGATTAACTAATACTTTAGCTAAATAATCTGTGGTGAATACAACAAACTAGCCATTGCTTCTTGCAGCCATTCTTCCTCTTCATCATAATCCTCCTTCATCTGCATGCATTAACATTCAAATAGTGAGTGATTGGTTAATTAACTAGTATATATAATATATACAATAACTATACATTTTATACCAGAAAATTGTTAGGGTATTGGCGTTGAATTTCTTCCTCGGAAGGATTATAATTGGGAGCGGTGATGTTGGGAAGCGCTTGATCTTCACGCGGTTGATGATCATGATGATGCTCATGTTGATGAAGATGATCATTGTTGTTCTTCGCAAACCTGCCTCGAACTCGTACTCTCTTGTCAGCTAATGTCTTTCGGCATTCATACTACACAACAATACATCTTGACATTAACAAAGTGTTCTATTGCAAGTCTAGCTTGAGTTTGAATTTCTAGAAGCACTATCTAGCTTCTAAGATTTCATATCAGGATGAGGATTATCATTAGACAAGTTCAAAGAATGCACTATATAAACTTTTTTTCCCTTAGGTATATATCTCATCTTCTATATGGATATTTAGTTGTGTTCTAAGGTATTCACACCTGCTATATAAATACACAATGTTCTTATTAAGGTTTTCTAGTTTATTCTATATTTAAACAAAGATAGATCAAAAGAAACCTTAATGGTCTTGTTGAAGTTCCTTTGGTTTCTCTTCTTGAGATACCTCATGATCTTGTCCTTCCTTTCTTCCATGGAGTACCTCCCGATTTTTAGCGTCGGTTCTTCAGCTTCCTTTCTTGTTTTTGGGCTTTCGGATTCCTGCGTAAATGTTATAACTTGTGAAACTAGAATATTATAGAACCTAGCTAGAAAATTAAACAATAGTGCAACCGTAAGTAATTATTTGTGAGCTAAAGAAATAGGGAAAATTTATAAGATAATTATTTGTGACTTAAGGGGGCAAAACTAATTAAATTTTTATTAAAAAGTTTGAACATCATATATTAACAACAAAAAGAATGAGGTAACACTCTTGTTTTAATTAGGTTTTGCATGTAACATGGTCATGGAAGATTAAAACTAGCATAATTAACTAAAAAATATATATATTGAAGAAATTTTGCTTACCCAATTATTAGTTGGAGTGGGATAGTTAGATGACCAAGAGTTGGAGTCATAGCCACCACCGCTACAAAAATACTCATCTTGTTCAACCTTTTGATAATCACTTCCATTAAGAATCTTACTAAATCCGGTGGGTGAAGTTGGAACCACCATTTGATCAGAAACTCCAAATCGCTCCGGAATTGAAGCCTTCCAAGACGACGATCGAGATATTATTGGTGTAGGGATTTCATAACCTTGTGGCATTATGATCCCATAATTGTCAAAGAAACAAGGTGAGATGGTAGTGTCATCATACCACATCGGTAAGGGTGTTGCCGGAGTTTGAAAGTTGCCGGAGAAATTGTCATGAACCTTGGAGATGAAGGCCATATATATTAAGGGTTATGGGGTGGTGACAATTAATAGAGAGTTATGCATGGGGGAGTATTTATAAGCAAGGCATCATGGAAACGACATCATGCGGCTTTGAAGGAAGTTTGCAAAGGGTCCCATATTATATTTTTGTACAAATTTGATATAGAATAAAATGTTCTGATGGTCATGTATGAGTCAAACCATGGTACTCAACTTTCACTAGTGCAAGCTATCTTTGATTTGTTTGGTTGGGTTTTTTATAGCATTAAGATTGTAGCGGTTCAACTATAGTTATAGCATTAAGATTGTAGCGGTTCAACTATAGTTATAGTTGAACCAATATATTCGAACTGGTTTTTAATTAAAACATTAATTGGTACATTGTATTTTTGTTTTTGGTCATAGAAAACGAATTAGAGCATGATGAGATAGACACCAATATCATGTTTGTATTCCATATATATTTCACCCAAAAGTTTCTAGAGGAAAATGATAGATAGAACTGTCCAAAAATGATTGTCACAACTTACATTAACTCGTACTATATATTAGTGTTTGTAAAATCTATATATTGATTCCAATATTACAAGAATCCCCTTGGGTTCAATCGAAATGGAGCTCTCCTAGCTAGAGTAATAATTAAAAGAAATGGTTTCTTGATTGTGATTAACTTCATATCGGTTGATCCAGGATGGGCTAATGATATATATTATCAACAACATTATTGTTGGAGTCCCTCTTTAAGTACCGTGAAGGCGTGAACTTAATTATTTGTGATAACATATATAATTATATGACTTAACTTTACAATTACGTATTTGCAAAGTAAGTGTATGCGCGTGTACGTTGGCAGGATCCAAATATTATTTTTTGGTTAATTTATAACTTTAGCTGACTTTGTAAAACAATTAAAACAAAAGAGCACTGTTGCAGAACCCACCGAGTCGAGCCGGATACTCCCCGAGTACTCATTAGAAGGCAGGTCGCCGAGTCGACTTGAGTCGCTCGATTACTCCAACTACTCCCCGCCTTGGCCGCTTTAACCCCCCTAAGTACTCCTCGTGTAGGCCCGAGTACTTTCAACTTCCTAGTCGACCGACCTAGGAGCGCCTAACGACTTCTCCAACCTTGCAAAAGATAGGCATGTACGTATTAAGTTAAGTTTACAAAGTTTATATACACTACAATTTATTTATTTTTTCTAAAAACCATCCAACACTAAGTATTACGCAGGTATAATCTTTAAAAGTTTAATATATCAAATCACAACTCAAAAGTCTGAATTTTCCATTGATGACCAAAATAGAAAAAATGAGATGTCAATCAATTGACTTTCAATTCCACTACCTACTTATAATTGTCAAATTCCTACTCAGTTTTGCAATGAAGAACCCTACTTGAACTATGCAAAATATATATATTTTTATACAAGATCAGCATTACTACATTATTAATTATTAATAATTACCTAATAAATTGAACATACAACAAGATACATGATCTGATTTGATGATTGGGTCATGTATCATGTTAAATAGTACGGAGGTTTATTGAAACATAAAAGTATAGTATCAAAGAAAATGTTTAGGCCTTGAAATTAATGAATAGGATTCTTAGAAACAAAAGAGTAGTGAGGACTGTTTTTTCCAAAACGCAATGAGTGTGAGCCACACGCACACCCACTATGGCCATCATCTTATATTTTGAAAAGAAATCTGACCTATATTTCCTAGACCTAGAATCTAGCACGTGCCCTAGCCACCCCACTTCTATACCTTTTTCTACATTTTCACTAAAAGCCTAAAAAGGGTGCTTGGTTGGGACATGGGATTAAGGCCTTTCCTTATAATGACTCCGTCCTCAGGACTTCTTCACTGCCACATCAGCATCACACCACTCAGGACTCTTCTCAGGACTCCCCTGCCTATAAGACAAACTTCTACCCCACATTAGTTCTCTCCTACCTCACATCAGTCCACTCCTACCCCACATGCGTGTCGTCCTGCTGAGTCTTGGGGAGGACTCCCCCTTCAAAACGCAGCTAGAGGACGCTCCATGCCAATGGAGTCCTGCGTCTTTGCTGCTTGGGACGCACCATTAAGAAGATTATAAGCAAAGGCCTAAGTAATAACAACAGAAATGCATGCCAAAGAGAATACTAAAGAGCATTCCTTATTTCCTTAATTAATCTTTCCAAACACACATAAGAATAAGACTATTTAAAGATAAGCAACGTGGTTTAAATTAGCGGTAAACACTCTGGCCTTTTGATACAGAAGTCAGAAGTTCAATCCTCATCCCATGCAAAAGTTAGAGGTCTTTGTCTACCTAGGTACAGGTAAGGTGTGTCTACATCTTAACCTTCCCGCATACATCGTCGAGATCTTGGGGCCCAAACCAGAGAAAGACGACAGTGGGCAGTTCCTTTCCTTTTACTATTTAAGCCGATAGACTTGCTTCAGGATTCTAACTATATATATATATGTGTGTTGAGTGAAAGATTCGCTGACTAGACTTGGTCGCTGATGTGAGTTCATCAGCGATCCATCAGCGAGTCCAGTGACTCTTTGGCAACAATGCATTCTTATCCAAATTGTGAGTCAAGGCGGGAAAAATTCAAACAAGAAGAACACAAGAGTCACAGGGTGGTGGTTCCAACTGTAATGTACCTTCAATGGCAAATGTGCAGTTGGAAAGAAAAGAATGAGTTTCTCTTTCATACCCGATTTGGTAAAGAAGACAAAGGCGCATGTTGCAAGTACTTCTAACCAATGTGATTTCGACAACCTCCATCATATCACTATCAAGTCACGGTTAGGTTGCTCTATCTCTTCTACTATATAAAGCAACACAACCACCTACAATTGGTGTGTTTGTCCACCAAGTGTTTGTCACAAAGAAAGTGTGTCTTTCATATTTACATTTGTTGTAATTTATTGTTCAAGTTTATAGTTAGTCTAAACTTAACAATTGTAATTTCATTTATATGCTTGTAAATCAAGTTGTAAGATCGACCATGTATTCACTGTTTATTCAATGATACATATGATTAGACTTACATAGATTGTGTTCTTGAATTCTTATTCTTGTTCTTTACTTACTGTTCTTTAATTATTTGTCTAGTTAATTAATACTTGTATAAAATAAGCAAACTTGTAGACTGTCAATATGGCTTGCCGTTTACACTTGTTAAGGGGAAGGCTATAGAGATTGTCTTTTTTATGTGTGGTGGATTATTTGGAAGTTTTGAAACGAAGCAGCCTTCTCGTATGGAAAACATCGGAATTCGAAAAGAACTTCTCTTTGACTCGATTGTTTCTTACTCCTTTATTTGGTATTCAAATAAATGTAATAGTGTTGCATTTAATGAAAGACTTATAAACTTTCTTCTTTTCATATAATTTTTATTTTTATATTTTTGCTATCGGTTGATTCCTTTTCAACTCTAGCTGTATTTTAATATAGTATTGTATATACCATTCAAATAAATTATCATTGATATTAACATTGTTTATGTAAAAATTACTTGATTTAAAATCAATAAGATTCATATTTACATATATGAATCTTTGTATAAGCACATGATGACTAGCTATTTAAATGATATACTAAAAGAATCTTTGCTATCATTTTTACAGCTACACACCAAAAGAACAATACAAGATGGGGAAAGAAAAACATGAAGTACAGTTGAAGAACCTCTTGTTAGTTAAGTTATGCCTGACCACTTTATAGAAAAAAACATGCAAAAGAAGATTAATTGATGAGTAGAAAAGAAAGAGAGATATGTATATAGTATCGGGTGCCCGGTTGTATGTTATTCTATTTCATCGTATTTGGGACCGATTTCTGAATGCATAAGACTTTTAGTTTCTCAAAAATGAGCAATTACGCAAACAATAATGCATGCTTGTTAATTGTAGATATATTAACAAAACCGTTGTTTGATCACGAATGTGACCTTGATTTAATTGATCGATCAATGGGTGATTTTGGAAACACCAAGTTACTATATTTTTTCATTTTTCGTACACTTGATCTCAAAGTAGAAGATCGATTACATGACTTAGGATAAACAAGAATATATTCTAGTGTTCCAGTTTAATAAACAAGAATTTTGATGTAATATAAACCATAAATACAAAAGGAGCCAATTTGCAAAATTCGTAGCTTTGATGTGGCGTAGAGGCTTTTTTTTTGGTGATTTGATATCACGTATCGACTTTAATATATATGTCTTTCTAGCTACGAGTTTAAATCCGTGGGGAACTATGTTATATAAGCAAGATGAAACCAAATTAAATAGGTAGCAATACACCCCAATATCACGACATATATCCATCTTTAATTTGCTAATAATAGGGTTGGTGATGGTCCATAAGTAAGGTTTTAGTGCCTTGAACTCATCTACTAGATCGGTTTCAACACTCACTCCCCACAATTGGGGTTTATTAATTGGGAAGACTTGAGTTCAATCGTAGGCAATCAATTCGGAATAGTTTAGAATTAGTAGAAGCTAGTATACGATAGTTTGTCATTAAAAAACAACCTTTAGTTTACAATCAATAAGCAACACGGCCGTTAATTACAAGTTTATTAGCATGATTTGCATTATTTACGAACCAATCCGTCGCACATTCAAGGCTAAAAGTCTAATTTAAGCCAACACCTTTATAAAGAATTTAGGTCTGTGCGTGGATCGAAGGTTTGAATCTTCAAGGCAGCTGCCTAATTTTATTTACTTATGAATAACAAAGCCTAATATATTATATGCTGGTACCAAATATTCTACACTACAACTAAGTTTAAGATTGAACTTGAGGCCTCCACTTTAAGAAAGAATAAACTTCATCAAGTGAGATAACCTCACATTAACGGACTTTCTGCTTAGATGCATTTCCTAGATGAGAACTACTAATTATTAATTAACCGTTAAAAAAAAAAAATCCATGTAAAATTGATTTGTGTATACCAAATCTAGGGCTATTTCTAAACACTACAGCAATAACCACCATTAAGAGATTCTTAATCATATCAGTCAATCATTAATTTTACCCAACTTCTTTCCTATTGGCCGTAAATAAAAATCTCAAGATTCTAAAGAAGCATAGTCCCCTTTACCAAAAAGTTACTTATCTTTATACAAGTGTTCACCACCACCATCTTGTACAATATGCTTAAAAGGGGACAACATATATTTCTTGTATAAGTACCTATATTGCATTATAGCCCTAAAACATCTAAACAAATAAAAACAATAACATAATGACTTGAACTGCCACCAAGGTGGCCAGACGTCCCGATTTCCTTATATGTTCAAACGCTATTGATAGGTAGTAGCCTGGGAATAAATGTTAAAAAACAATCACAAGACTACCCCGATTAGGTCGTAGACACCTGGTTCCATGACTCGCGTTACTCGAATATCCGATTAATCACATGATAACCCCATTGCCAACAAACATGCATGAAAGTCAGTCGAGCCAGTCACTTTATACGATGGTCAAAAAAACAAGCCCTTAAATTCAAGATGTCATAGAACCAAACAGTCATGTCCGATTGATGGCAATTGTGTAGTGGGCTGCAAAGAGAGATGCCATAGTCTAAATCAAATCAACTAAAACTAATAATTTGAGATAAATATAGAACTGTTTGGCTGCACCCTATTTGATTAGGTGTTCCAACAAGTAGCTGGTGTAAGATGCAATTTGCCTTGAGAAAGTGAATTTTATAGAATGAGCATCAAATCGATCTGACAGATTTTGTTCATACATATACAACTAAAGTGTAGAAAAGAAAAACATATACGCAAAAGGACAAGCAGAAAATAAACATTATAGTATATAGTATATCTACAAGCAAATAATAATCCTACAGATTTCAGTATATATAATCATACATATACATATATGATGATATATATGTCGATATATTCTTTGCATTGAACAACATAGTACAACACATCTATATATATCTGTTCAATCAGGTCGGCTTCTAAATGTTTCTTCATCTCCATGTCTTATTATTATTTACTTTTACTATTACTATGATAATTACTTTGACTATTTTTTCATGATAAGCCAATGGAAACTTTATCCTGGAGTGAGTGAACCAATGTTGAAACTGGCACCAATCGCACTAAATTCCACTACGCACCAATTTATGTGCTAATCAAACTCAAGAGATACAAAGAATTATATTTCACTGGTCAGTAGGCCTGGCAAAATGGGCGGGTCAGACGGGTTTGGGTAACGGGTTGAAACGGGTGTGGGTCGAAACGGATGCAGGTTCAAGCGGGTCATTTCAAGAATGCGGGTTAAACGGGTGCGGGTCAAAGCGGGTCGGGTGTGGGTCGGGTGCGGGTCAACCCGCATTTTTCAACCCAAAGCCAAAAGTATAATATTAATATAATAAAATCCTTACAAAATTTTAATTAGTTTTTTAAAGAAATAAATTATTAGTATTATTGTAATCATTATTGTGTAGTAATATTTTTGAATAAAAAAAAGCATAAAATGGGGTTAAAAAATAAATAATTAGAAACACTACCAAACTATAATGATATCAAATACATATATATTATAATATAAATAAGAAAAAAAAGTACTTTTAAATTGTTAAAATTAAAAATAATAATACAAGTTTGAATAATTTTGAATTCGTTAATTTAACTTAACTAATATTGATAGCAGTATGTAATTCCTAGTATTTATTAAAAACCTGCTAGATTTTTATCCTATTTTTACTGTTTATTTTAATTTATAATATATAATAATAATAATAATAATAATAATAATAATAATAATAATAATAATAAATACTATTTATATATACTTAATGTAAAAGAAATAGAAGATGAAAATAAATGTCTGACATAAGTGAAACCCCATGTGCTTCTCCCTCAATTACCTCATCTTCCTCAACCATTTATCATCGGCGTATATAATACAAAACTGTAAACATCACTATTTCACCCACTCAAGCCCGTTGATCAAACCCGCTCGACCCGCAAATATATGTTTAGAATTCTTAACTTTACCCAATCTTACCCATCTCTCAAAGTTAACCACTACCCAACAAAACCCATGGAGATGAAATTTTACCCAAACAAACCCAAATTATGCCCTGCGGGTTCAAATTGCCAGCCATAAGTTTCAGACTCATATACTTATAAAACATGCGGGTAACACACATGTAAATGGGTACATGGATGCGGTTTACTCTATTTAGGTGAAAAACGAGTTTTTGACTCACATGTACACAGTCTAAGCATGATATCTTGTGACCGTTTCCACAAACTTCCCCTATCTACCCGAAGATGTTTACCTAGTAAAGCTCGAACCATACAACAAATGGTATAAAGAATCTTCACTCCGGACTCATCTCAGGCCCCCAATTTGGTCAAAAGTTCAACCACTTGAACAATTAGATTTTTGTACGTAACGCAAAAGCATACTTAGTCTTATTCTTATATATCACCAATCCTTATGACTAAACACTTTATTCTCACTCAAAATATAATTCAAACCCCATAAACCCATTTCTTTGCACTCCCTAAATAGGGTTCTTTTCACCTTCAGATCTGGGTAAGTAAATTCTAGGGATATTCTAATCATAGAGAATTAGAGATAGAAACAATGAATAAAGATTCAAAGAGAGGGGAAAACATAAAAACATAAGCAAGAATGGACAAACAGAAATTACTATGCAAAAAAGTCTCTAAAACTAACTAGTTTTGGAAAACATCACATTTACCTCTGATGCTATTAAAAAAATATATTCTATTTTAAACAACACGATCAATTCAAAGATCGAAACTCAGAGAATATTTAATCAGATCTTAACAAAAAATTCTCTACAGACGGATGGGGACACAATATACAAGTGATGAAGGATAAATGAGCATCTCTATCATGGTCTTCACCTTTTGTGGTTATAACATTAAAAGTGAGACACATGCATATGACTAGTTGAGACTTATCTCAACAGAAGAAAGGGAAAGAATCACACAGGACACATACAAGTGAAATACTAGATTAACCTTTTGCGTTGCACTAAACAAATGACACAAGCTCGCGTCTTTGATGTTTAGCATATGCAAAACAAATGTACTTTAACAAAATAATGATATCCTGCATATTGATGGTCACAAATACCAAGTACGAAATATAAAAGTGCATCCATCAAAACTGATAAACGGTTAATCAATCATTGGTTATGGGTTCAGGTACGCATTGAAGATTAAATTATTCAGTAATTTACATTTAATACAGGCATGAAAATCAGTAAACTCTAAACCTACACAAACCTTTAGCTTCCCGCTACATTGTTTACTCCTGACATCTACGTTTCAACAGATTGTTCTCCGGAAACCTGATATCATATTAGCAAGAAAATGAAACAGAAGGTCAAATTTTGCAATTATTGGAAACACTGACACAAAGTGGCAGTTTTCATCCATTTGGTCATAAGCAAGACATTTTGTCTAGTTATGTCTGTAACAAGTCAAATGGATAAATTCAAAAGTATTAACTAAACATAAAGCAAATCAAATGGGTTAAAAGTTGCCCAAAAGATGTTTTTGATGCATATGATACAGCCTACTTTGATCAATTTATATGAAAACTAGATTACTGTAAAAATATATTTTGTGTAAACCTTTAAATCTTTAATACAAGAATAACCCATAAAAGCCGTTTCAGGTAGACTTGAACCAGACCAAAAGCTTACTTGTTTTGACACAGAACCATTTTGACGGCTACCTGTGCCTGCCTGTGGCCACCTCTAATATTTTATATTTAAACTTACTTAACACACAGAGAAGTGAGACACTCACGTCTTATCAACAAGGTACATCTGCAACATATGATACACTTATTGCTTATTGCGATTTAGCAGAGCTTGAAATGATAAATACAGATCTTTGTTATCAGTTCCGAATATTTCTTCTGCTTTCTTCAAAGTCTCCTGAAAATATAAAGAGCAAGATAAATAGCACATTCGCAAATGGAGGTCTACTGACATTGAAACAGAAGCAGTACTACTCACCTCACGGGATTGCTTTTGAGCATTTAACTCCTTTATATTTGCTAAAAAAGCACTGAATTGCTCATAAGATAGACGACTCCTGGGTACACATATTTAGCATTTATTAGTGAACTGCCACTTATAAAATTCCATAGAAAACGCAAGATGCATTATTCATGAAATTGGGTAATTGAAGTAGCAACAAACTACTGGGCAAAATTCCTTCTCTTTTTCTTTTTTGAATGATTAAATATATGTCAAGGACCAATTCAGATTATTCAAAGTTTCACATGCATAAAAGCATCATAAGCATCCATGATTAGAACTCACCTTGCTTGACGGAAGACCTCCTTTCCATCAATTTTGGAGGCACGACCTTCAAAAAAACTCGTGTGAGATAAAGAAAGAGACAACAAAAAAAGTAGACATGGAACAAAATTAGCAGATTTCCTATGGTTATAAGCCTTAAACCTGGCAGTGGGGGACCACGAGGAGGAGAGTTTCCAGCTGAAGATTGCTGACTTGATGAGTACCATGATGACATTGTAGTACGCCCTTCATATTGGGTTTTTGTTGGGGATGTAGTGCCAGAAGCAGAATATCTTCTAGGAGACACACTTGTAGAGATTGTTTTTGGAGTTCCACTTGGTGTTACACGGTTACTCATGTATGGCGTCACAGAAAACCTTTGACCAGCATGCTTTGAGGCTGTAATTTGACAATTAGCATTGTAAGAGATTAATTGTTTGGATTTGGATTTGCATTTTGGACTAATAATGTGATATTATATAATCATAACAATAAATCACTCTCATAAAATGAATTTCGACAAATAGTGTTTGGATGTGATTCTACTACTTAAAGTTGTAGAAATCAGATATACAGTTGTTAACGCTTTCGGAAAAACGACGCCTTAGCTAAGAAACTAACAAGTAAAATGATTTTTTTAAAATGAACATTTCTGGTTTCCAAAAGTATTCAAAACTAAAATCTGCCAATTTGTTTTTATCAACTTGAAAATTATTCACACAGCAAGTTTTTTATATAACAATGTTGCAAAAAATTCCTATAGTTATATATTTTGACAATACTTTTCATTAATTAAAATGAGAGTAAAAGAAGTCAAAAGTAAAATCTTAATTTTTTTCTTCTAAATAGTAAACTTTGTTGCAGCAGGTACGGAACTGATTATTTGACCTTTTAAAATCAGATAACCATAATATGAACCCAATTCATCTAAACACTAAAAATTGATTGTTACAGCTTCAAGTCACCGTAAGCAAATAATTGGATTTATAGAAGTATATAACACATCCAAACACTCCCTAAGAGGGAGCCACACATCATCACACAACCATCACAGAGAAAAAGTTTTCATACCGTCATCAGGTATATGTCCATCTGTAGAGCCACTAAAAGAGCGGTGCCTTCTATAACCGTTAGTCTCCTCTTCTGTAGGGTAAGAGTATATTGGGAGCACATTACAACCAAAATGGAAGGCATAAGACCATGGAACACTATCTAAAACCATCACTACTTGTCAAAGAAGATAAACAGGTGCAAAAAATTTCAAATCAAACATAAGATTTACCTTTAACCGAATAAGCTCTGGTGGCAGATTGGTCATATGTTCGTATATCTACAGTTGCTGATTGCTGACAATAAACATTATTTAAAGGTTAAAGTTAGTTAAGCAGAAATCAGAGTTTAGTATCAAATAAACCAAAAGCATTATCAGAGCCATCGTATGTGTGAGAAAAATAATGTTAAGAAGTTATATGAACATACATTGACCAGTGGGTATTAGCAAAATTATCCTAATATAGTTGCTGGAAGAATCTAACCGAGTAACCGCTTTTACTCGCTAACCATTTTCCCTCTTTCTTTAGCATAATCAATAGTGTGTGTGTGTGTGTGTGTGTGTGTGTAAAGCGAAATACGTGGGTACTAATGTACTATGTTGTATACTATTCACCTTGTAATTTTTATTGTATAATACTTTATTGAGATACTAAAGTTGCTATAATCTTTTGGCATCAACTTCTTGTTTAATTTATTAATGCAATGCATGAGGGAATGTTAAAAGAATAATGGTATGGAAATCTTACACTTGAATCATTGTCGTTCAATGACTGCATTAATTGTCGTTTGAACGTCTCCAGCTGTCAAAACAGATAAATTAAGTTCACTATCAGGACTAAACTAAAAATATAAGGATCTCATTGCCATGATTTAATAGATAAGAAACTATTCAGCATCACAAGCATATTGCAAAATTTTGGTTTGTACGCAAGCATCAAATTATCGACATCACTTCCAATATCGAGTACCAATTTTTCGAATATAGGTGTGCAGATAGTTATTACTTATTAGCAGGATTTCTATTTACAGAAGAAGCCATGCTCATGTGATAAACTATTAGAACTTAAAACTTATCTCCCAACAAACTAAAAAAAAAAAACAGTGGACACTATTTGGAATGGACGGAGTAATGATAGCGCTTTAGCTCAAAATTTATGCCATAAACTTCCAGGAAAACAACTATTATTGTCTCCATGACTTGGTAGAAAATATGGTCTCTTTCATACTAGCGAGACAGACATTTTAGAAGTTGTGTATGGCAAACAAATTTACTAGAGTAGTAGGGATCACTAAATCTGTTAACATCAGAAAACACTGTCATATGCCTTATTCGGGCATTAACAATTAAGACTTAATCAGCTTATTCCGACAAATTACAAATACATGGTAATGCATGAACCAGAGAAAGTCATTAAGAAAGCATAAATCTATTGCAAGAGCTAACTTAGGAGTCTACATAAGAGCATAATCAATATACTATAATGCAACTTTCATCATCTACAGATACGTAAAGCAATACTGTTAGTTCAGCAAATAGACGCATAGAGTCTGTCTGCAAAACAAACTATCTCATCACAAACCTACACGGATTTTCTTCCAGAAGAAGATACACAGTTTTCAATTTCCTATCAACTGAAACAAATAATAAGGTTCAACCACTCAAGCTATGGTATAGCAACAAACTTTCCAATTAGCCCCGGCATAGGGGACATGTCCAATAAGATACTAAATCTAAACGCCTTACTTAATAAACTTTGGCCATGCTTATGTGGCGGTGACATTGCACAGGTCACATTGACTATTTCGGACCAAACTTTGGAACCATATGACTATCTGGTAACAAAAACTCTTAATGAAATTGACACCTGATTCAACTTTACAAAATCCCCACAATGACTATTTCATAACAAATTTGAAAGTACTAGCAAGGTACCCGCACAATGAGTCAGCAACGAATAGTTTCTGACAATTTCCTAATTATATGGCGGTCTCAAAAGAAACTTTTTTTAAAAAATTTCGATGCTTTTTGGCAGTTTCCGTGGCAGTATAAGAGAGTGGACAAATGGTATACTAGTATTTTATGAGTTGTTTCCTATATCTAGAAAAACCTAAAAGTAATCTCCTATTCTATAACTAACATAAAAAAAAATTACTAAATAAAACAGGAAGAAAAAAAAATAAAAATGATCAAACCTTAGCTAAATCGCGCCCTAATTTCTTCGTAGTCATAGCTAACGAATCTCGTTCCTCCATCAGTTTTGCCTTTAAAATCACCAAAACAAAACAAATTACAACACTCAAAAAGTCAAAATACACACACATATACATACAAAATATTTATATATATACATATAACAAAACACAACAAAATACAGTAACTTAAGAATTACATTATCTTCAAGTGTAAGCTGCAACCGCAACTGAACATTATGACAAGTCTGTTTCAACTCAGAAACTTTGGCTTCAAGTTCAAAAATAAACCGATCTTTTTCATTCAAATTTTGTCGTAATTTATCCGCTTCGGATTCTAATTTCGATACACGCGAAGCAATCGCCATTGAAGTGATCTTGCGAGCAAGATCCAACTGGTCATAAGGATCACTTGGAATCACTGAGAGTATTTCATCAGGTAAATTAAAATCTGGACTGCTGCTGATTGTATAACTGCTGTTTTCAGACATCAGGTGTAATTTTATTTATTTTTTAAAATTTTTTTGATTTTTGAATTTGAAACCCTAAAATAACTGTTATTTTCCCCAATTTGAATTGTGTTTGGTGAGAATTAATGTTAGGTAGACTAGACAGAGAAGATGAGTGTGCAACAACTACTACTTCGGACAAAACTATAGAATATTTTATATTTTTACAAAATGTGTTTCAGAAGTAGTCCTCTAACTAATCTCATTTTGTCGTTTTTCTTCTAAAGACCGGTGAACGAATAAATTGCTTCTTCTAATACAAATCTATACTTGTATTATTATAACAATGATATTCAGTTATGTTATGTGCAAAGTATGATATAAGACGTAGACACGCATACATCTATTCGAAGGTAAGAAAATTACTTCCAAAGGAACTTATGATAAAGACTAAATGCATAACATATATGTATCTGTGTTGGTATATGTATGTATGAATTTGAGTGAATATATATAAATATAAACACACAATTTGTATGCATCTATTCGACTACTATGAAAAGGGATTAGCTTTTCATGATAAGAAAAGTGATCATTCAAAACTTCAAATCATTAAAGTTTTGTAAAATTGTTTGTTTAGAAACTTCCAAATTTTGTTGTATGTATGAAAAAGAATACTTTGTCTTTTTAATCAATCACATAAAACAAAGATGCTTTAACTTACCTCCCATGACACATTTGTAAGAATATGTCGGGTAAAAAATATTATTTTCCCTGTTTTCGCAAGTAAAAAAATCTTACGTTATGAGATTCTTTCCACATGTAGTACATAATTAGAAACTTTAAAAAAAAGTTATATAATATAATTAATTGTATCGGTTTAGAAAATATTGACAGATGATAAAAAAAAGTAACATTTGTATAATAATAATTACAATAAGATATAAAAACGATAGAAATTTATTTTCGTGGCCAATAAAATACTATGGACATACAATATTACATTATATGTTTCAAAGGTTGATTAATCATATCATGTTATTATCCTATTCAGTTCAAATATTCAATGTACGCTTGTCCATAGCATAAATTTCTCGTCAATGAATCGTGTTAATATTGATGGAGGATAGACTCTTTGGTTGATACTCTTTGGTTAGTTGCATTTATCAGAAATATCAGATGGGCCGGACATATAATAGAAGTCAGTGGACCAAAACTAAAGCTTTGGAAACTATAGAAGGACTATATTTGCAATATGTTTTTAGCATTATCAATTCTAAAATATTTTATTCGATTTCGGCTTTTAAATTTGTTTTTCCCTCCGAACTTTTGAGTACAATTTTTATAATAAACAGTGGCCTAAATTCATTGACTTTATATTAAGTTATATTTATTAACGTTTATTTTGTGAGAAACAATTGATCTTCCTAACAAAATGGTCTAAAAAACCTTCTATTTATAAAATTGTGACATTTGTCAAAATCAAAGTATGAGATAAGGAGAGAGAATTAATGGAGAACACTTATCAAGTAGTTAGGGTATTAAGATAATTATTAAGAGGATTTATCATTTCCCTTATTTTATTAAGGAAATATTTAGTAATAAAAATTACTTGATCAATCAAAGCTTCCAGTTTATTAAAATCCAGTTTGCTTCAAACAATAAAACAAAAAAAAGGGAAAAAAAATATTTACAATCATTCTTTTGAGGTTTAATTTATTTGATTGAGATGTGACTTTGTCTATATCATAAACCAAATATACATAACAGAACTAAAAACTAAAAATCGCTATACTACGATTTGATTAATGTGCAAATTGAAGTGATATACTTTTAAGTTTTAACCAATTATTAAATTTTTTTATTACACACAAAAAATTAGATATATATGAACTATCCTAGGCATAACCAACCAACTTCGTGCATCATTTTCTAAATTTTGAGTCAGCTAATTAGTCTATGTTATTTTACATCAACTATGGTCGACTCATAGACTTGATTTTGATCTCATTAGCCCAGCAAACACTTGCATGTATCAATGAAAATTACCTGTCAATATCAAAATTTTGAAACGTATATATTCAGCTAAATTAAAAAAAAAATTAGACATGTTAATATACATTTTGATGAGTTTATAGATTGATAGTATCATTATACATATATCTAATGATTCAATCTATTTAATATAATTACTTAAATTTATCCGTATGTACATACACGAAACTAAAATCTAATTTTTATAATAATAAAAATACGAGCTATCGTACTTATATGTTGCAGTTAATAAATATTCAAATGAGTGTAAAAGGTTGTTGCATGATGTAATCCCGTATTCAGTGTTGTAGATTTTGATGCTTTGTGGAATTGGCTGTTGATCCAGGAGTGAACGTAAAGAACTTGTACCTGAGTTCTTCATCTAGGTGAAGGGGGTAGTGTCATTGTATGCCTTCACTCTTGGTGTACGTATCCCTCCGACTACACAATGAGTAGCTTATACACAGCATTAGACGGAACGTAATCTTCATCTGTCACGCAACCTTGCCTGCTTATCTCTATCCAAATATGGAAGATAATCTCTTCCTCCTTAATTAATGGGATTTCCTAATATCTGTAGAAAAGTATAGATGCATATATAATATAGACACTCTTTAACACAGCAGATAGGGAATGAACAAATCATGATTAAAACTGGGTTTAATTACAAGCAGAAACAAAGAACATAAACGATTACATCGAAATAGTTTTAGGGTTTTCTCAACGGTAAAAAGGCTGCATCAAAGAGGTGCTCTCTACAGTTGCCATAAGGGGGTGTATATACATCAACCCTAAACCAATATTACACTTCAAGTCCTCCATCTTTGACAATCTTCTAAACTGCTCCTCCTAGCTATCTTGATCAAAATGTCCAGCTTCAGCCCCTCACTTCTCTTTAGTCAACACTTTAGATCCATTACCTGCATAACAACATTTTAAGTTAGAAATTAATTTGGTAATTTAACACCCTCCCACAAATTAATTGTGGAAGAGATCAATAAGTCCAATACCCTTTGTGTGTTTATCATGACAAGCAGATGTTAATCCTTTAGTGAAAACATCTGCCAAATTTTTTTCAGATTCAATTTTCATAGCTTCTATCACTCCCAAATCAATTTTCTCTCTCACAAAATACAAGTCAATCTCAAAATGCTTGGTTTTTTCATGAAAAACAGGATTGGCACTGATTTGAATAGCAGCTTTGCTATCACAAAAGATAGGAACATGTCCTTCTTGTCTAATACCAAGTTCATTTAGGACTTTTAATACCCAAATAACCTCACAAGTGATAGCTGCCAGAGCTCTAAACTCTGCTTCTGCAGATGATCTAGAGATGGTAGGCTGTTTTTTACTTTTCCAAGAAATGGGTGAGCCACCTAGGAATAAAGTGTATCCAGTGATACTCTTCCTGGCAGTCACCCTCTTGGCCCAATCAGAGTCAACATATGCAGTTAAAGAGAGATTAGAATTACCTTTGATGTGTATACCTTTACCTGGAGACCCCTTCAGGTACCTCAAAACTCTCAAGGCAAGCTTGAAGTGAGAAAGATATGGTTTGTGCATGAATTGACTTAACACATGAACTGCAAATGCAATGTCTGGTCTAGTAAGGGTTAAGTATATTAGCTTACCAACTAATTTCTGGTATTCAGTAATGTTTCCAGAAGACAATCATTTGGATCATTACAACTAAGATTCAAATTTGAGTCAATTGGTGTTTGAGATGGCTTGCAGCCAAGTAAACCATATTCAGTGATGATATCAAGACAGTATTTCCTTTGGGTCATACAGACCCCTTCACTAGTATCATGAATTTCTATGCCTAAGAAATATCTCAATTTACCAAGATCCTTGATGGAAAACTTTGAACTTAAGAACTCTTTGCACTTATTAATCTCACTAATAGAATTTCCTGTTATCATCATATCATCAACATAAACAAGGAGAGCTATAAAGACACCATTCTGATTCTTTATATAAAGAGAATAATCACTTTTACTTTGACAAAAACCATAATCAACAAGAGCAGAAGTTAGTTTTTCATACCACTTTCTTGGAGCTTGTTTAAGACCATACAAAGACTTAACAAGCTTGCAAACCCTAGGGTCATTAGGAGAGAAATAGCCAGGTGGAGGTGTCATATAGACATCTTCCAGAATTTCACCATATAAAAAAGCATTGTTAATGTCAAGTTGGAAAACAGGCCAACTGTTATTAGTAGCAACAGTAATTAAGCATCTAATGGTAACCATTTTAACCACAGTATAGCTAAGTGGTAAGACCAGGTCGAACACAAGGACTCTGAAAGCAATTGTTAAAATTAAGTAATTCAAATAGATAGGGGGTTTTGTGACCAAATTGTCACTTTGCAACAAGTAAAAGTAAATAAATTAAATCCGGTATGACCGGGGCAGGGTTCGTCTGAAGACGAAAGTAAAAATAATTTGTATGACAATAATTTAAAAGGCATCCATCTTGATTTCGCTCGTCAACATGTTAAGATTGCACATAAGTGAAGTTCAAATCCAAATTAAGTTGATTAAATAACCGAGACTCAAACCAAGCACCAACCCCGTACCCGTTAAGTTAATGACATAATTTGACTCTCTTGTTTAAACTAGTTTTGTTACAAAGACCGGTACCCTAAGACATCTTTTATAACTTCCTTAATCAAACAATTGTTTTGGTTATTGAAATAACAATTATACCTATCGATTGTACCCAACCGTTAACACATTTCCCCCTATTATCATTGAATGATTATCTACCGTACCCGTTATAGATCCAATTATTTGTACCCAAATAATCAAAACGACATATATGAAATCAATAAGTACCATTAAAGTCGCACATATATCACCAATCAATCCAAGATAAATTAGAAGAGAGAAATACGCTAAGAACTCGGTATAACGTTAAATGAAATCAACATTGAATTATTAAAATTGTGCAATCCTTACATATTGTCTCACTCCATCAAGATGGATGATAAAGTGATTAGCCACTCATATTAAATATGAAAGAACAAATCAAAATAGAAGAATTATCGTTACCGAATACAAAGAATTGAAAGCTAATAATGAAATTGATCCAATCGTGCTTGAATTCCTTAAAGATGATTCAAAATATGAAAATATCTGGAAAAAGGTCTTCAAAATCGGCTGGGAGAAAAGAAGAAGGGTTTTGGGATGTTTTTGCATGCTATTTATACTTCCCTAAAATCTGTCCAGAATCGGCACCTATTGCGGCGCAACTAGGGTAGTTGCGGTGCAATAGGTCTTTGACCGCGTTGACCGTTGACTTCCATTGACTCGTGGCTGGCTTAAACTTGAAGGCATTGCGGCGCAATGAAGATCATTGCGGCGCAACTTAACTTTCTAAAAATCCATTGTGACGCAATTTTCCTGGTTGCGGCGCAATCAGGTTTGACTCGAATGTTGACTTTGACTTTCGTTGACCGAAGCTGGCTGGGTATTGAAGGTATTGTGGCGCAACGAGCTACGTTGCGGCGCAACTAGGGTAGTTGCGGTGCAATAGGTCTTTGACCGCGTTGACCGTTGACTTCCATTGACTCGTGGCTGGCTTAAACTTGAAGGCATTGCGGCGCAATCAGGTTTGACTCGAACGTTGACTTTGACTTTCGTTGACCGAAGCTGGCTGGGTATTGAAGGTATTGTGGCGCAACGAGCTACGTTGCGGCGCAACTTAACACTCTGCTTTCTGGTTGCGGCGCAACTAGGGTAGTTGCGGCGCAATAGGTCTTTGACCGCGTTGACCGTTGACTTCCATTGACTCGTGGCTGGCTTAAACTTGAAGGCATTGCGGCGCAACTAGGGTAGTTGCGGTGCAATAGGTCTTTGACCGCGTTGACCGTTGACTTCCATTGACTCGTGGCTGGCTTAAACTTGAAGGCATTGCGGCGCAACTAGGGTAGTTGCGGTGCAATAGGTCTTTGACCGCGTTGACCGTTGACTTCCATTGACTCGTGGCTGGCTTAAACTTGAAGGCATTGCGGCGCAATAGGGTAGTTGCGGCGCAATAGGTCTTTGACCGCGTTGACCGTTGACTTCCATTGACTCGTGGCTGGCTTAAACTTGAAGGCATTGCGGCGCAACTAGGGTAGTTGCGGCGCAATAGGTCTTTGACCGCGTTGACCGTTGACTTCCATTGACTCGTGGCTGGCTTAAACTTGAAGGCATTGCGGCGCAACTAGGGTAGTTGCGGTGCAATAGGTCTTTGACCGCGTTGACCGTTGACTTCCATTGACTCGTGGCTGGCTTAAACTTGAAGGCATTGCGGCGCAACTAGGGTAGTTGCGGTGCAATAGGTCTTTGACCGCGTTGACCGTTGACTTCCATTGACTCGTGGCTGGCTTAAACTTGAAGGCATTGCGGCGCAATAGGGTAGTTGCGGTGCAATAGGTCTTTGACCGCGTTGACCGTTGACTTCCATTGACTCGTGGCTGGCTTAAACTTGAAGGCATTGCGGCGCAATGAAGATCATTGCGGCGCAACTTAACTTTCTGAAAATCCATTGAACAAAAATTTCATTGATGATTAATCAAGTTATAAATGATAAATTGAGCCTCACAAGTTGAGATATCAATCAAAATTTTTATAAATGTCCAACAAATCAATCATCAAACCAATTTAAGTAAATATGACATGAGAATAAAGATTTCCATCTCAAAGTATAATTATAAACTAATATGTGCATAAAAGTGGTTAAATAACAAGTATATATTTATATGCTTAAAATAAATACAAGTTTATAAATTAAGGATTATGTAACAAATCAAAAATACAAAAATATGTACATACACACACCTATACATGACATATATACATATATACACATGCTAGAATAAACATTAATTTATACTACAAACTAATACATTTAACCTTACAAAACACATATACCCTTACATCTAACATACATATACATTTTATACAACAATTTTTATAAAAAAAAAGTGTGAAAGACCCTCCATTTGCCCTAGAAGGGCCGGCCTCCCTCCCCCCATTTCACACTCCACCCTTTCATTTCAAACACACTTTTCTCTCTTGGAACTCACCACTCTTCTCACACTCTTCACTCCTTTCTCACACACAACCTCTTTTCTCTCAAAAACTTTCCCTCCCCCCTTCTTCTCTTCTTCAATTCGGCCCAAGCAAAACAAGGCAAGAACAAGGCTAAATCTCATCTAAACTCATACTAATAATAAGGGTTTTAAGTTAGATTAATAAAGGGTTAATACAAGCAAGGTTCAAGGGTTGTTTTAGGCTTAGATTGAAGGTATTATAAGGGTTTGGAGGCCACGAAATTCTTCCCATTTTCTTCATCCAAAACCAAGTTCAAGAGGGTATAATCTTCATCCTTTTTACTAGATCTAATCTTGTTTTTGTTTATATTCAAAGGTTTTATCAAAAACTCATACTTTCTTCTTGTTTTCTTTATAATATACACTTAATGAGGGCAAAGTTGATAGGATCTTTCTTTCCATGCTCATGCATGTCGAATCTAAGAAGAAAGATCCAAGGATTCAACAAGTTTAAGACCCAAAAGTGTGGTTATAGATTAGTAGCTTTTAAAGTGATTTTCCTTTTGATAGATCTATATGTTTTTGTATATTTTTGAAGAGTATATTCTGAGATTTTTCATATAAAAGATGTTTTTATGTTGTTGAAAGTTAGATCTATAAAAGTTGATAGTAAAAAGTGTTGGTTTGAATGCATGTATGCTAGATTTAAGAAAGTTGGATCTTTTGTTGAATTATGAGATGGATATGGACTTGTTATAAGTGAAAAATATGTTAATATTAATGTTAATATTCTGAGAAAATTGATAAAATATCAAGGAGATAAAGCTTGAATCAAAACATGTTAAAATAAGCTAGAAATCATAAACCGAAAACACGCAAAAATGCATTTTGAGCACACACATGCACCGTAATCTTATGACCAAGAAAATATGATAAACCTACTGGAAATAAGTTGAATTAAAAGTATGAAACTCAGATCTATTGGTTCATGACAACAATAAGCTCAAAAATCACCTTTTCGGGTCAAATAATCACTAACCGAAAACACTAAATTGCACATATCACACCACCACCACTATCACGATTTTGGACACCAAAATATGATGAACTTTCTGGAAATAATGAAACAAGAATGAAAATCCATTTTGAAGCACTTTAATTGCTCAAGAATGAGGCTAAAATCACTATTTCGGTAAACGATTTTTAATCATAAAACCCTCAAATAAGCAAGACACAAGAGAGGTTGAATTGATATGATTTTGTATGGATAAAAGTTGCCTAAAAGGCCTGAGATTTTTGACCAAAATATTTAGTGATGATTTCTAAGAATTTCCATGAATTATTGAATTTAAATAGTAATTAAAAGACATAAAAAAATCCATAAATAAATTATGTAAATCAAGAATGAAGTTAAATCATCTTAACCATTGATAAAAATAACTAAAACCTACTGGATAAAAATAGTTAAAAGGCAAGAGACATGTGTTACATAATTTAAAGATAAATAATTAAGTAAAAATAATTAATTAAAAATTTTCATTAAAATAAATGGAAAATACACAATTAAAAGTATAAATCATGAAATTATAAAGTAAGGAGCATATATATCAGAAGATAATTCAAATGAAATTATCCATAATTTATAAAGGCAATTATGACACTTAAAAATATTTTTAAGGAATTATTTAATTAATAAATCAATAAAATGAATAAATAATTAATTAAATAATATTAAATTAAATATATAATTACAATCAGAAAATATACATAAAATATTAATATTATAAGACCACTAATGTCAAATATTATTACTAAGCAAAGTATACAATGGAAATCATATAAACCAAAGCCAAAATTACCGAAATTCAAATAAACGTACAAAAACGTATAATGAGAAAACGACTCTTACCACCAAATCTCTTATACCCAAACAATGAGAACTTCATAATGCACTTAAATTCCATAATCTAATAACAACCAAAGATGGGCAAGTCTACTAGTATACATCTCATGATCTAGCTCACTAGTTCATGTCACGCGAACTTACGTCGTGAATATATACGTTATGGTTTAGGCTTGCTTGAGGCGCAACAAATCTAAGCGAAGGAATCGCGTTTGATCAGCCCCTTTCACTCTCTAATCAAGTGAGTCATAGCCCCCTTTCAAACTCTTTTATGTGTTTTACTTTCGGGGTGAAAAGCATGATAAATAAAATGGCTTTATATATATGAAATGATTCTTGAAAGAATGATTATGAAATGGGATATTGTATGTTCAATGTGTTATATGTTATACGATGAGCTTGAGTTCTATCAAACTGAGATACTTCAGTACACTACTATTAACTCCGATAGTGGAGGCCTGTAGTTAGAGGGTTGCGCAACTAGAGTCGTCCACTCACCCACTAAATAGGTAACGGTGGAATGTTTGGTCTGCCTTGGTGGCCACCTTCATTGCCAGTCCGACCCGAGCGGTGCTCTAACTATCTTATTATATTATTGGTCGTTTCCATGGCACGACCCCAATTGTGATTAAAGCACTTGATTGACAGCTTGTGCTCTGAAATGAAATATTATGTTGTTTGGGACATGTAAAATGGTCGTAGTAGTGGCTCAAGCATATACTCATCGAATTGTGCCTTTGGCTGAATGGAAATCATTGTTATTCGTGGTTGGTTATTATTGATTGAACATACGGTTTGGGTATGGACAGCATGATGGAAATTCTTGGAAATTCTATGACATATTATTTCTTGAATTGGATTAAATCTATATGTGTTGTTAGCATAAACCTATGAACTCACTCAACTCTCGTAGTTGACACTTTTTCTTCATGCTTTTCAGGTCTAGGGCAGTAAGTTAGCAATTGGACCGCCTCATGGATGATGTGTTTAATTGTTGCGTGTTGGACTAGTAACGCAAACATTTGATCTTTTGATTATGAATTTGGTTATGTAATGCTTATTAAACGTCAACTTGAACTTGTAACCTTTTGAATTTGAATGGCATTTGAAACTTTATGTTGATGTTTTATACTTAAATCTTTTGTAACATGTCGTTCTGTGGCATCTCGTGTTTCCGCTATAGTCGGGGTGTTACAGAAAAATGGTATCAGAGATCAGGTTATAGAGAATTTTTGCTATAACCTACGTATTTTCAAAACGAGTCGAATATTTCTTAAACAATTGAGTCGATCATAAAGTATTCTTGTTTTACTTATGCATAGCCTGATCAACTATGCCTAACTAAAAAATTTAATATGGAATGATCGAAATGATTGTCTAAGAGATATTCAAAATGTTTTGTGAAAATAAGCTTTAAAAACGATTCTTGGTGCAAAAGATACATAACCAAATCCAATGTTTGCATTACCTATTAGAACCCTTAGTTAATACCCCCACTTGGCTAGCATTACTTTGTCCATTTAGATATAATACATGAGAGCTATGCACAAGTTGAATCTTAGTCATTACTTTAATTATAAATGGTTATGTCGGTCGTGCGAGTCGAGTTGGTCGTCGGTTGTAAATGGTCATGTCGTTGTTCGGTTGTTAAGCTTGCGAGTCGTTGGTCGAGTTGGTTGGTTGCTTGTCAAATGGTTAAGGTCGTCTCATGGTCCGCCGAGTCGTCTTGCTGTCCGTAAGTTGCCATATGGGTCGTCAATGGTCAAGTCGGTCGTCCATGGTCGTCTAAGCATCGAGTCAAGTCGTCATCTCACGCCTTTGTGAAACTTGTGTAGGAACATCATGTCACAAGCAAGTGGAGCTTCCGGATCAGCCCCTAGACCAAGGAACTTGTACGGATTCGTGGACTACTTGGAAGAGGAAGAAAGGAGACGCCTGGAGCAAGAGCAACCTCCCCAACCACTCCAAGAAGAAGAAGAAGAAGAGACCGATCCAATGGAAGACCCATCGGAAGACGGTAATGCTAGAAGTGTTGCCTCTAGCCAACCTGAACGCCGCTCACCCTCTCCACCACCATCACCACCAGCCCCTAGAGCACCTACTTCGCCGAGGCAAGATGCACCCATGAACCTAAGTGATGGGCGATTTCCAGCCCAAGACCCATACTTTCAGCCGCGTCTTCCTCGTGATCATCCCTGGTACCATCTCGGACATAGGCGTCAAGGAGAGAGCCACACCGCCCAGTCTATGGGGTACCCCCTCCACCTCCCATTGGTATGACTCGTGAAGAAAGGGAAAGGGTGTGGGGAATAGCTAACGGATTAAGGTATGCTAGAGTAAGGGTAAGGACTCAAGAGGTGATGATGGAAAGGGCCTTAGGAGTTATGGATCGAACGGGAGACTATGCGAGTTTGGCGATATCAGAAGTTCGACGAGTTAATGAGGTGATATTCATTATGGGATGTGTGCTTACGGCTGTTTGCACTCTCTTGGTAGCTCTCATGCTTAGGAAGTAAACCTAAGAGCTTCTTTATTTATGAACTTATTCGATGTATGAACGTTTGTACTTTGTTTCACTTTCTTGAACTTTCTAGCTTTTGTGTGACGATGATCACGTAGTATTTGGCATGTAGCAATTTTGTGAACTCATATTGAATGATATATATGTAAGCTTAATGCCTCTCTATGGTTACATGATGTGCTATCCTTGTTGTGATAAAGTTATCTCTATTATAAAAGTTATAGTTACAGCAGGAAATCAGTTCTGACCACTTTTAGTAGAACGGCCATATCTGGAGTTCTGTTTCGTCTTTTGACCTGATTCCAATTGGAGGTGAAACTTAACTCATAGGCTACGTTTCATATTTTATGAGTTTTTCCCAGATCGTCCATCTTAAGCCACTTTTACGTGCTCCAAGTTCGTACTCAGATTCTGTAATCCTCCTGGCTAACCTAGAAAGCATGGTTGATAAATTTTAGAATTTACCTAACCATTTATTTACTCATAATGACATGTGCGTCGTGATTATAAAAAGGAATATGAATCGGGGTATACATATACATATGTGTGCAAACGAACCCTCTATGCACTAAATAACTTTAGATGTACTCGTGTGAGATCAAGAAGTCGTGAGACGAGCTTATGTCATATGATTCAATACACGAATAACTAAACTATATTATCCTTTGTAGAGACATGGCACCACGAAGGACCGGCGGAGAAACAAGTGAAGAGGCCCAGCGAAGAGCCGAGTTAGCTGAGCTTATCTCCCAGCAAATCAATGCCGCCATGCCAAACATCGCCACCCAAATTGCGGAGAATGTGACCGCTACACTCAACACGGCTAGAAGACAAGATGGAAATGGAAATGCTATTGACAGGAATGCCTACAAGGCTTTCACGTCTTGCAATCCCAAGGAGTTTCATGGGACAGAAGGTCCTGTTGGATTGCTTACTTGGTTCCAAAGCATGGAAGCCAACTTGAACATCATTGATTGTGCACCGGCTGACCGTGTTAAGTTTGCTGCTAGTAAGCTTCAGGGAAGAGCTCTTACTTGGTGGAATCTCCAAGCGACTACTAGAGGTCCTGCAGCAGTCAATGCTTTGACTTGGGAGCAGTTTAAAGATGAGTTGAAGCGTGAGTATTGTCCACGAGAAGAGGTACAAAAACTGGAGATGGAATTCTGGAACCATGCCATGAGAGGGCTGGAATTGGAGGCCTATGTGATCCGCTTTCACGAGTTGAGCGTGTTGGTGCCGGAGATGGTAACCCCTGTGGCTAAGAAGGTTGAGAGATTTATCTATGGATTGGCACCTGAAGTTAGGTTGATGGTCACTGCTGCAAGCCCTACCACTCTTGAGCAAGCCATAAGTTTGGCAACCAGGCTAGTAAATGATTTGGGTAGGCGTGGGAAGTACACGAGAGGCGAATCAAGCTCTAGGCAAGGAGGAGGAAATCGATTTGGTGATAGGAAAGGTAATGGGCCAGACAAAAGACAAAAAGTAGTGAGAAACTATGGAATTGTTGATGTTAACCCCAACCCAAACGGTGGCATGCCGCCAAGATGTAATCGTTGTGGCAACCCCCATCGAGGAGAATGTAGGCAGTGCACGACTTGCAATCGATTTGGACACCTTGCTGCCTATTGCCGGAATGGAGCAAGAGTTGGAGGAAACCCCGGAGCATGTCGTGAATGTCGGGCCATGGATCATTGGAGAAATGCTTGTCCTAGGTTGAGAAGAGCGCAAGGCAACCGCGGAAATGGTAACCGTGGCAACTTCAGGAATGTTGGGAATCGCGGGAACCAAGCAAACCGAGGAAACAATGGAAATCAAGTCAACCGAGGAAATGTTGGGAATCAAGCTAATATTGGGAATCAAGGCAACAACGTTAACCAAGGAAATCGTGGAAATCAAGGAGGTCAAGCCCGAGGAAGGGTGTATGCCATGGGAGCGAATGAGGCACGTGATGACCCTAATGTCATCGTAGGTACGTTTCCAATAAATAATGTTTATGCATCTATGTTGTTTGATTCTGGAGCTGAAAGAAGTTTTATTTCCTTTGAATTTAAAGAATTGATTGATAAGAAACCTAGTGAACTGGAGGAAACTTATTATGTTGAATATGCTAATGGAAACGAGTATAAGGCTAAGGAAATTATTGCTGATTGTAAGTTAACTTTAGATAAGAAGGACTATAGTATAGACTTGATTCCCATAGAAATAGGAAGTTTTGATGTGATAGTAGGAATGGATTGGTTGTCGAAAATGCGTGCTGAAATACTTTGCCATGAAAGGATCATTAAGATTCCCTTAGATAGCAGTGAGGTGCTAATAGTTCAAGGCCATAAGGCGGGAGTCCAACCCAAGATAGTGTCATCTATGAAAGTGAGGAAGTATCTACGGAAGGAATACCACACATACTTGGCACAAGTAGTGGATAAGCGAGTGAAAGATAAGGATCCTCTCAAGGTAACAGTGGTTAGAGATTTTCTGGATGTGTTTCCGGACGAACTACCTGGACTTCCCCCAGCAAGACAAGTAGAGTTTACTATCGATTTAGTTCCCGGGGCAGCCCCCGTGGCTAAAGCACCGTATAGACTAGCGCCCTCCGAAATGCGAGAACTCTCGGAGCAATTGCAAGAATTGCTTGATAAAGGTTTAATCCAACCTAGTTCTTCGCCCTGGGGTGCGCCAATTCTCTTTGTCAAGAAGAAGGATGGATCTTTGAGAATGTGCATCGACTATAGAGAGTTGAATAAATTGACGATCAAGAATAGATACCCGCTGCCGCGAATAGACGATTTGTTCGACCAACTGCAAGGAGCGTCGCATTTCTCGAAAATTGACCTTAGGTCCGGCTATCATCAGTTGAGGGTACGAGAAGAAGATGTACCTAAAACGGCTTTTAGAACTCGCTATGGGCACTATGAGTTCCTAGTGATGCCATTTGGTCTCACAAATGCGCCAGCCGTTTTCATGGACCTAATGAATAGGATCTGCAGGCCGTACTTGGATAAGTTTGTCATAGTGTTTATCGATGACATTTTGATATACTCTAGTGTTGATGCATGTTGATGTGACAACAGCAACTTAGATTTGATTATGTCTTATTCATTTATATGTAATTGATAGATTATGGACTTCGTGTTTTAGTAATGATCGATTACATGTTTTGGTGTTATTTATATGTTTATATATGATGTTTGTTATGTATGTCATACAAGTACAAACATAATATATGTTAGGTTTCTTGTACATAAAGTACTTGGAAAATAACTAAGCATAGATGTTGATGGTATTTAGTACTAACGAAGATAATCTTCGTTAGGAACTAACGAAGATAATCTTCGTTTTATGGGCTGGGCTGCTAAGTTCGTATGAACAAAGCCCAGCAAGCCCAATATCGATCGTGAACATATATAAACGATTGGAAACCCTAAATGATCGATCCAGTTCATATTACATACACCATAGGCGACTAAGTTCGTTTCTAAGCTATAGAAAACGAAGATAGATTACCTAAGGCTGATTATATTGATATAATTAGCAATATATACGATAACTAATCAAACTAGTTATCTCGTGAGGATTCCGCACTCACGACATAACAATAGACGATCTCGAGAGCGATCAGTGGCTATCGAGGGACTCACAAGTGGTATCAGAGCCATTCGATATCTTATCGAAGGGTTGAGATCGTTTGTTTGATTGTTATTTTCTCAATAAATCCTCCCGAACACTTTTCTGTCGTTAAGTTCGTTTGCCTTACGAACTTAGCGAAACGAAGTTAACTCAAATTCGTTCGAATTTCTTCAAACGAAGATAGAAAACGAAGTTATCTTCATTTTCGTTTTGAATCTTCTTCAAACGAATTTAGTCTACGAACTTAACTTATCTTCGTTCAGATCCTTGTCTACGAACTTAGCTATCTTCGTTCAGAATTTTTGTCCACGAAATTAAGCTATCTTCGTACTGACTCTGTTCTACGAATTTAATCCAAATTCGTTCATTTCTTATCTTCGTTTGAACAGTATTTTTCTCTTATGGCTTCTTCATCTTCAGCCAACAATGCTGTTGCCCAATACCTCAATTCTCTAGTTTATCATGATCATCTGGTAGGACGTACTAATTCTCCACCTAAGTTAGTTTCATTAGCTGACTTTTGGGCATGGAGAGGTCGATTTGAAGATTTCATTCAACGAGAAGACTTGAATATGTGGCTCATGATCACTGAAGGTTATGAATGGCCCACTCTAACTGTGAATGGAGTTACTTCTACATACAAGGTGGGAGAATTAACGGGTGAAGAAAAGGCTAACTACGCCATTGAAGTAAAGACTCTTTCCACACTTCGTATGTGCATTCCTCAAGAGTTGGTGCACTTGTTTCCTAAACAAGAATACAAGACTTCAAAGCAATTGTTCGATGCTATTGAAGCTCATTGTGAAGGTGATCCACTATTGAAGCAAAATAGAATTAAAATGCTTAAGAAACAGTTTGATTGCTTTAATGCCACAAAGAATGAACAAGTTGAGGATCTTATTCTGAGATATCAACATCTTCTTGCTGAATTAGCATATTTTGATCTTAAATACACTCCTACTGAGATAGTGGATAAATTCTTGGATGGTTTGCCGAAAGCTTACAGAGAATTTCGTCATGGATTACAAGAAAGAGCTGATTATGCTTCTCTTCGAATAGATGGAGTAATATCCACACTAAGAAACAGAGAAATGAAGGATAAGGCAAAGGATCTTCAAGACAACTTCACACAAGATCCATCTCTCTATCATGCCACTATGAAAAATCCAACAGCTGATGTTAATGCTTTCTTTTCTGGAGTTGGTAATACTGGTGAGACAGACAACTGTGGTGCACAAATGGATGGAGATGATTCTTCCGGATTCATGGCTACTGATGTTGGTAACAGGGGTAAAAGGGCTAATGACGGTGCAAAGACAGGAAATATGAAGTTCGGAAACATTTCATCTTCTTCTGCTGGTTACAAGTCAATGCCTATGAATATGAAATCAGCTGAGGGTAGGATGAATGTATTTGCTGCAATGTGTGCTGCTCATGAAGCTTTTGTTGCAGGAAGAATCACAGATCCATCACTTATTGATGAAGATTACGACCAGATAGATCCAGATGATGTTGAAGAAATGGATCTGAAATGGCATTTGGCAATGATCACCAGGAGAGTACAAAAGTTTATGAATAGAACAGGAAGACAGCTTACTGGAGGTACTCAAGGATTTGACAAGTCAAAGGTGAAATGCTATAACTGCGAAGGTTTTGGACATTTTGCCAGAGAATGTCAACGGCCTAAGAGAGAGGCAAATGTTACTCCTGCACGTCAAGATAGAGGTGATAATCGTTCGTTCAATCAAAATTCTACTAGAGCACTTTTGTTGACTGATGATCCTACTGCAAATGTCAATGGAAATGACAAGGCTATAGTAGCTGCTCAACCAGATGGTTCTTATGTTTGGAATCTTCCACATGATGAGAACAATAACGCTTATTTGGCCGAAATTCTTGATGATATGGCTCAAATAGTTGATTCTCCCGATGATTTCTTGGACACCACAGTCTATCACAGTGAAGAGCAATTGTATGAAAATACTAAAAGTTCGAATGTGGAATTTGTTGCTGCTGGTGTAAAGGATACTGATTCCGAATCTGACAATGAGTTAGAAGATGTCAAGAACCTTGATGAAGTGAAAGCTACTGAAGAGGTGAAAGCAGCTGAGGTTAAAGATGATTCTGCCACAGAAAAGGGTGACAAGACTATTGAGGAGCAGATGCAAGAGTTTGAGATTCCGGCTGGCATGACTGTGGATGACATTGTTGCTTACATGGCAGATTGCAAAGAGGCAGACCAACAGGTATCTTATTCTTTACATACTATTGTTCATGTTTGCAAAATTGTTAATCGCATGTTTGATGAACTTGAACAAAAGAATGAACAAATTAAGAAATTAGAATCTGTTGTCAATATTGCTCATGATGAAAGAGATAAATTAATTAAAAAGGGTCTAACTGTAAATGATAAAGAAAAATTCTTCAAAGAAAAGATTAGATCCTTAGAGTCTGACATTAGAGCAATGAAAGATAAAGTCAATCAGTCTGTGGCCATAGAAAGAGTCAGTAGTGAAGCTTATTCCTTGTTAGCTAGGAAGTGTGCTACCGTAGAAAAGGAACTTGTTGATGCTAGGATAGAAATCTTGGAATTTAAGGCTAAATCTGATTCTGCTAGACATTCTGAGCTTTTGATGCATATGAAAAAGTTTGAGAATTCTTCCTCTAAGAGTCTTGAAACTGCTAAGATCTCTTATAAAGATGTGCCTCCTCCTTCAATAATAACTATACTCCTGTTGAACCTAATATTCCTGAAATCCTACTTCAACCTAGTGTTGTAGATGGTAAACCAAAAGACTCAATTCCGAGGCAAAGTTGCCTGAGGGAACAAAAGAGTCTAAAGGAGTTTCTTCTCAACCTAACAAGGAAGAGAAATTGAAAGGTGTTGCTTAAATCAGTCTACTTCTTATGGTCAGAAAGACAGTATTGTACACTTTACACTTCATAAGAGTAATAGGGTCTATACTGAGTTAGAATTCCCATTAGAATCTATTGACCCTAAGAGGATTGATAAAGTCTGGGATGTTGCTATTGAGGATATGAAGAAATTAAGTCAGCAATGTCTCACTCCATTACCTAAGCAGTCTAGGATTAGAAAATCTGAAGATAACTTAGCTGTTAATGAAGAAGCCACTAAGGTCTTAAAACACATCTTAATGCCTGCACTTAAGAAATCTTCAAGTAAAGATAAACATGAGAAAGATGGTGCTAGGAAGTCTAGGATATCACCAACTAAACAAGACCCTGAAAAGGAAAATCAAAGAAAAACAAGTAAGTCAGTGGACACTAGTGCTAATAATGAATCTGTAGGTACCGATAAAAAGGTAGATACAAACAAAAAGTTCAAGGTCCTCTCTTGCTTTGCTTGTCATGAAAAGGGTCATGTTTATAGTGTATGTCCAAATAGACCTCGAAGATCAGGTTCTCTTTCAATGGCTTCCACCTCGAAAGGAAAAAGGGGGTTGGGTAATAATAAACAGGTTGATGAGTCTAAAGTTCAATCTTCTCCAAAACCGTTTACTATACCACAACGACGTGAATCTCCACTGAAAGGTTCCTCAGGAAATGTTCATAGGATTTCGAATCGTTTTCAAACACCTCCACGACCTGATCGTTCTGTTCCTAAAAGTCAAAATTCATTTTATGACCAAATTCATTCGAGTGTTCGATCTTCTTATGGCCCTCATTCTCCTAGACCTTCTCCGACGAGAGGTCAGAAATCTCCTCCTGTGAGAAGACGAGATGAGAATCATGTTCCACCCACGGCTTCTAGCAATGGGTATTGGACTGAACTGATTCTAAGGGATGAGAAGGGTCGACCCAAACCTCAGAAGGTTTGGGTCCCCAATGAAAACTAATTTCTCTCATTTTATGTGCAGGGAGTTCCTAGGAAACCAATCCATTTATGGTATCTTGACAGTGGATGCTCCAGGCACATGACAGGGGACAGGAAACTCTTGTCCAATTATACTGGTATAAATGGGTCGTATGTTTGTTTTGCTGGATCCAAGGGCGGCAACATCACCGGTCAGGGAGATGTCGTCAATGGACAACTTACTCTAGAAAGAGTAAACTATGTGGAACAACTTACTCATAATCTAATGAGTGTCTCACAGACTTGTGACAAGGGCAACAATGTTCATTTCACTGAAAAGGAGGCATTCATCTTGAGGCCGGGTTTCGTTATTCCAGAAGAATGGATTATGCTCAGAGCTCCTAGGAAGAGAGACATCTATGGCTTAGTTTTAGGTGTTGATAATCCAACGGAGCCCCTCTGTTTGTTGAGCAAAGCAAATGAGTCTGAATCTCTCCTTTGGCATCGTAGAATGGGACATATCCACTTTCGAAAGATGAATGAACTTGTTAGTCTTGGATTAGTTGATGGTGTTCCAGTTAAGAAGTTTTGGATGGAAGATAAATGTGTACCGTGTTTGAAAGGAAAGCAACACAAGAATCCTCATAAACCAAAGGTGCACAACACTATATCCAAACCATTCGAACTACTTCATATGGATCTATTTGGTCCTGTGAACGTAAGAAGTATTGGAGGGATGTTCTACTGTCTGGTGGTCACTGATGATTACTCTAGGTACTCATGGGTATTTTGGTCTTGAAACGTAAGAAGTATTGGAGGGATGTTCTACTGTTTGGTGGTCACTGATGATTACTCTAGGTACTCATGGGTATTTTTCTTGAAAACAAAGGACGAGACTGCATTCCGGTTTATGGATTTTGTTAGACAAGTTGAGAATGTTCATGAAGTTAAAGTTAAGAGTATCAGGAGTGACAATGGCACTGAGTTCAAGAATAATACTCTTACGGTTTTTTGCTTGACCAAGGGTATTCAACATCAATTTAGTGCACCGTATGAGCCACAGCAGAATGGAGTAGCTGAAAGGAAAAACAGGACATTGATAGAAACGGCTAGGACGATGCTTGCTGATTCAGGGCTTCCTGTTACTTTCTGGGGGGAGGCAGTGAATACAGCTTGTCACATTTTAAATCGGGTTTTAACAGTTAAACGGTTCAAGAAAACTTGTTATGAACTTTTGCACAACAAAAAGCCCAATTTGCAAAATGTTGAGCCGTTTGGTGTTCCTTGTACTTTTCTTAAAGTACTTTCTCAGGGAAAATTTGATTCTAAATCTGAGGAGGGTTTCTTTTTAGGTTATGTACCTAGTACACCAATTCGGCGTGTGTACAATCAGAAAACTGGCAAAGTAAATTTTGGTACAAATGTGGTCATTGTCAGTCATAAACCTGCTGTACATATTGGTCCTGCTAATGACTTCGATTATGATGGTGTCTTCACCTCTTTTCGTGGTCCTGTTTCTTTTACAGGTGTTCCGATTGTGGAAGATGTAGTTACTCTTTATGATCCACTTGAAGGTGGGCCGGTTCCTGTCTCTTCTCCTGTTTCCTCACCATTCATTAAGCCTGCTACTAAATCTGGAGAGTCATGTGGAACCAAAGAAGCAGACTCTACATTAGAGACTGCTCCTAAAGTTCTTACTGATCCTTTACATATACCTCTACCTGATGATCCTTTCTATGATACTGACGACACGGAAGGTGAAAATCAGGAGGAGCCTAAAACTCCAGAACAACATGTGCAGACTAACTTGGGAAATGATCTTACAGTAGACACGGTTCCTCAAACAAGAGTCAACAAGGATCATCCAGTAGAGCAAATCATTAGTGATGCTTCTGCCTCTGTTCGCACGAGAAATCAGAATAGGAAAAATTTGTCAAGTATGTTTGCTGAAGTTAAGGATTCTGGGGCAATTACTTGGTATTTGTATTTTTGCTTCATCTCTCAGGTTGAGCCTAAAAATGTTGGTATGGCTCTTAAAGATCTATCATGGGTTGAGGCGATGCAAGAAGAATTGGCTCAGTTTAGGAAGCTTGATGTATGGAAGTTAGTTGACTTACCTCATGGTGAATCTCCTTTATCTACGCGATGGGTTTTTCGTTGTAAAAGGATGACAAAGGTGTAGTCACTCGCAATAAGGCTCGGTTGGTGGTTAGAGGATTTGAGCAACAAGAAGGCTTTGATTACGATGAGAATTTTGCACCTGTAGCTAGACTAGAAGCCATTCGATTATTTCTGGCATTTGCTAGTTATCAAGGTATAAAGGTGTATCAACTTGACGTAAAGAGTGCCTTTTTGTATGGAGAAATTAGAGAAGAAGTGTATGTAGATTAACCTCAGGGGTTTGAGGATCCAGATTTTCCTAATAGAGTATATCGTCTTGATAAGGCTTTATATGGTTTACATCAGGCTCCTCGATCATGGTATGAAAAATTGTCTACTCATCTGCATGAAAATGGTTTTACTCGAGGTTCTATTGACAGCACGTTGTTTATCAAATGGAAAGGGAAGGACTACTTGCTTGTACAGGTTTACGTCGATGATATCATTTTTGGTTCATCTGATAAGAACATGTGCAAAGAGTTTGAACAGAGCATGAAGGCTAAGTTCGAAATGAGTGCTATGGGGGAATTAACTTTCTTCCTTGGACTTCAGGTGGATCAACTGAAGGATGGGTTCTTTATTCATCAGAGCAAGTATGTTCAAGATCTTCTTACCAGGTTTCGAATGATCGATGCTAAAGATGCAATTACTCCCATTCAGACTAATCATGGGCTGTGTCCTGATAAGACTAATGATCCAGAAGTCGATGCAACTCAATATCGGGCTATCATTGGTTCCTTGATGTATATGACGGCTTCACGTCCAGACATTACCTTTGCTGTTTGTATGTGTGCTAGATATCAGGCTAATCCGAAAGAGTCACATTTGAAAGCTGCGAAAAGGATTCTCCGTTATGTGAAGGCCAAGCCTCGTCTAGGGCTTTGGTATCCCATGCATGGTTCTTTTGAATTCAAAGCTTATACTGATTCGGATTATGGTGGCTGCAGTTCGGATAGGAAATCAACGTCAGGTGGATGTCAACTTTTAGGGGGGAGAATTATATCGTGGCAGTGCAAAAAGCAGACATTTGTTGCACAGTCTACCTGTGAAGCAGAGTACATAGCTGCTGGTCAATGCTGTTCTCAGGTACTTTGGATACAGCAACAATTGCGCGACTATGGTATGGATATCTCAGACTCTCCTATTTGTATTGATAATAAGTCTGCCATAGATATTACTAAGAATCCAAAAAACTTTAAAGTCACCAAGCACATAGATATAAAGCATCATTTTTTGCGTGACTGTTTTGAGAAAAAGCTTATTCATTTAGAAAAGGTTGTTACTGATGATAACCTTGCTGATCTTTATACTAAAGCTTTTGATAGACCTCGTCATGAGTTGTTATATCAACTCAATGGTATGAAGAATGCCGAGTAGTTTCTCTCAAAGAACTTAAATTTTCTTTTCGTGTCTTAGTAGTTTAAGTCGTACATAGATAGAGTCAAAAAAAAAAAAAAAAAAAAAATAAAAAAAAATAAAAAAAAAATAATAGAAAATCCAAAAATATAATAAATAAAGTTAGGTTACTGCACTACATGTTTAGACGTGACGATACTTTAGCTTTTAAGCCTACTTAATTGTACTTTAAAAATGCTCAGTTCAGTGATACCATTATATGATGTATCGATAGGCACAAAGTACCAAGGTTTCCTTTTAATCTGAACTTAAAAGTATACAATGTTCTTATGGGAAACGTATTCAGATATATGGCTGAGAATGCTTGTTCTTAAAATAAACAAGTCCTTTAAATCTTATGAAAGATCTTGCATTATAATTATGTATATTTGGTCTTTATAAAGAAGGTCTCGGGTACATATATGTGTATGTATTGTTTTTTTTTGGATGTATATTTGTGACAAAATATTCAAATTCAAATATCAAATAAATCTGTTGAAAGTATGAAGCTAATGTGGCCTTTGAGATTCGAACAAGTAAGTCCTTGGGTGTCTTTGTATACCTAGCCTACCTAAAGTTTCCAACTTGGGATAGGTTGTCAGAAAGTTCGCTACACGGGTCTCATAGAAAGTCATGGGTTTTCATAAGTGCTTTAAAGTAAAATCAATGTCACAAATATGCAAGTACTTGGCATTATGCAATGTTAAGTATATTTCCGTACGTGAGTCAAGTTAAGTCGCTTTCCGCGTGAGGAATCACCGACCTGTCACCGCTGACTTGATTCTTAAAGACTTTCTCACTTTAATCACCAAATGTCTTAATCTTAGTGCTTGTTTCGATTATGAGAGTGTATCTGAATATGGGGCACATAAGTTCGCAAACTAAAATTGTGGCATGAGTAACTTACTAGGTTACATGGTGACTGTCCTTGGCTCAAGTAATACGAAAGTGCCACAAACCAAAAGGAGACTGGAAGTACCGAGTGTTTAAGAGGACAAACATATTGGTAATCGTTTTTGGATCACTGTTCATAACTAATAATAAGAGAATTATTTCTCGCTTGTAGGCTTATGTAAATGCTATTCTGATCTGATCAGCAGTACTCTAGTCACATGTGAATAATGAATACATTTAGATAACTATTGTGTATAGTATAGTTTATTATTCTGTAAATTTTTATTCTAATTTATTTTTCTATTTCATTGAGTCAAAATAAGTATTTTCATAAGTTCTTATTGCACGAGAGATTCTACTTAAATTCTGTTGAGTATATGTTTTCTTGAATTCATTCATTTGAATTCTTGATGAGGTTATGTGTTTAGTTCAAAAGAAGATTTTCTGATATGGACATTTATTTGTTTAAGTTTAGAAAATGATCTTTTAAATCTTATGTGACAAGTCAATGTTATTTGAATTCTCACAAGTTTCAGTGTTTACAAGTTATGAATTTAATTAATAACTTGGTGATTTTTAGGGTTTCACAACGGAATGACCTCATTTGATCTTTTATTAGAATCTTGAATATTTCGTAATTGTTAATCCTACTTTTGTGCGTTTTCACTTGAATTTTCTGCATTATTGTGCCTTTGCTCTTGTTGCGTTAATGAGTTTTTGGTAAGTGTGCAGTGTTCAGGTTAAGAAGATAAAGTTGGAGTGCTGATCTTTGTTGCAATACTGTGTTATTCATACTGATGATATCGTGGAGACAAGATTTTTGGTGTGAAATGACAATATTGTGATGCAAATATGAGCACGTGAAGGAAGAATACATGAATCTGTCTTTAGAGTATTTATTTACTTTACATTTCATGTATTTAGTGAAAATAATCAGTGTTGATACATGTTTCTTTTGATTCCCGTACCTTGACTTATGACTTGATTTCGGAAACTTTATAAAGTTCTTCATTGGATTTTTGGACTATTCATTGTTTGTTAATTTTGTAGACGGCATCTAATATGGGACTTAAGTGTTTCAAGATGGTTTGCCGTCAAGCATCTCAATGATTAGAGACATACTCCCGTATCATGGTCGTGGTTGGTATCGCTGTTAATATGTTCATTGATTATTTTCAGGTTTGTTAATGGTTGATTTTAGACCTTGGGGTTCTGTTTTTAATTCAAGATTATAATGTTTGTAAAAATACTTACATTATGATGATGATTTTAGATGGTGGTACTTTTTAGTACAAGGCAAGCACAAGTTGCTTTTAACGAGTTTTTGCTATGTACAGGATTAGGTCAAAGGGTCGCATCGTGGAAAGTTTCGTGATGACGAATCTTGAAAAATTTTCTAAGTACAAACTTGTTCTTACAAAGATAGTGATTAACTTCATTTTGATTTGTTCTTCAGAAAATTGTTCTTATTTTCGTCACAGCTAAATTCGTTTTATTTGGCTTTAAACGAAGATAATCTCTATCTTCGTTCCACTTGAGTTTACGAAGGTTAAATTCGTTCCACTTATTTTCGACCGACCTTTTTACCCGACCCGTTTTTGACCCATTTTTTAACCATCCATATATATATTACAACTTAATTCGTTCTCTCCTTTTCATTGCCAAATTCATTAAAGAAAACGAATTTAAGTTGTTTAAACCCCTATTTCTTCTTCAATCAAATTCTTGATTTCACTTGTTTCTCGGTTTGATATTTCGATTTTTGTTGAAATAAGTACTACAGGTATCTTATTGGCATTTCGTCATTCACAAATCCACAATTCTTGATTCTTGTTTTTGCCCAATTTTTACATGAACTCATTCGGTTTTAATATATATATTTTTTATTCTAGGGTTTAATTTCGTTTTTAATTTTAATCCTTTGAATTCTTAATTCGTTTGTAAAATCGATATGGTTTATGCTTCTTTTAAGAAACCTTTTCGGGTCAAATAATCACTAACCGAAAGCACTAAATTGCACATATCACACCACCACCACTATCACGATTTTGGACACAAAAATATGATGAACTTTCTGGAAATAATGAAACAAGAATGAAAATCCATTTTGAAACACTTTAATTGCTCAAGAAATGAGGCTAAAATCACTATTTCGGTAAACGATTTTTAATCATAAAACCCTCAAAATAAGCAAGGCACAAGAGAGGTTGAATTGATATGATTTTGTATGGATAAAAGTTGCCTAAAAGGCCTGAGATTTTTGACCAAAATGTTTAGTGATGATTTCTAAGAATTTCCATGAATTATTGAATTTAAATAGTAATTAAAAGACATAAAAATCCATAAATAAATTATGTAAATCAAGAATGAAGTTAAATCATCTTAACCAATTGATAAAAATAACTAAAACCTACTGGAGAAAAATAGTTAAAAGGCAAGAGACATGTGTTACATAATTTAAAGATAAATAATTAAGTAAAAATAATTAATTAAAAATTTTCATTAAAATAAATGGAAAATACACAATAAAAGTATAAATCATGAAATTATAAATTAAGGAGCATATATATCAGAAGATAATTCAAATGAAATTATCCATAATTTATAAAGGCAATTATGACACTTAAAATATTTTTAAGGAATTATTTAATTAATAAATCAATAAAATGAATAAATAATTAATTAAATAATATTAAATTAAATATATAATTACAAATCAGAAAATATACATAAATATTAATATTATAAGACCACTAATGTCAAATATTATTACTAAGCAAAGTATACAATGGAAATCATATAAATCCAAAGCCAAACTACCGAAATTCCAATAAACGTACAAAAACGTATAATGAGAAAACGACTCTTACCACCAAATCTCTTATACCCAAACAATGAGAACATTCATAATGCACTTAAATTCCATAATCTAAAAACAACCAAAGATGGGCAAGTCTACTAGTATACATTGTTTTACGACAAGGTAAAACTCTGCACACACACACTCTCTCAACTCTATATGGGGCCTTCAGGTACACTGAAGAAAATCAAGCTCAGAGAGTGGTTGCAGAACAAGATGCTTTTAACCATGCTTCCAGTACTCCTAATGTGGTTAGTTATTCTGAACCACCAAGTACAGCACTGATATCTTCTGAGAATGTATTTTCTATGAAGAAGATGGTGTCTGAACTTATGGATTCTGGAGAGGCCAGTCAAATCTCTCCATACTGTTGTGATGAAACTGAAGATGATGACCTTATTGCAATGATTGCTAAAACGTTTAACCGTTTCAAAGCAAGAGCAAATAAGCCATCTGGACAATTTGCATCCAGTTCTTCCACTGACAAGACCAATTTGACATGCTTTAAATGTGGCAAAAAGGGTCATTTCATGAAAGAGTGCAGGTCCAACCAGTTTGCATCCAAGCCTGGTCCATTCTCTTCTCATAATAAGCCTGATGATAGCTATAAAATGAAATATAAAAAGCTTAAGGCCCAAATTGCTCTCATGGCACAACAAATGGCAAACCAGTGAACACCACTGTCTTTAGAGGCATGGTTGGTTCACTGATGTATTTAACGGCCAGTAGACCAGATATTATGTTTTCAACATGTTTATGTGCCAGATATCAGTCTAATCCAAAGGAATCTCATATGCTCGCTGTAAAGCGCATACTGAAGTACCTTAAAGGTACTCCCAGTCTAGGTCTTTGGTACCCCAAAGGCTCTGGAATGGATCTAATGGGTTATTCAGATTCAGATCATGCAGGTTGCAAGATAGATAGGAAATCCACAACTGGTGGATGTCATTTCCTAGGTGGCAAACTGGTCAGCTGGACCAGTAAGAAGCAAACTTCAGTTTCATTCTCCACTGCTGAAGCTGAATACGTGTCTGCAGCCAGTTGTTGTGCTCAGATACTCTGGATGAAGAACCAGTTGCTTGATTATGGTATTAAATATTCAAAAACTCCAATCTTTTGTGATAATACCAGTTGCCATCGCTATCTCCAACAATCCAGTCATGCACTCCAGAACCAAACACATCGATCTAAGGTACCATTTCATTCGCGATCATATTATGAAAAACAACATTGAACTCCATTTTATTCCCACGGACAAACAACTCGCTGACATTTTTACTAAACCTCTGGATGTCAAAACTTTTGAATATCTTGTTGGTGAGTTGGGAATGTTAAACCCTTAAATCTGGAACCTTGGTATTGAACGCCATTGTGTACTACTAAGGATCTTTGATTTAAAGATTCAAAAATTTATTTCTGGATCAACATTCCAGGGAAGACTTGAAAAAAATATTTTCTCTTAAAAATGTTTAAGTTCAGGGGGAATTAATTTTTCTCACTGGACAAATTCTTCAGAAAATATTACTGGTGCTTTGTAAATATGTCCCTCTCACTGGTAACTGGACAAGTTGAAGTACGTGTTTGAGTTGACTTTTGTCTCCTTGTAAATGTGTCCCTCTCATTTGTCTGTATTAGTTGACGTGCAAGTTTAGGTTTCCAGTCTTTCAAAATTGGTTGTTCACTGGTACTTTACTGGAGTGTCCCTCCAGTGTACCATCAGTACATGTTTCACTGGACTAATCCACCAGTGATACTGGACGGTCTTGTCAACCTCCAGATGCACTGAAATATGTCATAATATTTTCAAAATACTTGATCTTTGTATGTGCCACGTAAGCAAACTTTTTCAAAGATATTTATCTTATAAATCCTACGTGGCATGTAAGTTTTTCAAAACAATGATGGTCTTTTTACTTTGGGAAAACAAAAAGTACAAGTTGTTCGTTTTTGTGGGCAGTGAACCATCAACCATTTATGGGTGATGTGATACAATTAAATGCGGATCTTAAAAACGATCAAAAATGTTATTTGATAAATTCAAATAAATTTTGAGTTCCACATTATCCTTCCTATATATACCCACTTTCACTTTCAACTTACATTTACTTCGAACATTTACTCCCAAATCTTCAAATTCCTTCATTCAATTCTTCATTCATTTTCCAATCATAATACTCTCATATTAACTTCAAATTCATTAAATTCTTCATAAACCTTAAATATTCATCAATTTCATCTTCTTCTATATATCCAATGGCTCCTAGACAATCAAATTCACCACGAAATCTTCTATCCGCCGAATATGCTCCGGGTGCTGATGTAGTTAGAGCACGTCATATCAACCTTGAAGCTAGGGCTTTAAGGATGAATATGAATAACTGGATGGCAAAACTCACGCTATCCAGTGTCCA
>CM067172.1:58611252-58750500 GCA_034093135.1 Erigeron breviscapus | reverse complement strand
TCTCAAAAGAAACTCCCAAATACAAAAAAGTTCAATCCAGAAGACTTCCATGGAAGTTTCAATCATGTCTTGAAAAATAGCAATCATGCATCTTTGAAAGGTTCCGGGGGCATTGCAAAGACCAAAAGGCATTCTCCTATAGGCATAAGTACCAAAGGGACAAGTGAATGTGGTCTTTTCTTGGTCATTCGGGTCAATGGGTATTTGGAAATACCCGGAGAACCCATCCAAGAAGCAAAAATACTCGTTTCCGGCTAGCTGTTTGAGCATTTGGTCAATGAAAGGCAAGGGAAAGTGGTCTTTACGGGTGGTGTCATTCAACTTCCGATAATCAATACACACCCGTCATCCCATGACAGTTCTAGTGGGAACTAACTCATTTTTCTCATTCAAAACTTAATCGGTCCCATCCCCCCACCCCTATTCTTTCGGTAACACAATGCACCGGACTCACCCATGGACTATCCGAAATCGGGAATATGATTCCCGCATCAAGCAATTTAATTATCTCTTTTTTCACAACTTCCTTCATGTTCGGATTAAGTCTACATTGTCTTTGACTAGACGATCTCGAGAGCGATCAGTAGCTATCGAGGGACTCACAAGTGGTATCAGAGCCATTCGATATCTTATCGAAGGGTTGAGATCGTTTGTTTGATTGTTATTTTCTCAATAAATCCTCCCGAACACTTTTTCTGTCGTTAAGTTCGTTTGCCTTACGAACTTAGCGAAACGAAGTTAACTCAAATTCGTTCGAATTTCTTCAAACGAAGATAGAAAACGAAGTTATCTTCATTTTCGTTTTGAATCTTCTTCAAACGAATTTAGTCTACGAACTTAACTTATCTTCGTTCAGATCCTTGTCTACGAACTTAGCTATCTTCGTTCAGAATTTTTGTCCACGAAATTAAGCTATCTTCGTACTGACTCTGTTCTACGAATTTAATCTAAATTCGTTCAATTCTTATCTTCGTTTGAACAGTATTTTTCACTTATGGCTTCTTCATCTTCAGCCAACAATGCTGTTGCCCAATACCTCAATTCTCTAGTTTATCATGATCATCTGGTAGGACGTACTAATTCTCCACCAAAGTTAGTCTCATTAGCTGACTTTTGGGCGTGGAGAGGTCGATTTGAAGATTTCATTCAACGAGAAGACTTGAATATGTGGCTCATGCTCACTGAAGGTTATGAATGGCCCACTCTTACTGTGAATGGAGTTACTTCTACATACAAGGTGGGAGAATTAACGGGTGAAGAAAAGGCTAACTACGCCATTGAAGTAAAGACTCTTTCCACACTTCGTATGTGCATTCCTCAAGAGTTGGTGCACTTGTTTCCTAAACAAGAATACAAGACTTCAAAGCAATTGTTCGATGCTATTGAAGCTCATTGTGAAGGTGATCCATATTGAAGCAAAATAGAATTAAAATGCTTAAGAAACAGTTTGATTGCTTCAATGCCACAAAGAATGAACAAGTTGAGGATCTTATTTTGAGATATCAACATCTTCTTGCTGAATTAGCTTATTTTGATCTTAAATACACTCCTACTGAGATAGTGGATAAATTCTTGGATGGTTTGCCGAAAGCTTACAGAGAATTTCGTCATGGATTACAAGAAAGAGCTGATTATGCTTCTCTTCGAATAGATGGAGTAATATCCACACTAAGAAACAGAGAAATGAAGGATAAGGCAAAGGATCTTCAAGACAACTTCACACAAGATCCATCTCTCTATTATGCCACTATGAAAAATCCAACAGCTGATGTTAATGCTTTCTTTTCTGGAGTTGGTAATACTGGTGAGACAGACAACTGTGGTGCACAAATGGATGGAGATGATTCTTCCGGATTCATGGCTACTAATGTTGGTAACAGGGGTAAAAGGGCTAATGACGGTGCAAAGACAGGAAATATGAAGTTCGGAAACATTTCATCTTCTTCTGCTGGTTACAAGTCAATGCCTATGAATATGAAATCAGCTGAGGGTAGGATGAATGTATTTGCTGCAATGTGTGCTGCTCATGAAGCTTTTGTTGCAGGAAGAATCACAGATCCAGCACTTATTGATGAAGATTACGATCAGATAGATCCAGATGATGTTGAAGAAATGGATCTGAAATGGCATTTGGCAATGATCACCAGGAGAGTACAAAAGTTTATGAATAGAACAGGAAGACAGCTTACTGGAGGTACTCAAGGATTTGACAAGTCAAAGGTGAAATGCTATAACTGCGAAGGTTTTGGACATTTTGCCAGAGAATGTCAACGGCCTAAGAGAGAGGCAAATGTTACTCCTGCACGTCAAGATAGAGGTGATAATCGTTCGTTCAATCAAAATTCTACTAGAGCACTTTTGTTGACTGATGATCCTACTGCAAATGTCAATGGAAATGACAAGGCTATAGTAGCTGCTCAACCAGATGGTTCTTATGTTTGGAATCTTCCACATGATGAGAACAATAACGCTTATTTGGCCGAAATTCTTGATGATATGGCTCAAATAGTTGATTCTCCCGATGATTTCTTGGACACCACAGTCTACCACAGTGAAGAGCAATTGTATGAAAATACTAAAAGTTCGAATGTGAAATTTGTTGCTGCTGGTGTATATGATACTGATTCCGAATCTGACAATGAGTTAGAAGATGTCAAGAACCTTGATGAAGTGAAAGCTACTGAAGAGGTGAAAGCAGCTGAGGTTAAAGATGATTCTGCCACAGAAAAGGGTGAAAAGACTATTGAGGAGCAGATGCAAGAGTTTGAGATTCCAGCTGGCATGACTGTGGATGACTTTGTTGCTTACATGGCAGATTGCAAAGAGGCAGACCAACAGGTATTTTATTCTTTACATACTATTGTTCATGTTTGCAAAATTGTTAATCGCATGTTTGATGAACTTGAACAAAAGAATGAACAAATTAAGAAATTAGAATCTGTTCAATACTGCTCATGATGAAAGAGATAAATTAATTAAAAAGGGTCTAACTGTAAATGATAAAGAAAAATTCTTCAAGTAAAAGATTAGATCTTTAGAGTCTGACATTAGAGCTATGAAAGATAAAGTCAATCAGTCTGTGGCCATAGAAAGAGTAAGTAGTGAAGCTTATTCCTTGTTAGCTAGAAAGTGTGCTACCGTAGAAAAGGAACTTGTTGATGCTAGGATAGAAATCTTGGAATTTAAGGCTAAATCTGATTCTGCTAGACACTCTGAGCTTTTGATGCATATGAAAAAGTTTGAGAATTCTTCCTCTAAGAGTCTTGAAACTGCTAAGATTTCTTATAAAGATGTGCCTCCTCCTTTCAATAATAACTATACTCCTGTTGAACCTAATATTCCTGAAATCCTACTTCAACCTAGTGTTGTAGATGGTAAACCAAAAGACTCAATTCCGAGGCAAAGTTGCCTGAGGGAACAAAAGAGTCTAAAGGAGTTTCTTCTCAACCTAACAAGGAAGAGAAATTGAAAGGTGTTGCCTTAAATCAGTCTACTCCTTATGGTCAGAAAGACAGTATTGTACACTTACACTTCATAAGAGTAATAGGGTCTATACTGAGTTAGAATTCCCATTAGAATCTATTGACCCTAAGAGGATTGATAAAGTCTGGGATGTTGCTATTGAGGATATGAAGAAATTAAGTCAGCAATGTCTCACTCCATTACCTAAGCAGTCTAGGATTAGAAAATCTGAAGATAACTTAGCTGTTAATGAAGAAGCCACTAAGGTCTTAAAACACATCTTAATGCCTGCACTTAAGAAATCTTCAAGTAAAGATAAACATGAGAAAGATGGTGCTAGGAAGTCTAGGATATCACCAACTAAACAAGACCCTGAAAAGGAAAATCAAAGAAAAACAAGTAAGTCAGTGGACACTAGTGCTAATAATGAATCTGTAGGTACCGATAAAAAGGTAGATACAAACAAAAAGTTCAAGGTCCTCTCTTGCTTTGCTTGTCATGAAAAGGGTCATGTTTATAGTGTATGTCCAAATAGACCTCGAAGATCAGGTTCTCTTTCAAAGGCTTCCACCTCGAAAGGAAAAAGGGGGTTGGGTAATAATAAACAGGTTGATGAGTCTAAAGTTCAATCTTCTCCAAAACCGTTTACTATACCACAACGACGTGAATCTCCACTGAAAGGTTCCTCAGGAAATGTTCATAGGATTTCGAATCGTTTTCAAACACCTCCACGACCTGATCGTTCTGTTCCTAAAAGTCAAAATTCATTTTATGACCAAATTCATTCGAGTGTTCGATCTTCTTATGGCCCTCATTCTCCTAGACCTTCTCCGACGAGAGGTCAGAAATCTCCTCCTGTGAGAAGACGAGATGAGAATCATGTTCCACCCACGGCTTCTAGCAATGGGTATTGGACTGAACTGATTCTAAGGGATGAGAAGGGTCGACCCAAACCTCAGAAGGTTTGGGTCCCAATGAAAACTAATTTCTCTCATTTTATGTGCAGGGAGTTCCTAGGAAACCAATCCATTTATGGTACCTTGACAGTGGATGCTCCAGGCACATGACAGGGGACAGGAAACTCTTGTCCAATTATACTGGTATAAATGGGTCGTATGTTTGTTTTGCTGGATCCAAGGGCGGCAACATCACCGGTCAGGGAGATGTCGTCAATGGACAACTTACTCTAGAAAGAGTAAACTATGTGGAACAACTTACTCATAATCTAATGAGTGTCTCACAGACTTGTGACAAGGGCAACAATGTTCATTTCACTGAAAAGGAGGCATTCATCTTGAGGCCGGGTTTCGTTATTCCAGAAGAATGGATTATGCTCAGAGCTCCTAGGAAGAGAGACATCTATGGCTTAGTTTTAGGTGTTGATAATCCAACGGAGCCCCTCTGTTTGTTGAGCAAAGCAAATGAGTCTGAATCTCTCCTTTGGCATCGTAGAATGGGACATATCCACTTTCGAAAGATGAATGAACTTGTTAGTCTTGGATTAGTTGATGGTGTTCCAGTTAAGAAGTTTTGGATGGAAGATAAATGTGTACCGTGTTTGAAAGGAAAGCAACACAAGAATCCTCATAAACCAAAGGTGCACAACACTATATCCAAACCATTCGAACTACTTCATATGGATCTCTTTGGTCCTGTAAACGTAAGAAGTATTGGAGGGATGTTCTACTGTCTGGTGGTCACTGATGATTACTCTAGGTACTCATGGGTATTTTTCTTGAAAACAAAGGACGAGACTGCAATCCGGTTTATGGATTTTGTTAGACAAGTTGAGAATGTTCATGAAGTTAAAGTTAAGAGAATCAGGAGTGACAATGGCACTGAGTTCAAGAATAATACTCTTACGGTTTTTTGCTTGACCAAGGGTATTCAACATCAATTTAGTGCACCGTATGAGCCACAGCAGAATGGAGTAGCTGAAAGGAAAAACAGGACATTGATAGAAACGGCTAGGACGATGCTTGCTGATTCAGGGCTTCCTGTTACTTTTTGGGGGGAGGCAGTGAATACAGCTTGTCACATTTTAAATCGGGTTTTAACAGTTAAACGGTTCAAGAAAACTTGTTATGAACTTTTGCACAACAAAAAGCCCAATTTGCAAAATGTTGAGCCGTTTGGTGTTCCTTGTACTTTTCTTAAAGTACTTTCTCAGGGAAAATTTGATTCTAAATCTGAGGAGGGTTTCTTTTTAGGTTATGTACCTAGTACACCAATTCGGCGTGTGTACAATCAGAAAACTGGCAAAGTAAATTTTGGTACAAATGTGGTCATTGTCAGTCATAAACCTGCTGTACATATTGGTCCTGCTAATGACTTCGATTATGATGGTGTCTTCACCTCTTTTCGTGGTCCTGTTTCTTTTACAGGTGTTCCAATTGTGGAAGATGTAGTTACTCTTCATGATCCACTTGAAGGTGGGCCGGTTCCTGTCTCTTCTCCTGTTTCCTCACCATTCATTAAGCCTGCTACTAAATCTGGAGAGTCATGTGGAACCAAAGAAGCAGACTCTACATTAGAGACTGCTCCTAAAGTTCTTACTGATCCTTTACATATACCTCTACCTGATGATCCTTTCTATGATACTGACGACACAGAAGGTGAAAATCAGGAGGAGCCTAAAACTCCAGAACAACATGTGCAGACTAACTTGGGAAATGATCTTACAGTAGACACGGTTCCTCAAACAAGAGTCAACAAGGATCATCCAGTTGAGCAAATCATTGGTGATGCTTCTGCCTCTGTTCGCACGAGAAATCAGAATAGGAAAAATTTGTCAAGTATGTTTGCTGAAGTTAAGGATTCTGGGGCAATTACTTGGTATTTGTATTTTTGCTTCATCTCTCAGGTTGAGCCTAAAAATGTTGGTATGGCTCTTAAAGATCCGTCATGGGTTGAGGCGATGCAAGAAGAATTGGCTCAGTTTAGGAAGCTTGATGTATGGAAGTTAGTTGACTTACCTCATGGTGAATCTCCTTTATCTACGCGATGGGTTTTTCGTTGTAAAAAGGATGACAAAGGTGTAGTCACTCGCAATAAGGCTCGGTTGGTGGTTAGAGGATTTGAGCAACAAGAAGGCTTTGATTACGATGAGAATTTTGCACCTGTAGCTAGACTAGAAGCCATTCGATTATTTCTGGCATTTGCTAGTTATCAAGGTATAAAGGTGTATCAACTTGACGTAAAGAGTGCCTTTTTGTATGGAGAAATTAGAGAAGAAGTGTATGTAGATTAACCTCAGGGGTTTGAGGATCCAGATTTCCCCAATAGAGTATATCGTCTTGATAAGGCTTTATATGGTTTACATCAGGCTCCTCGATCATGGTATGAAAAATTGTCTACTCATCTGCATGAAAATGGTTTTACTCGAGGTTCTATTGACAGCACGTTGTTTATCAAATGGAAAGGGAAGGACTACTTGCTTGTACAGGTTTACGTCGATGATATCATTTTTGGTTCATCTGATAAGAACATGTGCAAAGAGTTTGAACAGAGCATGAAGGCTAAGTTCGAAATGAGTGCTATGGGGGAATTAACTTTCTTCCTTGGACTTCAGGTGGATCAACTGAAGGATGGGTTCTTTATTCATCAGAGCAAGTATGTTCAAGATCTTCTTACCAGGTTTCGAATGATCGATGCTAAAGATGCAATTACTCCCATTCAGACTAATCATGGGACGTGTCCTGATAAGACTAATGATCCAGAAGTCGATGCAACTCAATATCGGGCTATCATTGGTTCCTTGATGTATCTGACGGCTTCACGTCCAGACATTACCTTTGCTGTTTGTATGTGTGCTAGATATCAGGCTAATCCGAAAGAGTCACATTTGAAAGCTGCGAAAAGGATTCTCCGTTATGTGAAGGCCAAGCCTCGTCTAGGGCTTTGGTATCCCATGCATGGTTCTTTGAATTCAAAGCTTATACTGATTCGGATTATGGTGGCTGCAGTTCGGATAGGAAATCAACGTCAGGTGGATGTCAACTTTTAGGGGGGAGAATTATATCGTGGCAGTGCAAAAAGCAGACATCTGTTGCACAGTCTACCTGTGAAGCAGAATACATAGCTGCTGGTCAATGCTGTTCTCAGGTACTTTGGATACAGCAACAATTGCGCGACTATGGTATGGATATCTCAGACTCTCCTATTTGTATTGATAATAAGTCTGCCATAGATATTACTAAGAATCCGAAAAACTTTAAAGTCACCAAGCACATAGATATAAAGCATCACTTTTTGCGTGACTGTTTTGAGAAAAAGCTTATTCATTTAGAAAAGGTTGTTACTGATGATAACCTTGCTGATCTTTATACTAAAGCTTTTGATAGACCTCGTCATGAGTTGTTATATCAACTCAATGGTATGAAGAATGCCGAGTAGTTTCTCTCAAAGAACTTAAATTTTCTTTTCGTGTCTTAGTAGTTTAAGTCGTACATAGATAGAGTCAAAAAAAATAAAAAAAAAAAAAAATAAAAAAAATAAAAAAAAAATAATAGAAAATCCAAAAATATAATAAATAAAGTTAGGTTACTGCACTACATGTTTAGACGTGACGATACTTTAGCTTTTAAGCCTACTTAATTGTACTTTAAAAATGCTCAGTTCAGTGATACCATTATATGATGTATCGATAGGCACAAAGTACCAAGGTTTCCTTTTAATCTGAACTTAAAAGTATACAATGTTCTTATGGGAAACGTATTCAGATATATGGCTGAGAATGCTTGTTCTTAAAATAAACAAGTCCTTTAAATCTTATGAAAGATCTTGCATTATAATTATGTATATTTGGTCTTTATAAAGAAGGTCTCGGGTACATATATGTGTATGTATTGTTTTTTTGGATGTATATTTGTGACAAAATATTCAAATTCAAATATCAAATAAATCTGTTGAAAGTATGAAGCTAATGTGGCCTTTGAGATTCGAACAAGTAAGTCCTTGGGGTGTCTTTGTATACCTAGCCTACCTAAAGTTTCCAACTTGGGATAGGTTGTCAGAAAGTTCGCTACACGGGTCTCATAGAAAGTCATGGGTTTTCATAAGTGCTTTAAAGTAAAATCAATGTCACAAATATGCAAGTACTTGGCATTATGCAATGTTAAGTATATTTCCGTACGTGAGTCAAGTTAAGTCGCTTTCCGCGTGAGGAATCACCGACCTGTCACCGCTGACTTGATTCTTAAAGACTTTCTCACTTTAATCACCAAATGTCTTAATCTTAGTGCTTGTTTCGATTATGAGAGTGTATCTGAATATGGGGCACATAAGTTCGCAAACTAAAATTGTGGCATGAGTAACTTACTAGGTTACATGGTGACTGTCCTTGGCTCAAGTAATACGAAAGTGCCACAAACCAAAAAGGAGACTGGAAGTACCGAGTGTTTAAGAGGACAAACATATTGGTAATCGTTTTTGGATCACTGTTCATAACTAATAATAAGAGAATTATTTCTCGCTTGTAGGCTTATGTAAATGCTATTCTGATCTGATCAGCAGTACTCTAGTCACATGTGAATAATGAATACATTTAGATAACTATTGTGTATAGTATAGTTTATTATTCTGTAATTTTTATTCTAATTTATTTTTCTATTTCATTGAGTCAAAATAAGTATTTTCATAAGTTCTTATTGCACGAGAGATTCTACTTAAATTCTGTTGAGTATATGTTTTCTTGAATTCATTCATTTGAATTCTTGATGAGGTTATGTGTTTAGTTCAAAAGAAGATTTTCTGATATGGACATTTATTTGTTTAAGTTTAGAAAATGATCTTTTAAATCTTATGTGACAAGTCAATGTTATTTGAATTCTCACAAGTTTCAGTGTTTACAAGTTATGAATTTAATTAATAACTTGGTGATTTTTAGGGTTTCACAACGGAATGACCTCACTTGATCTTTTATTAGAATCTTGAATATTTCGTAATTGTTAATCCTAATTTTGTGCGTTTTCACTTGAATTTTCTGCATTATTGTGCCTTTGCTCTTGTTGCGTTAATGAGTTTTTGGTAAGTGTGCAGTGTTCAGGTTAAGAAGATAAAGTTGGAGTGCTGATCTTTGTTGCAATACTGTGTTATTCATACTGATGATATCGTGGAGACAAGATTTTTGGTGTGAAATGACAATATTGTGATGCAAATATGAGCACGTGAAGGAAGAATACATGAATCTGTCTTTAGAGTATTTATTTACTTTACATTTCATGTATTTAGTGAAAATAATCAGTGTTGATACGTGTTTCTTTTGATTCCCGTACCTTGACTTATGACTTGATTTCGGAAACTTTATAAAGTTCTTCATTGGATTTTTGGACTATTCATTGTTTGTTAATTTTGTAGACGGCATCTAATATGGGACTTAAGTGTTTCAAGATGGTTTGCCGTCAAGCATCTCAATGATTAGAGACATACTCTCCGTATCATGGTCGTGGTTGGTATCGCTGTTAATATGTTCATTGATTATTTTCAGGTTTGTTAATGGTTGATTTTAGACCTTGGGGTTCTGTTTTTAATTCAAGATTATAATGTTTGTAAAATACTTACATTATGATGATGATTTTAGATGGTGGTACTTTTTAGTACAAGGCAAGCACAAGTTGCTTTTAACGAGTTTTTGCTATGTACAGGATTAGGTCAAAGGGTCGCATCGTGGAAAGTTTCGTGATGACGAATCTTGAAAAATTTTCTAAGTACAAACTTGTTCTTACGAAGATAGTGATTAACTTCGTTTTGACTTGTTCTTCAGAAAATTGTTCTTATTTTCGTCACAGCTAAATTCGTTTTATTTGGCTTTAAACGAAGATAATCTCTATCTTCGTTCCACTTGAGTTTACGAAGGTTAAATTCGTTCCACTTATTTTCGACCGACCTTTTTACCCGACCCGTTTTTGACCCATTTTTTAACCATCCATATATATATTACAACTTAATTCGTTCTCTCCTTTTCATTGCCAAATTCATTAAAGAAAACGAATTTAAGTTGTTTAAACCCCTATTTCTTCTTCAATCAAATTCCTTGATTTCACTTGTTTCTCGGCTTGGTATTTCAATTTTTGTTGAAATAAGTGATTCAGGTATCTTATTTAGCTTCGTCATTCACAAATCCACAATTCTTGATTCTTGTTTTTGCCCAATTTTTACATGAACTCATTCGGTTTTAATATATATTTTTTTTCTAGGGTTTAATTTCGTTTTTAATTTTAATCCTTTGAATTCTTAATTCGTTTGTAAAATCGATATGGTTTATGCTTCTTTTAAGTGTTACAAATGTTTTTGTAATTAATTTTGGGCAAATCAAGTGTTCATCAATGTTTTAAGAATCAAATATTTGATTTTGGAACAAACTGTCGTTCAGAATGGCTACGAACTTAGACTTTTTTCCTACGAACTTAGGTTCTCAAACAGAGTTTACGAACTTAGACTTTTCCTTCAACTAACGAACTTAGGAGTTTTTGTGACAAACGAACTTAGTAATGCTTCTAAGCTATCTTCGTTCCACTTGAGTTTACGAAGGTTAAATTCGTTCCACTTATTTTCGACCGACCTTTTTACCCGACCCGTTTTTGACCCATTTTTTAACCATCCATATATATATTACAACTTAATTCGTTCTCTCCTTTTCATTGCCAAATTCATTAAAGAAAACGAATTTAAGTTGTTTAAACCCCTATTTCTTCTTCAATCAAATTCCTTGATTTCACTTGTTTCTCGGCTTGGTATTTCAATTTTTGTTGAAATAAGTGATTCAGGTATCTTATTTAGCTTCGTCATTCACAAATCCACAATTCTTGATTCTTGTTTTTGCCCAATTTTTACATGAACTCATTCGGTTTTAATATATATATTTTTTATTCTAGGGTTTAATTTCGTTTTTAATTTTAATCCTTTGAATTCTTAATTCGTTTGTAAAATCGATATGGTTTATGCTTCTTTTAAGTGTTACAAATGTTTTTGTAATTAATTTTGGGCAAATCAAGTGTTCATCAATGTTTTAAGAATCAAATATTTGATTTTGGAACAAACTGTCGTTCAGAATGGCTACGAACTTAGACTTCGTTTATCTCTACGAACTTAGGTTCTCAAACAGAGTTTACGAACTTAGACTTTTCCTTCAACTAACGAACTTAGGAGTTTTTGTGACAAACGAACTTAGTAATGCTTCTAAGCTATCTTCGTTCCACTTGAGTTTACGAAGGTTAAATTCGTTCCACTTATTTTCGACCGACCTTTTTACCCGACCCGTTTTTGACCCATTTTTTAACCATCCATATATATATTACAACTTAATTCGTTCTCTCCTTTTCATTGCCAAATTCATTAAAGAAAACGAATAACCTCTATCTTCGTTCCACTTGAGTTTACGAAGGTTAAATTCGTTCCACTTATTTTCGACCGACCTTTTTACCCGACCCGTTTTTGACCCATTTTTTAACCATCCATATATATATTACAACTTAATTCGTTCTCTCCTTTTCATTGCCAAATTCATTAAAGAAAACGAATTTAATGTCTATCTTTGTACATTCTTAACTTACGAACTTAAAGACTAATTTCGTACAGTTCCAACTTATGAGATTATTGATTAAGTTCATCTAAGACTGCTATTCATTTCTTGTGCTAATCCTATAATTGTTTTTCAATTATGATTTGTTTTTGCAGAAATGGCTCTTGCTCCACGTCAGTTCTTTAAGAAGCACAATTTGGCCTTAAATCTGGATCCAGATCAGCATAATTCTGAACGCTATCATGAAATGTTTGATTTTATTGCTCGTTCTAGGCTTTCTTTTGCCTTCTGTGATTCACCTAGATTGGTTAGGCAGTATATTGATGATTTCTGGAGGACTGCTCATCAGGTCATGGTTAATGGTCGTAGCTTTGTTCGAGCAACTGTTGAAGGAATCACTTTTGATTTTAATGCTACGATGCTTCGTGAAATTCTACATTTGGGTGACGAATCAGACGACGCAGTAGATGTAGCTTATGATTTTGACCTTATTCGTAGGTGTTTTCAAAGAATGGGATATGTTGGTCAAATAAAGCTTCCTTTTGATAAGAGTGGATTTCAAGGACGTTGGAGATACCTTGCTTACGTGTTGTTAGTAAGTCTGAGCAATCGTAAGGCTGGATTTGATCAGCTTTCTGCTCAGATTTCTTCGCAGATGGTTGCTTTGGTCTATAATCGACCTTATCCGTTTTCAACATACTTCTTTCATGAGTTTATTGGTCAAATCAATGCCAAGGCGAAGAATAGGTTTCTATTATATCCTCGTTTTGTTATGGCGATAGTTAGACATTTCTGTCCGAACTTGGTTGTACCACATGCTTGGCCTTTACGTATATTTGCTGATTTAGATGCCAATACTCGAAATGTGGCTGGTCTAAATAATCCACCTTTGTTTGGCCATTTGATTAATCCAAATTATCGATCTCGTTTTGAGAATGATATGTTAGTGGATGATGAAGGCAATTCTGATCATGAGGATGAAGAGAGTTCAGATGATAGTTCGGATGGTAATTCTGATGATTCTGATAGTGGGAATGATGGTGATGCTGATGTAGTTGAAGCAGACACAGATGAATATGATAGTGTCGCTGCTGATTCTGGTAATGAGCATCGAACTAAGATGGCTCATGATGTACCTGCTGCTTCAGGAAGTGATAATTCATATCACTTTTCTCGAGAAGATGTACCTGGTGCTTTACGCCGAGAGCGTCGGAGTAAGGCATGTCATTCTTCACCGGTTCTTTCTGAAACGAATCAATCCGTTCATGATGAACATGTTACTCAAGAAGAAGTGAATCCATTTCATGAAGGTACAAGTACTGTTGGACCAAAGAGGACACTGGATGCTACTCTCACTTATCGCAGAGCTAAGCGTGCAAGAATTTCTGGGGATACTTCAGTATCTGCAGCTGCTGCTGATATTCCTGCTGTCTCAACAGCACCAGTTCCTACTGTTGCTGGCAGTGTACCGTTACGTCCACTTTTGCCTCCTGCCAGATCAATATTGCCCAGATTGCCTACTTTTCCTCCTATTCCTTCAGATTACTCCCTAGTTAGGCGTATAGATGTTCTTCAGACTCGTGTTGATACGTTAGCGTCTGATCTTACGAATGTTCGAGGTACTTTGACTTTTTTAATCAACTGGGTCAAGAATCAAGGGGGAGAAGTTCCTGAAGAAGTTTGCAGATTATCAGAAGTTCAGTCAAGACGTCAGAATGATGATGATGATGCTGATAATGCTGGTAATAGGAGTGATTCTCGCCCAGTTTCTGACAAAGAAAAGGGGTTGAGACTCAGGGGGAGACAGGAAGAAATACTACCCAGACCGGTACTTCTGGTGCGGGTGGATCAAGCGCTCCTCGAGAGGCTGTAGTTATTGAAGCACTTGATTCAGGTAATTCTTCGAAATCGGTTGATTATTTAAGTGATGATCAAGTTGAAGCTGAAACTGAACGATTAAAGCGTGAAGTTAAGGCAAAATTTGGACATGACTGTAATACTGAAGAAAATGCTTTTCATTCTGTATTTGATAACTTATTAGATAAACAGTAAGAAGCAGAAACTGAAAGAGAAAAAGAATTACAGATTCAAAGGCAAACAGCCTTGGAGAGTAAGGCATGTCATTCTTCACCGGTTCTTTCTGAAACGAATCAATCCGTTCATGATGAACATGTTACTCAAGAAGAAGTGAATCCATTTCATGAAGGTACAAGTACTGTTGGACCAAAGAGGACACTGGATGCTACTCTCACTTATCGCAGAGCTAAGCGTGCAAGAATTTCTGGGGATACTTCAGTATCTGCAGCTGCTGCTGATATTCCTGCTGTCTCAACAGCACCAGTTCCTACTGTTGCTGGCAGTGTACCGTTACGTCCACTTTTGCCTCCTGCCAGATCAATATTGCCCAGATTGCCTACTTTTCCTCCTATTCCTTCAGATTACTCCCTAGTTAGGCGTATAGATGTTCTTCAGACTCGTGTTGATACGTTAGCGTCTGATCTTACGAATGTTCGAGGTACTTTGACTTTTTTAATCAACTGGGTCAAGAATCAAGGGGGAGAAGTTCCTGAAGAAGTTTGCAGATTATCAGAAGTTCAGTCAAGACGTCAGAATGATGATGATGATGCTGATAATGCTGGTAATAGGAGTGATTCTCGCCCAGTTTCTGACAAAGGAAAAGGGGTTGAGACTCAGGGGGAGACAGGAAGAAATACTACCCAGACCGGTACTTCTGGTGCGGGTGGATCAAGCGCTCCTCGAGAGGCTGTAGTTATTGAAGCACTTGATTCAGGTAATTCTTCGAAATTGGTTGATTATTTAAGTGATGATCAAGTTGAAGCTGAAACTGAACGATTAAAGCGTGAAGTTAAGGCAAAATTTGGACATGACTGTAATACTGAAGAAAATGCTTTTCATTCTGTATTTGATAACTTATTAGATAAACAGCAAGAAGCGGAAACTGAAAGAGAAAAAGAATTACAGATTCAAGGGCAAACAGCCTTGGATTCTGATTCTGATTCTGATTCTGATTCAACTTATGATTTTGATAAAGATTGATAAAGTGTATATTAGGTTGCATGTAATAAGTTTACGACATGTGAATGTAATTTATCTTATTTCAATGCAATTATATCTCATCTTTATTATTATTATCATGATTATTCATTGTATTCCGGTGTTCATTTTGTGTAATCTTAATAGATGATACAGATGATACAGATTACAGAATTACTCTTCGATGGTGATGAACTTGAGGAGGGTGAGCTTGTTCTTGAACCGGATATAAATATATTCAAGAAACCTTATGGGTTTGATGATGTTTGGGATTCAACTCCTGAAGACCCATCTTTGGAAGAAAGAAAAGAGTTGGAGATAAAGAGGAAAGAAGTTAAGGAAAGAATGCTTCAAACTTCAATTAGTAGCTCCGCTAAAGTTTTAAACTTCGTGGTATATGCTAGGATTGATGATGCATTGATTCCTTTTCACTGGGAAATCAATTTGACAAGACCTTTTAATCCAAATAATTATCCTGTACCTCTCAGAGAAGATGATCCACTACATGAGATTGATAGACTTGTGCCTGGTCAAAGAATCAATGATTATATAGTCACATGGGATACTATGAAACCCATCATGTATTGGACTCATATCTCAGATAAAGATGCTGCAAGATATAAGACAATAATCTGGAGTTGGTTTTATGATGAAGAACTGAAGCTGTTTGTTCTTAAAAGACCAGAAGGTTGTCAATATCTAGCATGGCGTGAGAGACATTTCAGAAGTTTGTGTGAAGAAGACTTACATGAACTAGGAAATAACAGGATTATCAATCCAAGTGGTTATGGTCTTGCAGATGTGGTTGGTAAGAATCTTCATGAAGATTTCAAGTTGAGATCAAATATGAAAGACTCTGAAAAACCAAAATTTCATATAGAACCAAGACGAAAGAAGAAGGTGGTTAAGCCAGATAAAAGTGTTGAGTATATTCAACGTGATATCAAATGTATGATCAAAGTCCCTGCCAAGAAATGGGCACAAGATGTCTTGGATAAAATGGATAATTGGGAGATTGATCGAGATTCTGGTGAAGCCAAGATGTATGCAGACTCAAAGAAGAAGATGTTGTTGAGAAGGATGTATGATCCAATGCAGTTGGTGAACTTCTCAAGAAATGATCAGAGAAAATTATACGATACTGAATGCTCATTTTTGACATTTTGGAAGAATGAAGAAGATCGATATCGTAAGATTCTCCAAGTCTGCTTACATGAAAATATTCATGCGAATAGCAAACGATTGTTATTTGATGGATGATGAAGATATTTTTTGAAGACTGAAGAAATCGAAGATGCTGCTGTCAAGGGGAGTTTGTTGATGCATGTTGATGTGACAACAGCAACTTAGATTTGATTATGTCTTATTCATTTATATGTAATTGATAGATTATGGACTTCGTGTTTTAGTAATGATCGATTACATGTTTTGGTGTTATTTATATGTTTATATATGATGTTTGTTATGTATGTCATACAAGTACAAACATAATATATGTTAGGTTTCTTGTACATAAAGTACTTGGAAAATAACTAAGCATAGATGTTGATGGTATTTAGTACTAACGAAGATAATCTTCGTTAGGAACTAACGAAGATAATCTTCGTTTTATGGGCTGGGCTGCTAAGTTCGTATGAACAAAGCCCAGCAAGCCCAATATCGATCGTGAACATATATAAACGATTGGAAACCCTAAATGATCGATCCAGTTCATATTACATACACCATAGGCGACTAAGTTCGTTTCTAAGCTATAGAAAACGAAGATAGATTACCTAAGGCTGATTATATTGATATAATTAGCAATATATACGATAACTAATCAAACTAGTTATCTCGTGAGGATTCCGCACTCACGACATAACAATAGACGATCTCGAGAGCGATCAGTGGCTATCGAGGGACTCACATCTAGAAGTAAGGAGGAGCACGAGAAGCACCTAAGGATAATCTTGCAGTTACTTAGAGACGAGAAGCTATATGCTAAGTTTTCTAAGTGTGAATTTTGGCTCCGTCAAGTCCAATTTCTGGGACACGTTGTGAACGAAGAAGGGATTCATGTAGATCCGTCTAAGATAGAAGCGATCAAGAAATGGGAGACACCCAAGACACCAACGGAAGTGCGTAGCTTCCTAGGTTTGGCGGGTTATTATAGGAGGTTCATTCAGGGATTCTCTAAGATTGCGGTACCTTTAACCCAATTGACCCAAAAGTCAAGGGAGTTCGAATGGGGTGAAGAACAAGAGCAAGCGTTTCAAACGCTTAAGGACATGTTGTGTGAAGCACCAATACTAGCATTGTCGGATGGAATGGAAGGATTTGTAGTATATTGTGATGCGTCGAATAAAGGGCTAGGGTGCGTACTAATGCAAAGAGACAAAGTTATTGCGTACGCATCTAGGAAATTGAAGCCACATGAGAAGAATTATTCAACACACGATTTGGAGCTAGGAGCCATAGTGTTTGCCTTGAAGATATGGCGACATTATCTTTATGGCACCAAGTGCACCATATTTACCGACCACAAGAGCTTGCAACACATCTTTGATCAGAAGATGTTGAACATGAGGCAAAGAAGGTGGATGGAGCTACTTAACGATTACGAGTGCAAAATTAAGTACCACCCAGGAAAGGCAAATGTTGTTGCTGACGCCCTTAGTAGGAAGGTGAGCACTAGGGTGTCGAAGACAAGAATTTATCACTTACAGGTGAAAATGTCTCTAAGGGACAAATTCTTAGAAGATCAAGCAAAGGCTTTTGAAGGAAAGAACATTGAAGAAGAGGCCTTGAGTGGAATAGAAACAAGGTTCGATAGGGATGATGAAGGCATCTTGTATTTCAAGGGAAGAGCTTGGGTCCCAAAGATCAATGGGCTGAGAGAGGTATTAATGAATGAAGCTCACAATTCAAAATACTCGATTCATCCAGGAGCGGATAAGATGTACCAAGGTCTAAAAAGGGACTTTTGGTGGCCTGGGATGAAAGGTGATGTAGCACTATATGTGAGCCGATGCATGACATGTGCGATGGTCAAAGCTGAGCACCAAAAGCCAGCTGGACTTTTAAAGCAGCCGGAGATTCCCGAGTGGAAGTGGGAGCAAATAGCAATGGACCTAGTGACAAAATTACCTCGGACAAAGAAAGGTCATGATGCTATATGGGTGATTGTCGATCGTCTTACGAAATCAGCCCATTTCATCCCCATCAAAGAAGACTGGAACACTGAGCGTTTAGTACGTTTGTACGTTGAAAAGATTGTGACATTGCATGGTGTACCTCTGTCCATAATATCCGATAGGGATGGTAGGTTTACCTCACGTTTCTGGGGTCTTGTGCAAGAAGCAATGGGCACTACGTTAGCATTAAGCACGGCTTACCACCCACAAACGGATGGGCAAAGTGAGCGTACGATACAAACGCTGGAGGATATGCTAAGAGCTTGCGCATTAGAATTTAGTGGAAGTTGGGATGAACACTTGCCATACGCGGAATTTACTTACAACAATAGTTATCACTCTAGCATACAATGCGCGCCATTTGAAGCTCTCTACGGGCGTAAATGTAGATCACCCATGTGTTGGGTAGAGGCGGGCGAGAGAAGCCTAGCTACCGTTGATTTTGTCCAAGAGACAACGGACAAGGTGGCGATCATTAAAGAAAAGCTTAAGGCCGCAAGGGATCGGCAAAAGAGTTATGCAGAACAGAGGAGGAAGCCCCTAGAATTTGAGGTTGGCGACCAAGTACTATTAAAGGTGTCGCCATGGAAGGGAACCGTAAGGTTCGGCAAAAAAGGAAAGTTGAGCCCCCGATACATTGGGCCATTTGAAATTGTTGCTAGAATAGGCCCCGTAGCCTATAAGTTGAAATTACCCCAAGAATTGGGAGATGTTCATGACACATTCCATGTGTCAAACTTGAAGAAATGTGTGGCGGATGATTCGAAGGTAGTCCCACTTGAAGAGCTACGTGTGGAAGATAAGCTCCAATTTCGTGAGGAGCCAATAGAAGTTCTCGATCGCGATGAGAAACGCCTAAAGAGGAGCAAGATCCCTATTGTTAAAGTTAGATGGGATACGAAACGTGGACCAGAGTTTACATGGGAGCGCGAGGACTTTATACGCGAGAAATATCCGCACTTACTCCCTAAGCAAATTCAAATTCCGAGATGGAATTCTTCTAAGGGGGTAAGGATGTAACAACCCTACTTTTTAAATATTATATATGAGCTAGTTATGTTGCCTATGATCTCGCAAGCCATAGTTATACTAGAAGCTAGTAGATAATGCCCCTAAGTTAGCAATCTAAAGCTATTGTTCAATTCTAAATTCGATTTATAAAATACCATTGAACAAAAATTTCATTGATGATTAATCAAGTTATAAATGATAAATTGAGCCTCACAAGTTGAGATATCAATCAAAATTCTTATAAATGTCCAACAAATCAATCATCAAACCAATTTAAGTAAATATGACATGAGAATAAAGATTTCCATCTCAAAGTATAATTATAAACTAATATGTGCATAAAAGTGGTTAAATAACAACAAGTATATATTTATATGCTTAAAATAAATACAAGTTTATAAATTAAGGATTATGTAACAAATCAAAAATACAAAAATATGTACATACACACACCTATACATGACATATATACATATATACACATGCTAGAATAAACATTAATTTATACTACAAACTAATACATTTAACCTTACAAAACACATATACCCTTACATCTAACATACATATACATTTTATACAACAATTTTTATAAAAAAAAAAAGTGTGAAAGACCCTCCATTTGCCCTAGAAGGGCCGGCCTCCCTCCCCCCATTTCACACTCCACCCTTTCATTTCAAACACACTTTTCTCTCTTGGAACTCACCACTCTTCTCACACTCTTCACTCCTTTCTCACACACAACCTCTTAAGGGTTTCAATTTTTTCAAATGAACGATTTGAAGACCTATTGATTCTAAAAACTGTGGATCATTCGGACCTTTCAATTCATAGATGTAGATCTCGGACCTATGAATGGGGATACTCTCAAAAACTTTCCCTCCCCCCTTCTTCTCTTCTTCAATTCGGCCCAAGCAAAACAAGGCAAGAACAAGGCTAAATCTCATCTAAACTCATACTAATAATAAGGGTTTTAAGTTAGATTAATAAAGGGTTAATACAAGCAAGGTTCAAGGGTTGTTTTAGGCTTAGATTGAAGGTATTATAAGGGTTTGGAGGCCATGAAATTCTGCCCATTTTCTTCATCCAAAACCAAGTTCAAGAGGGTATAATCTTCATCCTTTTTACTAGATCTAATCTTGTTTTTGTTTATATTCAAAGGTTTTATCAAAAACTCATACTTTATTCTTGTTTTCTTTATAATATACACTTAATGAGGGCAAAGTTGATAGGATCTTTCTTTCCATGCTCATGCATGTCGAATCTAAGAAGAAAGATCCAAGGATTCAACAAGTTTAAGACCCAAAAGTGTGGTTATAGATTAGTAGCTTTTAAAGTGATTTTCCTTTTGATAGATCTATATGTTTTTGTATATTTTTGAAGAGTATATTCTGAGATTTTTCATATAAAAGATGTTTTTATGTTGTTGAAAGTTAGATCTATAAAAGTTGATAGTAAAAAGTGTTGGTTTGAATGCATGTATGCTAGATTTAAGAAAGTTGGATCTTTTGTTGAATTATGAGATGGATATGGACTTGTTATAAGTGAAAAATATGTTAATATTAATGTTAATATTCTGAGAAAATTGATAAAATATCAAGGAGATAAAGCTTGAATCAAAACATGTTAAAATAAGCTAGAAATCATAAACCGAAAACACACAAAAATGCATTTTGAGCACACACATGCACCGTAATCTTATGACCAAGAAAATATGATAAACCTACTGGAAATAAGTTGAATTAAAAGTATGAAACTCAGATCTATTGGTTCATGACAACAATAAGCTCAAAAATCACCTTTTCGGGTCAAATAATCACTAACCGAAAGCACTAAATTGCACATATCACACCACCACCACTATCACGATTTTGGACACCAAAATATGATGAACTTTCTGGAAATAATGAAACAAGAATGAAAATCCATTTTGAAGCACTTTAATTGCTCAAGAAATGAGGCTAAAATCACTATTTCGGTAAACGATTTTTAATCATAAAACCCTCAAAATAAGCAAGGCACAAGAGAGGTTGAATTGATATGATTTTGTATGGATAAAAGTTGCCTAAAAGGCCTGAGATTTTGACCAAAATGTTTAGTGATGATTTCTAAGAATTTCCATGAATTATTGAATTTAAATAGTAATTAAAAGACATAAAAAAATCCATAAATAAATTGTGTAAATCAAGAATGAAGTTAAATCATCTTAACCATTGATAAAAATAACTAAAACCTACTGGAGAAAAATAGTTAAAAGTCAAGAGACATGTGTTACATAATTTAAAGATAAATAATTAAGTAAAAATAATTAATTAAAAATTTTCATTAAAATAAATGGAAAATACACAATTAAAAGTATAAATCATGAAATTATAAATAAGGAGCATATATATCAGAAGATAATTCAAATGAAATTATCCATAATTTATAAAGGCAATTATGACACTTAAAAATATTTTTAAGGAATTATTTAATTAATAAATCAATAAAATGAATAAATAATTAATTAAATAATATTAAATTAAATATATAATTACAAGTCAGAAAATATACATAAAATATTAATATTATAAGACCACTAATGTCAAATATTATTACTAAGCAAAGTATACAATGGAAATCATATAAACCAAAGCCAAAATTACCGAAATTCCAATAAACGTACAAAAACGTATAATGAGAAAACGACTCTTACCACCAAATCTCTTATACCCAAACAATGAGAACTTCATAATGCACTTAAATTCCATAATCTAATAACAACCAAAGATGGGCAAGTCTACTAGTATACATCTCATGATCTAGCTCACTAGTTCATGTCACGCGAACTTACGTCGTGAATATATACGTTATGGTTTAGGCTTGCTTGAGGCGCAACAAATCTAAGCGAAGGAATCGCGTTTGATCAGCCCCTTTCATTCTCTAATCAAGTGAGTCATAGCCCCCTTTCAAACTCTTTTATGTGTTTTACTTTCGGGGTGAAAAGCATGATAAATAAAATGGCTTTATATATATGAAATGATTCTTGAAAGAATGATTATGAAATGGGATATTGTATGTTCAATGTGTTATATGTTATACGATGAGCTTGAGTTCTGTCAAACTGAGATACTTCGGTACACTACTATTAACTCCGATAGTGGAGGCCTGTAGTTAGAGGGTTGCGCAACTAGAGTCGTCCACTCACCCACTAAATAGGTAACGGTGGAATGTTTGGTCTGCCTTGGTGGCCACCTTCATTGCCAGTCCGACCCGAGCGGTGCTCTAACTATCTTATTATATTATTGGTCGTTTCCATGGCACGACCCCAATTGTGATTAAAGCACTTGATTGACAGCTTGTGCTCTGAAATGAAATATTATGTTGTTTGGGACATGTAAAATGGTCGTAGTAGTGGCTCAAGCATATACTCATCGAATTGTGCCTTTGGCTGAATGGAAATCATTGTTATTCGTGGTTGGTTATTATTGATTGAACATACGGTTTGGGTATGGACAACATGATGGAAATTCTTGGAAATTCTATGACATATTATTTCTTGAATTGGATTAAATCTATATGTGTTGTTAGCATAAACCTATGAACTCACTCAACTCTCGTAGTTGACACTTTTTCTTCATGCTTTTCAGGTCTAGGGCAGTAAGTTAGCAATTGGACCGCCTCATGGATGATGTGTTTAATTGTTGCGTGTTGGACTAGTAACGCAAACATTTGATCTTTTGATTATGAATTTGGTTATGTAATGCTTATTAAACGTCAACTTGAACTTGTAACCTTTTGAATTTGAATGGCATTTGAAACTTTATGTTGATGTTTTATACTTAAATCTTTTGTACCATGTCGTTCTGTGGCATCTCGTGTTTCCGCTATAGTCGGGGTGTTACAGGTATAAAATACGACACATCAAATCCCCCCACACTTAAGCTTTGCTTGTCCTCAAGCAATTCCAAACTTCAAAACTCAATTTACCTTGGTACATATGGGAATAACATTACAGTAATCAAAAAGAAGCTAAACCATCATTGAAAATGAAACGAGATGGTTAGGCAGTTTTAATCTTAAATGAAAACTGGAATGTTTGACAATACTTGACTGATACACAAGCCTCAATAACACGACTAAGCACAAAAGAATCGAATCAGTGATATCTCGTCTATCCTACTCCAACTAACTTACTTTTGGGGTTGAATATTTGAATAATCACTAACAACCAAAGATGGGCAAGTCTACTAGTATACATCTCATGATCTAGCTCACTAGTTCATGTCACGCGAACTTACGTCGTGAATATATACGTTATGGTTTAGGCTTGCTTGAGGCGCAACAAATCTAAGCGAAGGAATCGCGTTTGATCAGCCCCTTTCATTCTCTAATCAAGTGAGTCATAGCCCCCTTTCAAACTCTTTTATGTGTTTTACTTTCGGGGTGAAAAGCATGATAAATAAAATGGCTTTATATATATGAAATGATTCTTGAAAGAATGATTAAAAACTGACACCATTGTGGTGTATGACAATAAACAACTCAATCAACCAAAACTAACCATGTTGGCTTAAACGAACTTGCCAACCCAATAATGATACCAAGGAACATAGTAGTTCAAGATCCTTTTGTTGGTTTATAAAGAGGTACCAACTCAACTCGATAAATTTAAGTAACAATGAAGCTTTTGTTGGTGTAATTGATGAACCAACTTTCAAAAATGATTTGACCAAAAATGAGAAATACCAACTGACAGCCCAAGCTCTTTTCATTTTTTTTTTTTTTTAATTCTTTTATTCTTTTATTCTTTTTTTTTGTGAACTACTTTTACTCTGACTAATTGGTATTCTCTTAAATAATATTGAAACAGCGACAAATCATATACTCATATGCTCAAATGAACGATCAAGACTTTATCCAAACAAACATGACGAAATCAATCTATTCTCAGTAACCGAGAATATCCCAACCCGACATAAAGGACAACCCCAAACCATCCACTAGCATAGGCAACCAATGACCCACCAGGACTTCGACTATCGGTATGGTTAGGAAAAGGTGTATATTAAGGGTGGATTTAATAACAAAGAACAGGCTAGTGACAACATGTTTTCTATTGTTTCTTGCACTAAAAGTGAGTGCAACATAAGGGTTTTAATGAACTATGAGGCTAAACAAGGTATTTAAAAGGGTATGGAAATTTGGGATAACAAAGGGTGTTAAAAAGAAATAACACAACATTTAACAAAGTTTTACATAATAGTCTAATCCATTAAATCCCATGTCATTAGTTGCCAACGGTCCAAAACCCGGTAAGTTTTCCCGACAATACCCCCAATAGAATGATTAAAAACTGACACCATTGTGGTGTATGACAATAAACAACTCAATCAACCAAAACTAACCATGTTGGCTTAAACGAACTTGCCAACCCAATAATGATACCAAGGAACATAGTAGTTCAAGATCCTTTTGTTGGTTTATAAAGAGGTACCAACTCAACTCGATAAATTTAAGTAACAATGAAGCTTTTGTTGGTGTAATTGATGAACCAACTTTCAAAAATGATTTGACCAAAAATGAGAAATACCAACTGACAGCCCAAGCTCTTTTCATATTTTATTTTATTTTTTAATTCTTTTATTCTTTTATTCTTTTTTTTTGTGAACTACTTTTACTCTGACTAATTGGTATTCTCTTAAATAATATTGAAACAGCGACAAATCATATACTCATATGCTCAAATGAACGATCAAGACTTTATCCAAACAAACATGACGAAATCAATCTATTCTCAGTAACCGAGAATATCCCAACCCGACATAAAGGACAACCCCAAACCATCCACTAGCATAGGCAACCAATGACCCACCAGGACTTCGACTATCGGTATGGTTAGGAAAAGGTGTATATTAAGGGTGGATTTAATAACAAAGAACAGGCTAGTGACAACATGTTTTCTATTGTTTCTTGCACTAAAAGTGAGTGCAACATAAGGGTTTAATAGGTGGTTCACTAACCAGTGTAGTTAGCTACTAAGCACATTAACAAAACATGCACATAACAATTATTTACGAAACAAGGGGTGAACATACAAAGAACAAATGGTTTTATCCTAAATTTGCCTCTTCTGATAAATAACACGGAACGATCAACCAGGACAAGTTCTAGAATCAACGCAATCACCGGCACACTCATAGCAAATGAAATAATCCGGAAATGGAAAATCAACCTCAAACTTGCACATCATAGTTCAGAGCTCTAAATAGAACCCTTACTCTTGAATAAATCCAAAAGCCTACGAGAGGGACAAATTTACAAGGCTAATAATTCCAAAACCGTAACACCTATCATAACTAGCAATGAATCAATAATCTCACAATTTGGGTGTTTTGGTGCTTTGAGCGTGATAGCCATATTATTAATCCAGAAGGGATTGTCTAATTAATCAGTCAAAACACATTCCACAAATTAAACTTTGTTCCAAGGGTGTAGTGAAATTGCTTATTAATATCTATAATTAAGTGACAAAAGCAATTAACTACAAGGACAAGCATGCAAAAGTTCAAAATTCCTCTAAAAATACCCGACTTTTTCCTATTTACCACCCCCCCCCACACTTGAGTTGGACAATGCCCTCAATGTCCAATGAACTAAGGCAAACTATGGGAAATAGGGGAAAGTAAACAAAAACAAAATCAAGAACAAGAAAAACTTGCCGGGTATGATGTGTGTTCCATGCCTGAATGATGCCAACAAGAAAATGGGCGCTGAACTTACTGCCAGCATATGCATATGACAACCTTGCTATTCAACTTGAACACACAACTTCCTGCACGACTGGAACTAGCGGGCTCCTACACATACAAGAAACATTAAAACGATCAAACCCTGATATAAGCATATAGATATAAGCATAACCATGGCAGGGCTGACACTAATCGAATTGCGGCACAACTTCCTTAGTTGCGGCGCAACTTATCGGTCTGTATTTCCGTTGCGGCGCAACAAGGACAGTTGCGGCGCAATGAGGGTGTTTCTGGGTTGGGTTCGAGCAGCAGCAGTGATGAACAACAAAACCCCACAACAATCAATTAACAATAATTGGAACTCATTTAATCTAGGGTTCATCATACAAGGAATTAAACAAACTTAATGAAACCCTAATTAATTCAATTACCCCAATCCATGAAACAAAACATCAATTATTTCCACAAATCAACAAACCCTCAATGTTCTTAATCCCACTTAATCACAAATTCGAAAATAATCAAGCAATTTAAGCATAAATTCGAAGTTAGACAAGAACATTATCAAATTAACCAATCAAAATAAAAAAAAAAGAATGAAGAAACACTAACCTTTCCCGTTCTTGTCATTGTGAGAATTAAAGAGAAGGATTAAGATTTAAAATTAAAGAAAAATAGAAGAAAAGAGGGTGGGTTCGGTTGGGTATTGAGAGGAAGAATGAGGCTCCAATAATTGAAAAGTGTAAGCGTTTGAGAGTGTCAAAGCCCCGATCCCCTTTTTGTTACTGCGTTGACCCGGTTGCGCAACAGAACAATCCCATTTCGGCGCAATGAATTTACAGAAGATTTAGTTGCGGCGCAACACCCCCCCCCCCACACACACTTACCTTTGGTTTCTCCTTGAAAACGACTTACCGGAAATCGTGAGAGCGGCTTCTTCCTGCAAATCTTATTAAAAACACATTACCAATGACAAATAAACAAAATAATGAAAACAAGAAACACGGGTTGCCTCCCGCGAAGCGCTTAAGTTATTAACGAGTCTTTAGCTCGACTCACAGTCCTTTCTTCATTGATCCATTCCGAAAAATGGAAGCTCGTCAACGACGACTCCCACATTTTCCTCTTCTTCATAATAAAGCTTCAACCTGTGACCATTAACAATAAAAGTAGCTCCATCTGATTTAAACAATTCAACATAACCAGACGGATAGACATGTTTGATCACAAAAGGGCCGGTCCACCTAGAAGTCAACTTGGGTTGCTTGAACTTATACTTGGAAAGGAACAACAAAACTTTATCACCGGCTTTAAAATCCTTCTTTCTAATCCTACGATCATGCCAAACCTTAGTCCTTTCTTTGTAGAGCCTAGAATTCTCATAAGCATTCAACCTCAACTCATCTAACTCATGTAATTGTAACATTCTCAATTCACTACTTTCAACTAAGTCCATATTGCAATTCCTAAGAGCCCAATAAGCTTTATGCTCTAACTCTAAAGGCAAATGACATGTCTTCCCATAAAGAAACCTATAAGGTGTAGTACCAATTGGAGCCTTAAATGCGGTTCTAAAAGCCCATAACACATCATCCAACTTCTTAGACCAATTTTTAGGATTATCACCTATGGTTTTCTTTAAGATTCGTTTTAAAGCCCTATTAATATTTTCTACTTGGCCACTCGTTTGCGGGTGATAAGACGTAGAGAAACGATGATGAACACCATACCTCTTTAACACCTTAGCAAGTTGGTGATTCGCGAAATGAGTTCCACGATCACTGATTAAGGCCTTAGGACAACCAAAACGACAAAACAATTGCTTTAAGAAATCTATGACAACCCTTGCATCATTAGTTGGCAAGGCCTTAGCCTCGGCCCATTTCGAAACATAATCAACCGCACTAAAATGTAAAGACACTTATTTGAAGGCGGAAAGGGTCCCATAAAATCAATTCCTCAAACATCAAATACCTCACAAACCTGAATGAAGTTCTGTGGCATCTCATCCTTCTTTGAAATGGTACCTTGACGTTGACAAACTTCACACGTCTCACTAATGTTTGAGCTTCCTTGAAGATTGTAGGCCAATAAAATCCTGCGTCGAAAACCTTCTTACCGGTTATAGATGGTCCATAATGACCACCGGTTGGTCCATAGTGGCATGCATCCAAAATCTTCCGGGTTTCAGCACCGGACACACATCTCCTGATCATGCCATTTGCACACATTCGAAACAAATATGGTTCTTCCCATAAATAATGCTTAATCTCAGAAAAGAATTTCTTTTTTTGTTGATAAGACATTTCCTTAGAAAGAACCCCTGCACAAAGATAATTAGCAATGTCTGCATACCATGGTTCCTCTTCAACATCAACCTGCATTAGATACTCGTCAGGAAATGCATCATCAATATCATGCTCTTTCAACTCCTCAAGGTGAGGGTTTTCGAGCCTACTTAGATGGTCGGCTGCCACATTCTCAGCCCCTTTCTTGTCTTTAATCTCAATGTCGAATTCTTGCAAAAGCAAGACCCAACGAATAAGACGAGGCTTGGCATCTTGTTTCGAGAACAAGTACCTTAAGGCAGAATGGTCCGTGTAAACAATAGTCTTGTTGAGAACTAAGTAGGGATGAAATTTGTCAAAAGCATAAACCACGGCCAACAACTCTTTCTCGGTCACTGTATAGTTTTGTTGGGCCGGATTAAGGGTCTTGCTAGCATAAGAAATAGGGCAGAAATGTTTATCCTCCCTTTGGCCTAACACGACCCCTAAAGCAAAGTCGCTAGCATCACACATCAACTCAAATGGTAGTGACCAATTAGGTGGAGACATAATGGGTGCATTGGTCAATTTTCCCTTAAGTAAGTTGAATGCATTTAAACACTCCTTATCAAAATTGAATGGGACATCTTTCTCTAACAACTTGGTCATTGGCCGGGTGATTTTTGAAAAATCCTTTATAAACCGACGATAGAACCCGGCATGACCCAAAAAGCTTCTTATTGACTTAACATTAGTGGGTGGAGGTAATTTAGCTATAACATCAATTTTTGCTTTATCTACCTCTAATTCCGCTTTTGAAACTTTATGTCCCAACACTATCCCCTCTTTCACCATAAAGTGACACTTTTCCCAATTCAAAACCAAGTGTGCCATTTCACACCTTTCAAGCATTTTATCAAGACTATCTAGACAACTTTCAAAAGTACTACCGAAAACAGAAAAGTCATCCATAAAAACTTCCATGGAAGTTTCGATCATGTCCTGAAATATTGCAATCATGCACCTTTGAAAAGTTCCAGGGGCATTGCAAAGACCAAATGGCATCCTCCTATAGGCATAAGTGCAGAAGGGACAAGTAAAGGTGGTCTTTTCTTGGTCCTTGGGGTCAATGGGTATTTGGAAGTACCCGGAGAACCCATCCAAAAAGCAAAAATACTCATTACCGGCGAGCCGTTCGAGCATTTGATCAATAAAGGGCAAGGGAAAATGGTCTTTGCGGGCAGCATCATTTAATCTCCGATAATCTATACATACCCTCCACCCCGTGACAGTCTGATGTGTCTCAATTTATACATATTTCCCACATCCTATTTGGACGATTTATACTTGTTTTGTAGCCGTTTATACTTGTTTTGTGGTGCGTTATGGTGTTTGCTAGTGATTTCAGGTCTACAGCAGGTACATCGCTCATAAATGGTAGAAAATGGTTCAGGATTGGTCCATATGCACTAACGGATGAAGCTTGACGAAGAACGAAGCTGAAATGCCAAAATATGAGATTCCTCGCGGCGCGATGTTTCAGAAAATCACCTTCGCGGCGCGAGTTTTGGGAATCGCGACCCGAGAAATTTCTCTGCATTCAGATGCTCCAGTTTTTGAGCATCTCGCGGCGCGACCAGCACCCCTCGCGGCGCGACTTCTGCCAGAAAACACTATTTTCTCTCTCCTGGGTATAAATACCAGCCCCCACTCAACCCTAAACCTAATCTTGGACACTCCAGCCTCCACACTTAGTTCCCAGCCGATTTTGAAAGGTTTTCAAGGGTTTTTCATCATCCAAACTATTTTGAAGACTTGAAGATTAATTTTGGCTATTGTTACTTATTGTAGCTTGGTTGTAACCTCGATTTGGATTATTTCTCTATATTTGGTACATTATGTTCTCCTTTTTATTTGAATCTTTAGCTCTTTTCATTATGAGTAGCTAAATCTCTATACATCTATGAAGATGAAGTGAAACAATTAGTTATGGTTGCATAATATTTTGAATTCAAGTTGGTTTTACTTAAAATATTGTCAAGATCTTAATGAAGTGATTTCTTTTACTTAATCTTGTGTTCTTGGTGATATTTGTGTTTTTCGATAGTGGTACTAGTTGAATACAAGTATTATTTTAGTTGTTTGTATATGAACAACTCTTGCTAGGTCATGGTATGATAGTAAAGATACAAGTTTAATAGAAATTACTTGTTAAGTGGATTTAACGGTTGGTGGTACCACGTTTCTTTCACAAAGATAAAAATTGTTATTTAAATAATCAAACAAACTAGTTAGTTCGAGGAATTGTAATAGGGTTGGTGGTACCACTTGTTGCAAGAAATTGGATTGATTAGGTGATTGAGTCGATTTTACAAACGGAGTGCACCCGGTTGTGTTTTTGTCTTGTCACGATTATTATCACCAACACTAAAGAATTTTGAGCTTAACCTAGATGCAACATAGACTTTTTGTGTAGCGGATTCGACATAGATGGCTTTTTAATTATTTGTTTACAACTCAAACTCCTTTCGTGTGCTCTCGATTAATACCGGTTGAGTACTTTACTTTACTCGTTAATTACATAGCTTTCAGAAACGCAAAGTGACAATTCGGTCACACCAAACTTTTTACTTGTTTCGCATTTTTACAACCTTTAGTACAACAATCAGTCCTTGTGTTCGATCCTGGTCTTGCCAGTTAGCTATATTACATACGAACGGGTACACTGCACGTAAGTGTGTTGTAGTCAGTTAGCGGTAGATCTTGTTATAAATTTTAAACTCGATTTCACACATCAAGTTTTTGGCGCCGCTGCCGGGGATTGATTTTAAGTACTTTTGGTTGAGATTCTGTGAATCGATCCTTTTTCGTGCTTTGCACGGAGAAGTTACTTGCTTTATTTTATTTTAGTTTGCTTTAATTGTACCCAGGTGCTATTAAGGTTTTTGTTTGTTGTGTTGTGTTCGCAGATTATTCATAGGTAGTGGATGAACACTCGTACTTCTAGGAAACCATTAGTGAGAGCCACATCTAACCCCGAAAAACTAAAAAAGCGCACCAAAACACAAACATCACAACCATCAACATCCGACCCATTTTTCAAAGACACCACTCCTAGACCCAAATCCGACCACATACTTCACGAGACTTATTACGAGTAGGGAAGTAACGAGTGGAGTTACCATTCCGAAAAAGAAGAACCACTTTCCGATAAAACACCTACTCCACCCGAATCACCGAAAACAACCGTCAACATGGCCGGTCAACAAAATCCACCCGATCTTTTCAACATGAAGATCGAGGACCTTCCTCGAACTATACCAACATCTCGCCAATCGGCCATCCGAGCCCCCGAAATTGACACTTTTACGGTGAAAGGCAACCATTTGCAAATGGTTAAGGATTTATGCTTTGATGGAAGGCATAAAAGGGACCCTCATGAGCATCTTGACAAGTTTGAGATGATTTGCAACTTATTCAACTATGGGGAAAATCAAGGTGAAAACGTCAAGATGAAGCTTTTTCCTATGTCTCTCACGGGAGAGGCTCACAAATGGTTAAAAGGGGTTAGCACCGGATAGCTTGATTACTTGGGGTGCGGTTAGGGAAGCTTTGATTGAGAGATTCTTTCTGGCTAATCGGGAAAGAGAGCTTATACTTGTAATTCGATCTTTTAGGCAAGATGAGGATGAGTCTATTGTTGAAGCATGGTTAAGAATGAAAGATCTTTTGTGGGAATGTCCCGGGCATGGGGTAAGTGACACCGAAATTGTGGGGATATTCATGGATGGGATGAATAGGGAGAGTTATGAGAAAATGGTGATGACGTGTGGAGGTAGCATTAGTTACAAGACCTCAGGTGAGCTTTGGAAAATGTTTGAGGATATGGCAAAAGCTCAAGTTTCTAGGACTTCAAATAGAGATAGGAGGTCACGTAGGGTAGTGGCTAGGGTTGATGAGGGTGAAACATCCGAGGTAATTTCTGAAATTCGGGCACTTTCAAACCGAATGGTTGAAAGGTTCTCAATGGTGGAGAACAACTTTGGTGGACTAGAGCGTGATGTGAAGATTATGGCCGAGGGATGTACTCATTGTGGAGGTCCACACCATCCCGATGAGTGTGATTCGGTAGCTCAAGAAGATGTGAATTTTGTTCAAAATCAACGTCAAGGCCAATATCAACCTCTTTTTCAACGGGGTGGCAATTATCAAGGCCGATATCAAGGTAAGTCTTCTAACTCTTCTAATTCTTATTTTAACAACCGTGGTGGGAATTTTCAAGGTAGGTGGCAAAAGGATGATAATCATGGTGCACCTCCACAACAACAACCACCATCACCTCCAAAGAAAGATGACAATGGGGAGGAAGGATCACCTCTCATGGCCATGATGGCCAAATTCCTTGATAAGCAAGAAAAGAGGGAGGAAGCTTAAGAGAAGCAAAATGCTTCAACGGAGAATTACTCCAAGCTTTTGAATGACAAGATTGGGGGGTTGCATGACAAGTTGGACATTAGCAATCGCAACAACCACGCCTTGATTTCCAACTTGGGGAAGAGGATTGATAGAATGGGAAATCAACAAAGGCAACCGGGTACGCTTCCGAGCAACACCCAACAAAACCCGAATCAAGAGAAAGGCTCATGGGGGCACGGGGATGACAAGTACAAAGGACCCCAACACCGGAATGAAACCGTTAATGCCATAACCACACGGTCCGGGAAGGTAATTACTCCTCCTATTGATAATTCTCGTGTTTCTAATGTTTCTCCTCAGGTTGGGCAGTTTGATGAAGAGTTGGATGATGAGGTAGAGGTAGAGATGGAGACACCGCCGGAGGTGACTACTTCGGTTACTAAAGCCACGCCAACCAAGGAACCCGAAGTGAAGCCGTACAAGCCCAAGATTCCTTTTCCTCAACGCTTGAGGAAGGAAAAGATTCAAGAACAATACAACAAGTTCTTTGACATGATCAAGACGGTGACAATCAATGTGCCGCTAGTTGATCTCATTTCGGGCATGCCTAACTATGCCAAGTTCATCAAAGAACTTGTGACAGACAAAAAGAAGCTTGATGAAGCAGAGGCAACTTTCCTCAATGAAGAATGCTCGGCGGTCATCCGAAACAAGCTCCCACCTAAGCTTTCAGATCCAGAGAGTTTTCTTATCACTTGTACTTTCAGTAATAAATTGTCTTATAAGGCGTTGGCCGACCTTGGGGCAAGCATCAACTTGATGCCATATTCAGTTTTTAGAAAGCTTTCTTTTGGGGAAATTAAAGCCCACTAAAATGAGCATCCGCCTTGCGGATCACTCTTTTCAATACCCATTGGGGGTGGCCAAAAACTTGCTAGTGCAAGTAGGCCAATTTGTCTTTCCGGTCAATTTTGTTATTTTGGAAATGGAGGAGGACACCAAGGTGCCTCTCATTTTGGGCCGACCTTTCTTATATACCACGGATGCTATCATTCGGGTAAAGGACAAGGAAATTTCCTTGGGTGTCGGGGAAGACCGAATTGTGTTTAAAATTGAAAAAGCTTTGCAACATTCTTATTCTTCCGATGACACTTGTTTTAAGATTGATGTTATAGATAATGCGGTTGAATTGGAGATGTTGGAGCTTATTGGAATTGATGGTGAAGAAAATGATGATAGCTTGGCTAGCATTGGAGAGGGAGATGTCACTAGTGACCAAGTTGAAGAGATTGAAGAGATTTTGGCACTAAGCATGGATGACACTCCATTGGAGGAAGAGGGGTTTGAAGAAATTGAACGAATTCCAAGTAGTAAGCTGCCCACTTCGATTGATAATCCCCCTACGGATTTAGAGCTCAAACCATTACCCGATCATCTAGAATATGCATTCTTGGAAGGTACATCTCTACTTCCCGTTGTTATCTCCTCATCACTTTCGGGTGAAGAGAAGGCTAAACTCATGTCCATTCTAAAGGCCCATAAAAAGGCCTTTGCATGGAAGACATCTGATATACCCGGGATAAGCCCCGATTTTTGCAAACACAAAATCAATTTAATTGAAAGTGTGAAACCGGTAATTCAAAGGCAAAGAAGGCTTAATCCTAACATGAAAGATGTTGTGAAAAAAGATATTGTTAAGCTACTTGATGCGGGTATAATCTTTCCTATATCGGATAGTCCATGGGTTAGTCCGGTACAATGTGTGCCAAAGAAGGGTGGGATGACCGTTGTCACAAATGAGAAGAATGAATTGGTCCCAACTAGAACGGTCACCGGTTGGAGAGTTTGTATTGATTACCGTAAGTTAAATGAGGCCACCAAAAAGGACCATTTTCCTTTGCCCTTCATGGACCAAATGCTTGAAAGATTGGCGGGTAATGAATTCTTTTGTTTTCTAGATGGTTTTTCCGGGTACTTCCAAATACCCATTGATCCTAATGATCAAGAGAAAACAACTTTTACTTGTCCTTTGGAACATATGCTTATAGCCGCATGCCTTTTGGTTTATGTAATGCACCGGGCACTTTTCAAAGATGCATGTTGGCTATTTTTCAAGATATGATTGAAACTTCCATGGAAGTTTTCATGGATGATTTTTCGGTATTTGGTGATTCTTTTGAAAGTTGTTTGAAAATTTTGGATAAAATGCTTGAAAGATGTGAAAAAGCACATTTGGTGCTTAATTGGGAAAAATGCCATTTTATGGTCAAAGAAGGTATTGTGTTGGGTCACAAAGTGTCAAGGGCGGGTCTTGAGGTTGACAAGGCTAAGATTGATGTCATGACTAAATTACCTCCACCCACAAATGTGAAGTCGGTAAGAAGTTTTCTTGGTCATGCCGGTTTTTACCGGAGATTTATCAAAGATTTTTCTAAAATCACTAGACCCATGACTAGATTGTTGGAGAAGGATGTCCCATTTGAGTTTAATGATGAATGTCTAAATGCTTTTTCTCTTTTGAAAGACAAGGTGACAAAGATCCAATCATGACTTCACCTAATTGGTATTTACCCTTTGAACTTATGTGTGATGCTAGTGATTTTGCTTTGGGGGCCGTTCTTGGCCAAAGGGATGAGAAGCATTTTCGTCCTATTTACTTTGCTAGCAAAACCCTAAACCCCGCCCAACAAAACTACACCGTGACCGAAAAAGAGTTGTTGGCGGTGGTTTACGCCTTTGACAAGTTTAGACCTTAGTTGGTGTTGAACAAGACCATTGTGTTCACCGATCATTCGGCCTTGAAGTACTTGTTCTTGAAACAAGATGCCAAACCCCGTTTACTTCGTTGGGTCTTGCTTTTGCAAGAATTTGATATCGAGATTAAAGACAAAAGTGGGGCTGAAAATGTTGCCGCCGACCACTTGAGTAGGCTCGAAAACCCTCACCTTGAGGAGTTGAAGGAGCAAGAAATTAATGATTCTTTTCCCGATGAGTTTTTGATGCAGGTGGAGGATGAGGAAGCACCTTGGTACGCCGATATTGCTAATTATTTGTGTGCAGGAATTTTGCCCAAGGGATGGTCTTCTCAACAAAAGAAAAAGTTCTTCTCCGAAATCAAGCATTATTTTTGGGAAGAGCCATACTTGTTCAAGGTGTGTGCGGATGGCATGATAAGAAGGTGTATTTGGGGTGGTGAGACTAGAAAGATTCTGGATGAATGCCATTATGGACCAACCGGTGGGCATTATGGGCCATCGGTGACGGGCAAGAAAGTGTTTGATGCGGGTTTCTATTGGCCCACAATTTTCAAGGAAGCACAAACATTAGTTGAGACATGTGATGCATGTCAAAGGCAAGGCACTATCACCAAAAGAGATGAAATGCCCCAACAAGCCATCCAAGTTTGTGAAGTGTTTGATGTGTGGGGCATTGATTTCATGGGCCCGTTTCCGCCCTCCAACAAATGTCTCTATATTTTGGTGGCGGTTGATTATGTCTCTAAATGGGCTGAAGCAAAAGCCTTGCCAACCAATGATGGCAAGGTTGTGATCGATTTCTTAAAGGCTTTGTTTAGCCGATTTGGTATGCCAAGAGCTTTGATAAGTGACCGGGGCACTCATTTCGCCAACCATCAATTGGCGAAGGTCTTGAAGAGATATGGGGTCACTCATCGTTTCTCAACTTCCTATCACCCACAAACTAGTGGGCAAGTTGAGAACACCAACCGGGCGTTGAAGAGAATATTGGAGAAGACCGTTGATGGGAACCCTAAATCATGGTCAAAGAAGTTGGATGATGCCCTATGGGCGTTTCGAACCGCTTTCAAGACTCCACTTGGTACTACTCCATATCGGCTTCTCTATGGCAAGACTTGCCATTTACCGGTAGAGATTGAGCATAAGGCATATTGGGCCTTGAAGCATTGCAACATGGATTTGATAGAAGCCGGAGAAACAAGGATGTTGCAACTCCATGAGCTTGACGAGCTTAGACATGGTGCCTACGACAATTCGTTGTTGTACAAATAAAAGACAAAAGTGTGGTACGACAAGAAGCTCAAAAGGAAGGATTTCAAGGCGGGAGATAAGGTGTTGTTGTTTCTCTCCAAGTTCAAAATCCACCAACCCAAGCTCACATCTAGGTGGAATGGACCATTTGTCATCAAGCATGTATATCCCTCGGGATATGTTGAGTTGTTTAGAGAGGATGGAAGTTCGTTCATTGTAAATGGACATCGGTTAAAGCTCTACCATGAAGAAGAAGTTGGGGAGGGAGCCTTGGTTGAGAAGCTCCAACTTTTCGTTTGAAGAACAAGGTTTGATCGAGTCAAGCTAATGACTCGTAAATAAATAAAGCGCTTCTCGGGAGGCAACCCGTGTGTTTTTATCATTTTTAGTTGTTTTCAGTATTTTTCCTTCTATTTTTATGTTTTTGTTGAGAATTACAGGTTAGAAATGATTTTGGGTGAACCGGAATGTAAAATGTGTGTTAAAAAGCCAAAAATTCTGAAAAACTGCAGAATATCGCGGCGCGAGTGCCCTCTCGCGGCGCGAGATCGGGTGGATTTGGAGCAATTTTGGACAGTGAATTTTCTCACGGCGCGAACTTGGAACCTTGCGACGCGAATAGAACTTTCAACATGATCGTGGCGCGACCAGTCTCACTCGTGGCGCGATTAGTGGCGGCCAGGTATGTTTTCTTTTATTTTTAAATATTAAAATCAAAAAAATAAAAAGGCACTTAAAAGGAAACAGCAGGGCACGATCTATCTATCTTTCTCTCACTCTCACTTTCTTTTTCTTTTCTCACTTTCTCCATAAACACACACACACACACTCTAAGATTTGTGGTTTTTCATCCTTCTTCTTCCTCTCATTCTCTTCTCCTCCTCCATCATTCATCATCATGTCAAGAGGGGTATGTATTCTCAACTCTTTTCTTTCTTTTCTTTTTTTTATTTAAATTAAATTAGGGTTTGTTTGTTTTCTCCAATTTCCTTTCAATTAATGCATTTTAATTACTTAGATATGTGAGTATTGTTGTTATTTGTGGTTGGGATTGATTAATTTTGCGATAATCTTAGAAAAACCTAATTAGGGTTCATAACTTTGAATTTGGGGGTTTTTAAGATTTAATCATCCTTTAGTCCTTTTATTTCAAATTAGTTAAAGCATTGTTAATTAGTGATAAAACCCATTCAGAAAATCAAAAAAAAAAAAAATCTGGAAAAAATTTACAGACTCGCGGCGCGACCAGTCTCACTCGCGGCGCGATTAGTGGCGGCCAGGTATGTTTTCTTTTATTTTTAAATATTAAAATCAAAAAAATAAAAAGGCACTTAAAAGGAAACAGCAGGGCACGATCTATCTATCTTTCTCTCACTCTCACTTTCTTTTTCTTTTCTCACTTTCTCCATAAACACACACACACACACTCTAAGATTTGTGGTTTTTCATCTCTTCTTCCTCTCATTCTCTTCTCCTCCTCCATCATTCATCATCATGTCAAGAGGGGTATGTGATTCTCAACTCTTTTCTTTTCTTTTCTTTTTATTTAAATTAAATTAGGGTTTTGTTTGTTTTCTTTAATTTCCTTTCAATTAATGCATTTTAATTACTTAGATATGTGAGTATTGTTGTTATTTGTGGTTGGGATTGATTAATTTTGCGATAATCTTAGAAAAACCTAATTAGGGTTCATAACTTTGAATTTGGGGGTTTTTAAGATTTAATCATCCTTTAGTCCTTTTATTTCAAATTAGTTAAAGCATTGTTAATTAGTGATAAAACCCATTCAGAAAATCAAAAAAAAAAAAAAAAAATCTGGAAAAAATTTACAGAGCTCGCGGCGCGACCAGGGGAACTCGCGGCGCGAGTTTCTGTTCTGTTCGCCCGTTTTTGTCGTTTTGTTGTCTTAGCCTTTCGTTATCACCCCCTAGTGTTTCCTTTTACTTATTTAGCATATTTTGGTTGGTTTTGCAGAAACAACCAGTGGGGCAAAAATACGAAGGATGGATTTGGCCAAACAACTATCAATTCGACTATGTCGATGATAGTTATACACCACCAATTGCTCCAGCTAGCAAAACATACAGGTTATTCAAGACACAAACACATCCTTGGCTGCAATTCAAGGATGTCCCAAAGACGGAACGCCAAGTGTTCTTGAACAGGTTGGTGGAAATCCAAGACTACGAGTTGACTTCCCCTCGTACAATGGACTGGCAGATAATTCGTGATGCGCTCCTTGATGACTACTTTGAGGACAGGTTTAGGACAGAATATACTGATGATGAAACAGGATGGGTAGCGAACATAGATATGTGGAAAAGGGTCTTCGAGTTGAACAAACCAGCCAAACTGGAATGGTGCCAGGAATTCTACTCATCTCTCATAGTGGGATTTCTACCTGGTGAGGATATAAGTGAGGATCGGGTGATCCACTTTAGATTAGGTGGCAAGCAGCGCCACTGCACAATTCCTGAGTTTGGTTATTTATGTGGGATGTTTGAGAAAAACGAGTTTAATGATGGTTTGGTTCAATCTTTCTTGGAGAAAAGCATTCTGGACACTTCACATTTTGATGATGGGGTGAGTTTTCATGAGTATTGGAATAGGATCTCAGGGAAGCCTTCGTTTAGCTCGGGGGTGAGCAAAGTATCGTACATTCGGTCCAAAAGGTTGAGGCTTTTGCATAAAATGATAACATACTCTTTCATCCATCGGGGCAATGCAAATGATAAAGTGTGCAGCGATGATTTGTGGTTGCTCAGGCAGTTTCAAGAGTTCACTCCCACCAGATATGGTTGTGCTCCTTATATCCTTGCTCGTCACATGCAAAAGCACCGGGAGCATAGGTATTTATGTGGTCACTTCGTGACCTCGATCATGGAAAGGTTGGGAATGGCAAACACTAGTGAGGGGAGGAGAGTTTCTGATATTGAGCCCACCATTATCATTGATGCCACCGAGTTAAAGAAGGCACGGTTGATGACTAGGGCGAGTGATTTGGGGACTGAAACGGAGGATGTGCAGGAGCCGCCGGCTCAGAGTCAGAGGGTGGAGCCGCCACCCCAGATGGAGCAGCAGCCTAACCCTTATCCATCTTATGATTTTTCAGGTTGGGGGACCAAGCTTGATGAGATCCTGGGTAATCAGCGGGAGCTCAGGGACACTCAGACATGATGATGGATGGACAGAGGACGATGTGGACCCAAGTGAACTGCCTGGGCTTCGGATGTGTGAAATCTAGTTTATAATTTATAACAAGATCTAACGCTAACTGACTACAACACACTTACGGGCAGTGTACCCGTTCGTATGTAATATAGCTAACTGGCAAGACCAGGATCGAACACAAGGACTGATTATTGTACTAAAGGTTGTAAAAATGTGAAACAAGTAAAAAGTTTGGTGTGACCGAATTGTCACTTTGCGTTTCTGAAAACTATGTAATCAACAAGTAAAATAAAGTACTCGACCGATATTAATCGAGAGCACGCGAAAAGAATTTGAGTTGTAAACAAATAATTAAAAAGCCATCTATGTCGAATCCGCTATGCAAAAAGTCTAGGTTGCATATAGGTTAAGCTCAAAATTCATATGTGTTGGTGATAATAATCGTGATAAGACAAAAACACAACAGGGTGCACTCCGTTTGTAAAATCGACTCGATCACCTATTCAATCCAATTTCTTGCAACAAGTGGTACCACCAACCCTATTACAATTCCTCGAACTAACTAGTTTGTTTGATTATTTAAATAACAATTTTTATCTTTGTGAAAGAAACGTGGTACCACCAACCGTTAAATCCACTTAACAAAGTAATTTCTATTAGACTTGTATTCTTTACTATCATAACATGACCTAGCAAGAGTTATTCATAGACAAACAACTAAAACAATACTTGCATTCAACTAGTACCACTATCGAAGAACACAAATATCACCAAGAACACAAGTTTAAGTAGAAGAAATCACTTCATTAAGATCTTGACAAAATGTTAAGTAAAACCAACTTGAATTCAAAATATTATGCAACCATAACTAATTGTTTCACTTCATCTTCATAGATGTATAGAGATTTAGCTACTCATGATGAAAAGAGCTAAAGATTCAAATAAAAAAAGAGAACATAGTGTACCAAATGTGAAGTAATAATCCAAATCGAGGTTACAACCGAGCTACAATCACTAATCAAGAGCCAAAATTAATCTTCAAATCTTCAAAATAGTTTGGATGATGAAAAACCCTTGAAAAACCTTCAAAATCGGCTAGAGAGAAAGTATGGAGGCTGGAGTGTCCAAGATTAGGTTTAGGGTTGAGTGGGGTTTGGTATTTATATCCCAGGAGAGAGAAAGTCGACTTGGCAGACAGAATTCGTGCCGCGAGCCCCCTTGGTCGCGCCGCGAGGTGTGCCAAAGATGGAGCATTTCAACACAGGGGTTATTGTCGCGTCGCGAGGTTCCAGGATCGCGCCGCGAGGCGCAGTTTGTGAAGGATCGCGCCGCGAATGATTCTGGTCGCGCCGCGACTGGGTGCCAGTTTTGCCATTTCAGCTTCGTTCTTCATCGTTAGTGCATATGGACCATTCTTAAGCTATTTTCTACCAATTATGAGCGATGTACCTGCTGTAGACCTGAAATCACTAGCAAATACCATAAAGCACCACAAAACATGTATAAATGGCTAACAAACGTGTCTAAAACGTCCAAATAAGATGTGGGAAATATGTATAGATTGAGACACATCAGCTTCCAAAACGAGTACTGGTCTACCTACATCAACCATTGGATCCAGCCGCAGTCTCCACCTCCACCACCGCCTACTCAGGCATTTAGTCCTCCTCCCATTTTCATGCCGGCCAGCACCACTTTTGGATTTTTCTCTCCACATCCTGATCAGCAACAGCAGCCCGGTTGGGCAGGCCCGAGTTCGAGCGCAGCAGGCACTAGCGGGACCACAGGGGGCGCTCAGGAGATGCCCCAGTTTGGAACATATAGGCATACGACTGGGGAGCGCTACTCGGGGCCCGCCTTTGATTTCTACCGGGGTATCTTTGGAGAGCCAGCCGATCCTGATGCTGGTGATGGTGTTCCTTCTTCTCATGACATGGATGAGAATTGATCTATTCTACCTTCTTTCTATTTTCTGAAACTTATGAAACATTTTCACTTTATTTCTTTCAATTTTGGTTGTAATTCCGCCGTTTAGGCGACGAGACATGTGTTGGTTGTTTCCTTTATTTCCTTTCATTATGAACTATGTAGCGGTTTGTTATTTTGCTTATGATAATTGTCAGGTGTTTAGTTCAAGTTTGCAAGTTGATTTGTGGAGAATGCTTTTGGGATTTTTGGAACAAACAAGCGGGTTTATGTTGGCAGTCAGTTCAGCACCCACTTAATTTTTGGCTTCAACTTTGCAATGGTGAATTCGTGCTTTCACCCGGAGGTTTTTCATTGTTCCTTTCTACATTTTGCATTTTTCCCTTTTTCCCATTATTTACCTTAGTTATTCGTCCATTGAGGACAATGTACAACTTAAGTGTGGGGAGGGGGATGGTAAATTGGAAAAATGAAAATTTTTGAAGTTTCTTTCCTTTACTAGCATTTTGGTTATGTTTTTAAATTTTTAAGGCTATAGGTTTTGTGCAAAGACGAGAAATAAGGACTTTGAATTTTGCTAATCTAGGATAAAACTTGAGATTGTTTACCTTTAGCTTTCCTTTCCTAGTGCTTGTGGCATTTCATCGTTCCAAGGGGTCATAGGCTTGTTCCGAACTTCAAATAATCTAGGTCGCTTGCGAATTGTACCTTAATGATGAATCTAATGTGAATAATAGCTTCACTAGATGATGTATTGGTAGGCACCGCTTGAGGTTCTCCATTTGAATTTTGCAACTTGTGTGCATAAAAAGCTTGAAATGTATTAAATATGCTTGTGGTAATTTGACTTAACATATGGTTTGCACACCGGATGTCCGGTCCTTAATTCTTATGTTATAGGTTGTAGCTCTAGTCATTATGTTTGGTCTTTATATCGGGGTGTCAGGGGTGCTTCGGCATCAAACGGGTGGCACATGTGGGAATGCGCATAATCTTTTTCCAATAGTCTAACGCTAATGCGGTCTTTGAGATTTGAACAAGTAAGTCCTTGTGGTAACTTCGTTTTACCTAGCTCACCTAAAGCTTCCAACTTGGGATGTGTAACAACCCTCAAAACCCCGACTAGGATAATTTACTTGACTTGTCTAGACAATTATCCCTAGAGGTTTATTAAGAGAATTGACCTTCTAGACATTTAAGGCATAGTGATAATTGCCCTCTAGTTCAATGAAATACCGTAAATGACTAGCTATCTTAGAAATGCCATAAACAATAACAATAATCATTCAAGACAATCCCAATCTATAAACTAGTTCTAATTGAACTTGATGAAATGTCAATAAACCAAAAACTTCATTTTCAAGAACTCAAGTTATATAAATAATAATGTAAGACTCACAACTTGTAACAAAATTTAATAAACCTTACAAAATGTCCAACAAATTTAATCATCAAGCCAACTAAATTACATTTGGTCATGAAAACACCATGAACATCTTAAAAATAATTTAAAACTCCTTAAGTACATGAAAATGCTTGAATAATAATAAGTATATATGTACAAGTCTAATATAAATACAAGATTATAAATAAATGGATTAAGTAACAACTTTTAAAATACAAATGTATGCATATATATGAACATATACATGACACACATACATACACTCATACTAGGGTAAATAATTAACTTATACATACAAATAATAACATATAACATCTATAAAATCAAATACACAATTAACTTATACATACAAATAATAACATATAACATCTATAAAATCAAATACACACTTACTTATACATATACAAGATATTACATACACAATTTTTCAAAAAAAAAATGGAAACCCTTCAATCCCCCTTCCCCCCCCCCCCCTTTCACACACACACATTAATCACTTCTCTCATTTCTCTCTCTTTTCCTCTCAAATTTTCTGCACTTTTCTCTCTTTCTCCTCTCCCATTTTCGGCTCAAATAATCAAGAAAAAGGCAAGAATAAATCTCATCTAACATATGACAATAATAAGGGTTATACTAGATTAAACAAGGGTTGATTCAAGCAAGGATTAAGAGTTGTTTTGAGCAAGGATTAAGGGTTAATAGGGCTTTAAGGGTCACGAAATTTCTGCCCAAAATCACTTTCAAATCCGAGTTCTTCAAGGGTATAAATCTTCATCTCTTTACTAGATCTATCTTGTTCTTGCTTATTTTTCAAAGACCTTATCAAAAGTTTATGTTTTCTTCTTGTTTTCTTTGAAAAACACACTTGAGGAGGGCAAAGTTGATAGGATCTTTCTCCTCATGCATATGCATGTCGAAATCTATGAGAAAGATCCAAGGATTCAACAAGTTTAAGACCCAAAAGTGTGGTTATAGATTAGTAGCTTTTAAAGTGATTTTCCTTTTTATAGATCTATATGTTTTTGTATATTTTGAAGAATATGTTTCTGAGATTTTCCATTAAAAAGATGTTTTTATGTTGTAGATGATAGATCTATAAAGATTGGTAATGAAAAGTGTTGATTTGAATGCATGCATGTTAGATCTAAGAAAGTTGAATCTTGTTGTTGGATTATGAGATGGATCTTTGGATGATGATTGATGATTTTGAAATTGATAATAATCTGGAAATTTGATGTTGAGGGATATAAAAATAAAGTATTAATCTTGTAAATGATGAACTCAAGTGTTAATTAAGCAAGAATGGTCATTGGTGAGTTGTTATAATCAAAGACATTCTGACAGAAATAATTTTCTGTCTTAAATCGGGTGAACTGAACATGTGAGCGCCGTTTCAAGAAAAACTTTCAAAGTAAAAGTTGTAGATAAAAGAGTTAAGTTTAACCTCCAACTAGAATCACTCAAAAATACTAAACCAAACAAAAGATATGATTTTTCTACCAAAAGTGGTCAAAACTGGATTTTTGTCTTAATGTTGAGTCAACTTTGATGATTTTTAATTTCTTAACTAATAGATTTCAGAAGTTTAAACTTGGTGTGAACTGAGTTCAAAGTGTCCCTAACTTAAAATAAAATTGGGAGATTTTTCTTAAATGTTCATCATAAAAATCTTTATAAAATATTTCGGGTCGCATAGCAGCAAGCATTCTGACCAACTTTGGTTTTGTAATTTTTAGAGGTAGTAAACGATGTCTAAAAATTTAGAAAAAATTCACATAAATATAGGACACATATATGTCTCTGTATAAAAATCACCAATTTCCAAATAATTCAACTTAACCAAGAATGACTACTCAACATTTCATGAAAATAAGTGTTAAAACAGAAAATTCCAAGTAAAAGTTCTTCACAACAAAATAAGCTAAAAGTCACTAGATTGCAACTTTAATCAACTCCAACAATCTCGTAACAAAAAGTATTATAAAAACCTACTGAGAATATGTCAAATAAAAGTTATAAAACTTAACTTGGTTATTAATTGGCAAAGACAAGCCTACAAATCACTAATTCGGTTCATATAAGCACTAACCGAAAGCTTTAATTTGCACATATCACACCACCACCACTATCACGACTTAAGACACCAAAATATAATTAACATTCTGTAAATAATGAAATAAGGATGAAAATCCATTTTGACGCATTTGAATTGCTTGAAAAATGAGGCTAAATTCACTATTTCGGTAAATGATTTATAAGCTTAGAATCCTCAAAATGAGCGAGACCCAAGAGAGGTTGAATTGATATGATTTTTCCCATGATAAAAGTTGCCTAAAAGGCCTGGGATTTTAGCCAAAAAGTTATGTGGTGATTTCTAAGAATTTCTATTAATTATTAAATTTAAATGATAATTAAAAAGGTAAATAAATAAATAAATTATATAAATCATGAAATTGGTTAAATAATCACAACCAATGATGAAAGTGACTAAAACCTACTGGAGTAAAATCATTTTAAGTCAAAGAACAAATGTCATATAATTTAGAAATAATTAAGTAAGTGAAAATCACTAATTAATAACTATTTTTAAATTAATAGAAAAATTACATAAATAAATATATATATATATCACAATATTCTAAGTTAAAAAGCATAATAATCAGAATATAACTCAACTATAATTATTCATAAGTTACAAAGGCAACTATGATACTTAAAAGTATTTTTAAGGAATTATTTAATTACTAGATCGATAAAATGAATAAATAATTAAATAAATAATATTAAATTGAATAAATGATTATAAATCAGAAAATATTCATGAATACCAATATTATAAAGTTACTAATGCCAAATAACATGATTAAGCAAAGCGTACAATGGGAACCATGATAATCAAAGACAAGTTACCGAAATTCTAACAACCTATAACTACATGTATAATGAAAGTGACCCTTTTACACCAACACTCTCTACAACCAAAAAGATGCAAATATTAACAATACACTTGGATCCCAAAATTTATGACAACATAATGAAAGTGACATTTCTTAGTGATGGCTTAAGATAGGAACTTACGTATATTAGTCCTATCGTAGGGATAGTCTTGGCTTGAAATGTGATTGAGGAATATGACGGATATATGATCAAGGAAGCGATAGATGGGAAGTACCCATTTTGGATAAGTGAATATAATATGCGGCATATCAGGGTGAGTCATAGCCCCCTTTCAAACTCTTTTATATGTTTTACTTACGGGGTGAAAAGCATGATTAATTAAAATGACTTTCTCTTATGAAATGATTCTCGAAAGAATGATTATGAAATGGGTTATATTGTATGTTCAATGTGTTATAAGTTATACGATGAGCTTGAGTTCTGTCAAACTATATCATTCCGGTACACTACTATTAACTCCGAAAGGGGAGGTCTGTAGTTAGAGGGTTGCGCAACTAGGAGTCGTCCACTCACCCACTAAATAGGTAACGGTGGAATGTTTGGTCTGCCTTTGTGGCCACCTTCATTGCCAGTCCGACCCGAGCGGTGCTCTAATCTACTTTAAATTTAAATGGTCGTCTCCATGGCACGACCCCAATTGTGATTAAAGCACTTGATTGACAGCTTGTGCTATGAAATGAAATATTATGTTGATTGGGACATGAAAATGGTCTTAGTAGTGGCTCAAGCATATACTCATCGAATTATGCCTTTGGCTGAATGGAAATTATTATTATTATGGATGGAAATTATTGATTGAACATACGGTTTGGGTGCGATATATGATTGATCGCTTGATATACTTTTTCTCTCACGATAAATGTGACAAATGAGAACTTTATAATTTACCATGAATTTCTAAACTATTTTGAAATGGATATGTAACGAGATTTACTTGTAAACCTATGCACTCACCAACTACTTTTTCGTAGTTGACACTTTTTCTTCATGCTTTTCAGGAATTAGCGTAAGCTTTGAGGAATTATATGCATCATGATTATTTGCATTGCACTTGGGAGTCAAAGATCAAACCTTGTGATAGGCAATGGAATCCGCCTTGATCATTGTAGTATATTATCTCATGTATTGTTATTTGTTTCGTGGACTCAATATCCAAGTATGGTAGACGTATTGTACTTGGGAATTGGTTCACATGCTTGTGCATTGTAAAATTTCTTTTATCAAATAAAGCTATGGTGAATGTTATCTATTATCCTTTGTTTTGAATACTCGACTTTCTGTACATCTCAACGTTCCGCCTTAGTTGGGGTGTTACAGAAAATGGTATCAGAGACTAAGGTTATAGAGAACATTGGGGTTCCTCCGGGAATTCCAAAACTATAGCCACTTTTCAAAACGAATTTTTATAGTCGAGTCGAGCATAAGGTTAAGCGGACTAGTTTGAGCTTTACATGGTAGGACCCTAATTAAACGTAGGTCATGAACTACGTTTAATTATGAGAGCACCATGTAAAACTCAAACGGCCACTTAGACTTATGTTCAAAAGGATTCCTTTTCAAAAAAAAAAAAAAATCTTTATTAAACTCGTTTTAATGAGAATACTTGTTGCATTTAGACATTCACCTAAGCATATATAACGATTCGAGACATGCTTTACTTGAGGATTATGCTAGTTTAGTAGGATTCCCCTTTGCACATTAGAAGTGAAATGAATAAGATTGAAAGATATTCGTTGATACATGCTACTCTATGCTATAACATGTGAATTTGGGCATGATTTGATTGCAATATGAAAGCTTATAGTGTGCAATGTGAAAGTTGTAATGTGCAATGTGAAAGTTGTAATGTGCAATGTGAAAGCTTATAGTGTGCAATGTGGAAATTATGGGAGAAATGCATGCGTAAAAGCCTTATGATTCATGATGTTGAACTTTAAGTTGCATATGCACTTTAAAATAATGAGATTATTATAAGGCATGAAATCATTTTGGGGTATGACTTGTTCAAATTATTGAGTAATGACGTTGACTATTTATGATCGATTTAGAAAGAAAATATAGGCATGACGAGTTGATATGAAATTTCATGGACGATATGGATATAAGAGCCTTTACTCTCTAAGTTTGAGCTATTTGAAACTAGCGCGTGAATATTGCGACGATTATGTAGTCATGCCTTACTACTAAGATAGTTATTGCGCCCTAAGATTGAGCTAATTGAGGGCTAGTGCATGAACGATTTAATGATTATATAGTTGTGCCTTATTATTGAGATAGTTATTATGCTCTAAGATTTGACTATTGAGAACTGGCACCTACTAGATATGATGATAATGTGGTTAGTCCTTACTACTGATATAGATATTGCGCGTTGAGATTTGACCGCTTGAGAACCAATGATTGTCCCTGAGAAATTCATTATGAAACTAGATAATTTTCTAAGTATGAAAGTTGCCATTAAATACCCCTCCGACATTCGTTCACTTGTGCTCTTTTGAAAATTATCCATCATCCTATTGCTTATGACACCACAATTCATTTTGGACATACGACAACGCGATAACATCGGTGGAGCATCTTCTCACGAACGTCGGGCGATATACTCTAAGAATTGTAGTCCCAAGATATGACGCGACTCTATTCCCTTAGATACTACGCGTAACCTTTGTATTCGATCTGAGATGGTGCGAAACATATGGAAACGTCAGATGAAGTTGGAAACTTGTGGAGGGTGATTGGTATTAGAGCCAAATTACGATTCGACAACGCCGGTAGAACACATTCCGATATACATTCTAGACGACACATTCTGGGGATTGTAGCTCCGAAATTTGGTGTGATATCTCTATTCTAACATGCGCACACGAACAGTTATCCATACTATCTAAGTCGGTGTGACATATATTGACGTCATTTGAGAGTTGGAGTCCATCGGGCAACGAAAGACAGAGAAGTGATTTCTTTAACTCGCGCAAGGAGTCTGATTCGAGCCCTAAGGATTCTATTGTTTTTATATTTCCTATTTCATTCATTCGAAACCAAACTCTATATTCTTGATTATTCAAAGTAATGATCATCACCGTTTCTCTTCAAAGGTTAGTACCCTAACAACACACCACTCGCTTACGTAACACTCCGCAATGGCAAAATCGAGTAACTAGAACCCTGCCCTTGCTGCAACATCAAGGGATACGAAAGACGTGAGACATCGGCCGTCCATAAGTGAAATACTTGGGATAACTATATAGCATAGAAGATGATATTAGATCATGTACATAAAGCAGGGCGGAGAAGATTGGTGGTGTATAAGTCAAAGTACATGGAAGCACAAGCGAAGAGTATACTAAGCTTTAACTTGGAGAAAGAATTGAAGGTCTTCCCTATCTATGTCAATCAACCCAAAAGGAAAATTGAGCGGCCAACGAAAGGAAGGTCGTGTGACATGAAGGTCACCTTGGGATAAATATAAGACTTCCCTAGAACTTGGGGGAGATCACTAGCAATGTTGGAAGACGAAAGTAATTAGAAGAAGAAAACCAAGGACGATAAGACAATTAGGGTGTGTCGAGTAACCCTCAAGATGGAAGAGTAACAAAAAGGATTCCGAGCTATCCTTTCTTTTTCGAAACAAGTGTGTAGATGGAGATTCGTTACACGAAGGAATAAGAAATTTGCTGAATTGAAGAGCGTCAAGGAAGGCGAGATGAAGTGAAGAGCAGGAGATCCCTCACATTTTTCTAGAGGAAAAATGTTAAGGGGGTAATCACAGCAAAGGTAGATACTCTAACAAGGAGTATGAAGTGCAGGATTATACTTTATCTTTCAAGAAGACTTATTCACTAGCATCATTGAAGGTGATGTGGAGTAGAGGATAAAGTGAAGAAACGTCATTGACTCAAACAAGTAGAGTGAAGGCATTGACGCCATCTACAAGATGTAGCTCCGGTAGCGTTCATCTTTATGGCGCTCCACACGATATTCTCTGAATATCAATTGGAAAACCTCTATCGAAAGACAAGCTATTAGTACAGCATATCAACTAAGCTAAGGGAAAGCAGTATACGTCCAACACCGATGGAAGCTAGCTTTACCAAAAAGGAGAAGCATGGTCGATAAGTAGAGGAAGCACGATGACCTGTGATGGTTATCCCCTCAAGGTCAACGGCCAAATGAAGGTAAGCTAAAACAAGATGAACTTGGGCGAGAAATTTTGCAACACATGGTAACCCGTCAAGGGCCATCGACCCACGAAGTAGTGCGCCCAAGAAAAGTGGAGAAGGAAAACCACATGAAATCGCTAAGTTAGTAGTGAAAGCAAATAAGAAATACGACACTAGAATTCAAGGCACATACTACCGCAATGATCAAGGAAGTTGATCGCTGACCTAAGTCCCAAACAACTACAAACTTTGGAAAGAGCTAGTCATGGAACGTTTGAATGAAAGTGTGATAATGATAACTCGCTTATGTGATAAGTCAGGACTAAAGACGAGTACCCCTGAGATAAACTCCAAGGACTAACGATTGCGCGTGTGTCATCCAAGATGACAATTACTCTAGTAAGAGATGGACCCGAGTGGCGAAATGGTAAGGAGTATGGTGATCCAGAAGAACACGAAAGAAAAATGGAGAAAACTAAATGGTGGAGAAAAGGACGAGGTGTGAAGTTTCACCTAAATTACGTTACATTACAATTCCTAAGAACATTAGGCTAGTGTACTTGAAAAGAAGCTTAGCTTAGAAAACTAAAAATAGATATGAGGCTTTAGAAAGCAAGGTCATTGGAAGTTTTGTAGAGGTCTGAAGGGACCTAAGAAGGATTGTAGTCCTTGAGAAGGGATCCATACTAAAAAGGGCTTGAAGTGTTAGTCTTTCCAAGATGGTGGTGATATGATTATTTGTGAGTATAAGGATTTTGTAAATCCCATCGCGAGCAATGCGTAGGAAGAGAAGAGAAATGGAAAAGGTTATATGTGCAATGTCAAAAAGGAGTTTAGTCGGCAATATGTCATAGATGGTAGTACCTCTACATTAAAAAGGAAAAATTTAAGGTGCCATTAAACGATTTGAAAGCCAATATCGGCAAGAGCAAGAGAAATTAGTAACGATGTGACTTAGCAAATAACGAAAAAGGCGACTTTGGGAAATTAAGGACGAAGTTGAAAGACAAAGGTGAGTATGAGGAGTAAGATGGAACTATCATCAACCAATTCATGACTTCCTTTCACGCCATAAAATAACAAAGACAACACTAGAAAACCCTAAAGTGAGGTACTACGAAGATGTACCATCGCAATTTTAGTGCAACTTGACATATTGGGTTAGTATCACTCTTATTAAAGGGGTAATCCCTTAACAAGTGATTAGTCACAAACGACGCCAATATTTTCAAGAAGCGGCAAGCGTGCCCAACGTCAAACCAAAGAAGGATGAAAGTAGACGAGAAACTATTGGAACGATTCTTTAATTGGGGTAGGAGACGATAAAGGAAAATATGCAAAGTGACAATGGAAATAAGTAGCCACCAACGATCGATATTCCAACGTCTCTCACTATTTTATTGTAACTCACGTTACGAGCCGTTTGCTCATTTTACACCTCCGTATTGCCATTCTCATTATCATCCCACTATTTAGTATTGCTCTAGGCAAGATTGACAGCCCGCAACGATTACATACGATTAATCTCCAGTCGCCTCAAGAGGTGAGCGACATTCGTAACCTTTTTCTTTTTCAAAGTTTCTGATCAAGAGGAATTTAGGGAACCGAGGAATGGATGCCCCTATCCCTAGAGTTAAAAGCTCGCATGAAACCAAGAAATCGTGATAAAATCTTGTTTGACTTTCCCACATTATATGTCTCCGTGTAGACACCCTTACTGTTGGTCTATCCATTTTTACTACCGTATGAATGATCGAACTTCGAGGATGAAGTTTCAGTTAAGGGGGTAATGATGTAACAACCCTCAAAATCCCGACTAGGATAATTTACTTGACTTGTCTAGACAATTATCCCTAGAGTTAAAAGCTCGCATGAAACCAAGAAATCGTGATAAAATCTTGTTTGACTTTCCCACATTATATGTCTCCGTGTAGACACCCTTACTGTTGGTCTATCCATTTTTACTACCGTATGAATGATCGAACTTCGAGGATGAAGTTTCAGTTAAGGGGGTAATGATGTAACAACCCTCAAAATCCCGACTAGGATAATTTACTTGACTTGTCTAGACAATTATCCCTAGAGTTAAAAGCTCGCATGAAACCAAGAAATCGTGATAAAATCTTGTTTGACTTTCCCACATTATATGTCTCCGTGTAGACACCCTTACTGTTGGTCTATCCATTTTTACTACCGTATGAATGATCGAACTTCGAGGATGAAGTTTCAGTTAAGGGGGTAATGATGTAACAACCCTCAAAATCCCGACTAGGATAATTTACTTGACTTGTCTAGACAATTATCCCTAGAGTTAAAAGCTCGCATGAAACCAAGAAATCGTGATAAAATCTTGTTTGACTTTCCCACATTATATGTCTCCGTGTAGACACCCTTACTGTTGGTCTATCCATTTTTACTACCGTATGAATGATCGAACTTCGAGGATGAAGTTTCAGTTAAGGGGGTAATGATGTAACAACCCTCAAAATCCCGACTAGGATAATTTACTTGACTTGTCTAGACAATTATCCCTAGAGTTAAAAGCTCGCATGAAACCAAGAAATCGTGATAAAATCTTGTTTGACTTTCCCACATTATATGTCTCCGTGTAGACACCCTTACTGTTGGTCTATCCATTTTTACTACCGTATGAATGATCGAACTTCGAGGATGAAGTTTCAGTTAAGGGGGTAATGATGTAACAACCCTCAAAATCCCGACTAGGATAATTTACTTGACTTGTCTAGACAATTATCCCTAGAGTTAAAAGCTCGCATGAAACCAAGAAATCGTGATAAAATCTTGTTTGACTTTCCCACATTATATGTCTCCGTGTAGACACCCTTACTGTTGGTCTATCCATTTTTACTACCGTATGAATGATCGAACTTCGAGGATGAAGTTTCAGTTAAGGGGGTAATGATGTAACAACCCTCAAAATCCCGACTAGGATAATTTACTTGACTTGTCTAGACAATTATCCCTAGAGGTTTATTAAGAGAATTGACCTTCTAGACATTTAAGGCATAGTGATAATTGCCCTCTAGTTCAATGAAATACCGTAAATGACTAGCTATCTTAGAAATGCCATAAACAATAACAATAATCATTCAAGACAATCCCAATCTATAAACTAGTTCTAATTGAACTTGATGAAATGTCAATAAACCAAAAACTTCATTTTCAAGAACTCAAGTTATATAAATAATAATGTAAGACTCACAACTTGTAACAAAATTTAATAAACCTTACAAAATGTCCAACAAATTTAATCATCAAGCCAACTAAATTACATTTGGTCATGAAAACACCATGAACATCTTAAAAATAATTTAAAACTCCTTAAGTACATGAAAATGCTTGAATAATAATAAGTATATATGTACAAGTCTAATATAAATACAAGATTATAAATAAATGGATTAAGTAACAACTTTTAAAATACAAATGTATGCATATATATGAACATATACATGACACACATACATACACTCATACTAGGGTAAATAATTAACTTATACATACAAATAATAACATATAACATCTATAAAATCAAATACACACTTACTTATACATATACAAGATATTACATACACAATTTTTCAAAAAAAATGGAAACCCTTCAATCCCCCTCCCCCCCCCCCCCCCCCCTTTCACACACACACATTAATCACTTCTCTCATTTCTCTCTCTTTTCCTCTCAAATTTTCTGCACTTTTCTCTCTTTCTCCTCTCCCATTTTCGGCTCAAATAATCAAGAAAAAGGCAAGAATAAATCTCATCTAACATATGACAATAATAAGGGTTATACTAGATTAAACAAGGGTTGATTCAAGCAAGGATTAAGAGTTGTTTTGAGCAAGGATTAAGGGTTAATAGGGCTTTAAGGGTCACGAAATTTCTGCCCAAAATCACTTTCAAATCCGAGTTCTTCAAGGGTATAAATCTTCATCTCTTTACTAGATCTATCTTGTTCTTGCTTATTTTTCAAAGACCTTATCAAAAGTTTATGTTTTCTTCTTGTTTTCTTTGAAAAACACACTTGAGGAGGGCAAAGTTGATAGGATCTTTCTCCTCATGCATATGCATGTCGAAATCTATGAGAAAGATCCAAGGATTCAACAAGTTTAAGACCCAAAAGTGTGGTTATAGATTAGTAGCTTTTAAAGTGATTTTCCTTTTTATAGATCTATATGTTTTTGTATATTTTGAAGAATATGTTTCTGAGATTTTCCATTAAAAAGATGTTTTTATGTTGTAGATGATAGATCTATAAAGATTGGTAATGAAAAGTGTTGATTTGAATGCATGCATGTTAGATCTAAGAAAGTTGAATCTTGTTGTTGGATTATGAGATGGATCTTTGGATGATGATTGATGATTTTGAAATTGATAATAATCTGGAAATTTGATGTTGAGGGATATAAAAATAAAGTATTAATCTTGTAAATGATGAACTCAAGTGTTAATTAAGCAAGAATGGTCATTGGTGAGTTGTTATAATCAAAGACATTCTGACAGAAATAATTTTCTGTATTAAATCGGGTGAACTGAATATGTGAGCGCCGTTTCAAGAAAAACTTTCAAAATAAAAGTTGTAGATAAAAGAGTTAAGTTTAACCTCCAACTGGAATCACTCAAAAATACTAAACCAAACAAAAGATATGATTTTTCTACCAAAAGTGGTCAAAACTGGATTTTTGTCTTAATGTTGAGTCAACTTCGATGATTTTTAATTTCTTAACTAATAGATTTCAGAAGTTTAAACTTGGTGTGAACTGAGTTCAAAGTGTCCCCAACTTAAAATAAAATTGGGAGATTTTTCTTAAATGTTCATCATAGAAATCTTTTATAAAATATTTCGGGTCGCATAGCAGCAAGCATTCTGACCAACTTAGGTTTTGTAATTTTTAGAGGTAGTAAACGATGTCTAAAAATTTAGAAAAAATTCACATAAATATAGGACACATATATGTCTCTGTATAAAAATCACCAATGTCCAAATAATTAAACTTAACCAAGAATGACTACTCAACATTTCATGAAAATAAGTGTTAAAACAGAAAATTCCAAGTAAAAGTTCTTCACAACAAAATAAGCTAAAAGTCACTAGATTGCAACTTTAATCAACTCCAACAATCTCGTAACAAAAAGTATTATAAAAACCTACTGAGAATATGTCAAATAAAAGTTATAAAACTTAACTTGGTTATTAATTGGCAAAGACAAGCCTACAAATCACTAATTCGGTTCATATAAGCACTAACCGAAAGCTTTAATTTGCACATATCACACCACCACCACTATCACGACTTAAGACACCAAAATATAATGAACATTCTGTAAATAATGAAATAAGGATGAAAATCCATTTTGACGCATTTGAATTGCTTGAAAAATGAGGCTAAATTCACTATTTCGGTAAACGATTTATAAGCTTAGAATCCTCAAAATGAGCGAGACCCAAGAGAGGTTGAATTGATATGATTTTTCCCATGATAAAAGTTGCCTAAAAGGCCTGGGATTTTAGCCAAAAAGTTATGTGGTGATTTCTAAGAATTTCTATTAATTATTAAATTTAAATGATAATTAAAAAGGTAAATAAATAAATAAATTATATAAATCATGAAATTGGTTAAATAATCACAACCAATGATGAAAGTGACTAAAACCTACTGGAGTAAAATCATTTTAAGTCAAAGAACAAATGTCATATAATTTAGAAATAATTAAGTAAGTGAAAATCACTAATTAATAACTATTTTTAAATTAATAGAAAAATTACATAAATAAATATATATATATCACAATATTCTAAGTTAAAAAGCATAATAATCAGAATATAACTCAACTATAATTATTCATAAGTTACAAAGGCAACTATGATACTTAAAAGTATTTTTAAGGAATTATTTAATTACTAGATCGATAAAATGAATAAATAATTAAATAAATAATATTAAATTGAAAAAATGATTATAAATCAGAAAATATTCATGAATACCAATATTATAAAGTTACTAATGCCAAATAACATGATTAAGCAAAGCGTACAATGGGAACCATGATAATCAAAGACAAGTTACCGAAATTCTAACAACCTATAACTACATGTATAATGAAAGTGACCATTTTACACCAACACTCTCTACAACCAAAAAGATGCAAATATTAACAATATACTTGGATCCCAAAATTTATGACAACATAATGAAAGTGACATTTCTTAGTGATGGCATAAGATAGGAACTTACGTATATTAGTCCTATCGTAGGGATAGTCTTGGCTTGAAATGTGATTGAGGAATATGACGGATATATGATCAAGGAAGCGATAGATGGGAAGTACCCATTTTGGATAAGTGAATATAATATGCGTCATATCAAGGTGAGTCATAGCCCCCTTTCAAACTCTTTTATATGTTTTACTTACGGGGTGAAAAGCATGATTAATTAAAATGACTTTCTCTTATGAAATGATTCTCGAAAGAATGATTATGAAATGGGTTATATTGTATGTTCAATGTGTTATAAGTTATACGATGAGCTTGAGTTCTGTCAAACTATATCATTCCGGTACACTACTATTAACTCCGAAAGGGGAGGCCTGTAGTTAGAGGGTTGCGCAACTAGGAGTCGTCCACTCACCCACTAAATAGGTAACGGTGGAATGTTTGGTCTGCCTTTGTGGCCACCTTCATTGCCAGTCCGACCCGAGCGGTGCTCTAATCTACTTTAAATTTAAATGGGCGTCTCCATGGCACGACCCAATTGTGATTAAAGCACTTGATTGACAGCTTGTGCTATGAAATGAAATATTATGTTGATTGGGACATGAAAATGGTCTTAGTAGTGGCTCAAGCATATACTCATCGAATTATGCCTATGGCAGAATGGAAATTATTATTATTATGGATGGAAATTATTGATTGAACATACGGTTTGGGTGCGATATATGATTGATCGCTTGATATACTTTTTCTCTCACGATAAATGTGACAAATGAGAACTTTATAATTTACCATGAATTTCTCAACTATTTTGAAATGGATATGTAACGAGATTTACTTGTAAACCTATGCACTCACCAACTACGTTTTCGTAGTTGACACTTTTTCTTCATGATTTTCAGGAATTAGCGTAAGCTTTGAGGAATTATATGCATCATGATTATTTGCATTGCACTTGGGAGTCAAAGATCAAACCTTGTGATAGGCAATGGAATCCGCCTTGATCATTGTAGTATATTATCTCATGTATTTGTTATTTGTTTCGTGGACTCAATATCCAAGTATGGTAGACGTATTGTACTTGGGAATTGGTTCACATGCTTGTGCATTGTAAAATTTCTTTTATCAAATAAAGCTATGGTGAATGTTATCTATTATCCTTTGTTTTGAATACTCGACTTTCTGTACATCTCAACGTTCCACCTTAGTTGGGGTGTTACAGGATGGGTTGGCAGAAAGTTCGCTACACGGGTCTCATCGAAAATCACGGGTGTTAAATTATAAAAACTTTTATTCTCACATGTGTTTGTGTTTAGAGCATGGTCTCTGGATATGCAACCCAACCTTGAGTTCTGGCGTATGTCTCTTAACGATACTTACGTATCCGTAGCGAACCGCTGGCCGGACGCTTAAAATACACTTTCGTATGATCACCTGATGTGTGGATAGAGTTGCAATTCTAGACCGTAGGAGTATGTTTTGTCAAGGGACTCATAAGTATAACGAAATGAAAACCTCATGGAAAACCAATGGCGTGAGTGTTTAAGTGGACAAATATACCAATAATCATTGTGGAATATTGCTTATGTTGCCAATAATAATTGTGAAGCTTGCTAGTAGATTGTATGCTTAGTAGGAACGAGCTTAAGGTCAATTGGAATGATAGAAGTGTTAAAGAGGTGAACACAAGCATAGGGAGGATTCTAATTGTAACCGAAAGATGGTTTTGCCCTAGATTAGTAGAATTTTCTGATTTCGTCTAAAACTTTGCTCATTAGTTTTTAAGTGCATTTGCTTTTGGTATTCAACACCGCTTGGTTGGAAACTTCCGGATTAGTCTTAATTGTTTGTGACATTTTGTTTGGTTTTGAGGTTGGTGTAAGTGCATACTTGCTTGAGGGCAAGCAAGGTTTAAGTGTGGGGAGATTTGATGTGTCTTAATTTATACATATTTCCCACATCCTATTTGGACGATTTATACTTGTTTTGTAGCAGTTTATACTTGTTTTGTGGTGCGTTATGGTGTTTGCTAGTGATTTCAGGTCTACAGCAGGTACATCGCTCATAAATGGTAGAAAATGGTTCAGGATTGGTCCATATGCACTAACGGATGAAGCTTGACGAAGAACGAAGCTGAAATGCCAAAATCTGACATTCCTCACGACGCGACCAGCACTTCTCGCGGCGTGATGCTTCAGAAAATCACCTTCGTGGCGCGAGTTTTGGGAATCGCGACGCGAGAAATTTCTCTACATTCACATGCTCCAGTTTTTGAGCATCTCGCGGCGCGACCAGCACCCCTCGCGGCGCGACTTCTACCTGAAAACACTATTTTCTCTCTCCTAGGGTATAAATACCAGCCCCCACTCAACCCAAAACCTAATCTTGGACACTCCAGCCTCCACACTTAGTTCCCAGCCGATTTTGAAAGGTTTTCAAGGGTTTTTCATCATCCAAACTATTTTGAAGACTCGAAGATTAATTTTGGCTATTGTTACTTATTGTAGCTCGGTTGTAACCTCGATTTGGATTATTTCTCTATATTTGGTACATTATGTTCTCCTTTTTATTTGAATCTTTAGCTCTTTTCATTATGAGTAGCTAAATCTCTATACATCTATGAAGATGAAGTGAACAATTAGTTATGGTTGCATAATATTTTGAATTCAAGTTGGTTTTACTTAACATTTTGTCAAGATCTTAATGAAGTGATTTCTTTTACTTAATCTTGTGTTCTTGGTGATATTTGTGTTTTTTGATAGTGGTACTAGTTGAATACAAGTATTATTTTAGTTGTTTGTCTATGAACAACTCTTGCTAGGTCATGGTATGATAGTAAAGATACAAGTTTAATAGAAATTACTTGTTAAGTGGATTTAACGGTTGGTGGTACCACGTTTCTTTCACAAAGATAAAATTGTTATTTAAATAATCAAACAAACTAGTTAGTTCGAGGAATTGTAATAGGGTTGGTGGTACCACTTGTTGCAAGAAATTGGATTGATTAGGTGATTGAGTCGATTTTACAAATGGAGTGCACCCGGTTGTGTTTTTGTATTGTCACGATTATTATCACCAACACTAAAGAATTTTGAGCTTAACCTATATGCAACCTAGACTTTTTGTGTAGCGGATTCGACATAGATGGCTTTTTAATTATTTGTTTACAACTCAAACTCCTTTCGTGTGCTCTCGATTAATACCGGTTGAGTACTTTACTTTACTCGTTAATTACATAGCTTTCAGAAACGCAAAGTGACAATTCGGTCACACCAAACTTTTTACTTGTTTCGCATTTTTACAACCTTTAGTACAACAATCAGTCCTTGTGTTCGATCCTGGTCTTGCCAGTTAGCTATATTACATACGAACGGGTACACTGCCCGTAAGTGTGTTGTAGTCAGTTAGCGGTAGATCTTGTTATAAATTTTAAACTCGATTTCACACATTACAGTCCTAGTGGGAACCAATTCATCTTTATCATTTAAAACTACGGTCATCCCACCCTTCTTCAGTACACAATGTACCGGACTTACCCATGAACTATCCGAGATGGGGAATATGATTCCCGCATCAAGCAACTTAATTATCTCTTTTTTAACCACATCCTTCATGTTGGGGTTCAACCTACATTGCCTTTGCACAACCGGCTTAAAATTATCAATAAAGTTTATGGTGTGCTTGCAAAATTCTGGACTTATACCCGGAATATCGGAAATTTTCCATGCAAAGGCCTTTTTATGGGCCTTTAGGACGGTCATAAGTCTAGATTTCTCATCCTCCATTAATGAGGACGAGATGACAACAGGTAAAAGAGATGTACCTTCCAAATATGCATACTCAAGATGATCCGGAAGCGGTTTGAGTTCCAATTCGGTAGGAGGATTCTCTACCGAGGTTAGCACCCGTGTGCTATCACTAGTGGTGATCTCTTCAAAACTTTCATCTTCCGGAGGCGTTTCATCAATACTTAACGCCATGATCTCTTGCATCATCTCTCCAACCAACTCTTGCTCTTCTTCACTGCAAGCTAACAATTCTTCACCTTCTTCCATGTCCAAGAAATCCATGAGCTCCTTCTCCAAAGCATCTTCTTCTTCAATCACATCTAACCTGAAACAAGTTTCATCACACGAGTAAGGGTGCTCTAGTGCTCTATCAACATTGAAAATGACTCGGTCATCACCGACCCCTAAGGAAATCTCCTTAGCCTTAATTCGGATGATAGCATCCGCGGTCGTAAGGAATGGTCGGCCAAGAATGAGGGGGACTTTAGCGTCCGCTTCCATCTCAAGAATAACAAAATCGACCGGAAATATCATGTGCCCTACTTTAATTTGCAAATTCTCCGCTATCCCCATGGGATATTGGAAAGAACGATCCGCGAGCCTAATGCTCATGCGGGTAGGGGTCAACTCTCCTAAGGACAACTTCCTATACACAGAATAAGGCATCAAATTAATGTTGGCCCCAAGATCGGCCAATGCCTCACACAAGTATGCACCAAAAGAACAAGCAATTAGAAAACTCCCTGGGTCTTCCAACTTGGGAGGAATCTGATTCTGGATGATAGCAGAACATTCGGCACTCATGACTGCAGTCTTCGCCTCTTCCAACTTCTTCTTATCACTAACAAGTTCCTGCATTAAGAGGGGTGTACTTCTGTCTTGATCCTTGATTATTTGACTGAGGCCTAGGGTTCTGCTGAGTGTTGCTCGGTAGTGTACCGGGCTGCCTATTAGTTTCCTAGCCTTTCAATCCTTCCTTCTAAATCTTTAATAGTGGCTTGTTGATTCTTTGCTCCTTGATCAAACTTATGTCCGAGCCCATCCAATCGAGTAGTCAAAGCGTCCAACACAGAAATCACCTTCTTGGACTCTTCTGCAACTTGTTCATTGGTTGCCTTCTGGACACCTATAAAGTCCTTCACTATCTCTCTTAGTTCTGAATCTGCGCCTCGCTGATTGTTGAACCTGCTAAACCTGTTACCACCATAACCAGAACTGTTAGTATTAAAAGAAGAAGAAGTAGGGTAAGAACTACCTGACGGTCGGTTTTGATAACCGGTATTTTGGTTGAAATTCCCTTGATTCTGAACGTAACTAACATCTTGAACTGGTTTATCCGGGCAATCCTCCGTATAATGCAAGTCCCCACAATGATCACAACCGTCAGCCATAACCTTAACATCTCTTTCAAGGCTCTTGAATCTGCTATCTTGATTATCAAACCTCTCATTCATTTGCTTCGAGAGAGCCTTGACTTCAGTAACAAGTTTTGAGTCCTCACTACTTTCCACCTTAGCCACAGTGCTTCTACTGGATCTCTTGTCTCGGTCCTCATCTCTGGTTGAATACTCCTTCGCCATATCTTCAAGAATCTTGTATCCTTCATTCGGGGAAATGTTGTTTAGACTACCCCCAAATGCATAAACGAGCTCCCTTTTAGTCTTTCTATCCAGGCCATCATAGAAAATCTCAAAACTTTCTTCAGTACCCATACTGTGTCCGGGGCAATTCCTTAGCATTTCCTTGAACCGTTTCCATGCATCAACAACATCCTCACCATTGTCTTGAGTAAATCCTCTGATTTTATTTTCCAGTTGCCTTTGAGTTCTTAATGAATAGAACTCATCAATAAAACCTTCACGAAGTTCGGCCTAAGTGGTGAATGAGTTATCGGGTAACTCCTTAAACCAAGCAGCTGCATCTCCAATGAGAGTTAATGGAAATAGCTCAAGTTTAACAGCTTCAGTTTGCCCTTGACCATACTGATATAACCTGCAAATCTTCTCAAACCTCTCAAGATGTGCATAAGGGTCGGTTCTTCGAATCCCATCAAACTTGTCCTCTTCAACACTCTTGAGGTGATTACCTTTCAAAGAGAAATCTACCGAAATTACAGGAGGGTGGATAGCTGTGCCCCGGTTATTCGGTATGTTTCTTCTTCGTTCCCCGTAAGGACGGGCGTTCGGATCCAACGGTTGTTCATCACCCATTCCGTTTCTCCTCGGTTGTTGATTAATATTAAGGTTGGTTCGAGGTATGACAATACTGCTCGGTTCAGGTGTTTGAATTTTCTCTTCTGTATCTGAGTCTGAGTCTTCTCCTGTCCCAAACACTCTACCTGCTTCTTTCAACCTATTAACCAACTGATCTTCTGATTACTGGGCGGGTGGAACTTGATCTGCGGTTTCTGAATCTATTTTGACTGGTGTGGATGGTTCTTGGTTATCTCTTGATACAAGTCGACGTCTGACTTTCCCTGGATTAGATAATGGGCTAAGCAAAGGTCGGCCAGAAGCTCTTATGTTCATCAACTAGCAAGAACCTGCACAATCACCACAAACAAACCGTCAACCGCACCTGTGGTATAATTAAAAGAAAATAAAATACAATCTATCTAGTAAAACAATAACTTTCTCACAAATGAATGTGAAAAAGGATCGAACTACAAAATAAAACAACTACGTAAACAAAAGTCCACGGCAGCGGCGCCAAAAACTTGATGTGTAATATCGAGTTTATAAACTTTTAAACAAGTAATACCAAATAACGACTACCACACACTATTGGGCAGTGGACCCAATCGTATATAGTATAGCTAAGTGGTAAGACCAGGTCGAACACAAGGACTCTGAAAGCAATTGTTAAAATTAAGTAATTCAAATAGATAGGGGGTTTTGTGACCAAATTGTCACTTTGCAACAAGTAAAAGTAAATAAATTAAATCCGGTATGACCGGGGCAGGGTTCGTCTGAAGACGAAAGTAAAAATAATTTGTATGACAATAATTTAAAAGGCATCCATCTTGATTTCGCTCATCAACATGTTAAGATTGCACATAAGTGAAGTTCAAATCCAAATTAAGTTGATTAAATAACCGAGACTCAAACCAAGCACCAACCCCGTACCCGTTAAGTTAATGACATAATTTGACTCTCTTGTTTAAACTAGTTTCGTTACAAAGACCGGTACCCCAAGACATCTTTTATAACTTCCCTAATCAAACAATTGTTTTGGTTATTGAAATAACAATTATACCTATCGATTGTACCCAACCGTTAACACATTTCCCCCTATTATCATTGAATGATTATCTACCGTACCCGTTATAGATCCAATTATTTGTACCCAAATAATCAAAACGACATATATGCAATCAATAATTACCATTAAAGTCGCACATATATCACCAATCAATCCAAGATAAAATAGAAGAGAGAAATACGCTAAGAACTCGGTATAACGTTAAATGAAATCAACATTGAATTATTAAAATTGTGCAATCCTTACATATTGTCTCACTCCATCAAGATGGATGATAAAGTGATTAGCCACTCATATTAAATATGAAAGAACAAATCAAAATAGAAGAATTCATCGTTACCGAATACAAAGAATTGAAAGCTAATAACGAAATTGATCCAATCGTGCTTGAATTCCTTAAAGATGATTCAAAATATGAAAATATCTGGAAAAAGGTCTTCAAAATCGGCTGGGAGAAAAGAAGAAGGGTTTTGGGATGTTTTTGCATGCTATTTATACTTCCCTAAAATTTGTCCAGAATCGGCACCTATTGCGGCGCAACTAGGGTAGTTGCGGCGCAATAGGTCTTTGACCGCGTTGACCGTTGACTTCCATTGACTCGTGGCTGGCTTAAACTTGAAGGCATTGCGGCGCAATGAAGATCATTGCGGCGCAACTTAACTTTCTGAAAATCCATTGTGGCGCAATTTTCCTGGTTGCGGCGCAATCAGGTTTGACTTGAACGTTGACTTTGACTTTCGTTGACCGAAGCTGGCTGGGTATTGAAGGCATTGCGGCGCAATGAAGATCATTGCGGCGCAACTTAACTTTCTGAAAATCCATTGTGGCGCAATTTTCCTGGTTGCGGCGCAACATCTAGTTGCGGCGCAATTAACCTTTTTCCAGCTTTGACTTTTGTTGACTTTCTGCAATCCTCATCCAAATGCTTACGAAATCCTTCGTTAGCACTTATTTCACCTCAACAATGTCGTTTTTACCAGAATTACGCTTAAAGACCTGTCAGTAACCTGAAACACTAACAAATACCATAAACGCACCAAATGTATACTAAAACGACTCATAAACCATGCTAAATCAACTAAATACAATGTGGGAAATGGGTATAAAATACGACACATCATACACTCATTCCACATATTAAGGGGTATCCCCGCTTGAAACATAAGGGCTCTTGCAACATTAAGCAAGTGCCTATGTTTCCTCTCAACAATACCAATATGCTGTGGGGTATAGACACAAGATGTTTGATGTATTATTCCATTTTGTTTCATGAAGTTATTCATTTTATGATTGACAAACTCACTTCCATTATCACTTCTGAAAATCTTAATTTTCTTGTTAAACTGATTATACACAAGACTGTGATAATTGACAATATTTTCAAACACTTCTTCTTTGTTTTTTAAAAGATATACCCACTTAGCTCTAGAGTAATCATCAACAATGGTAAGAAAGTACCTAAAACCTTCCTTACTTTGAACCCTGTAAGGGCCCCAAAGATCCAAGTGAACCAAATCACCAAGATTGGTGGTTTTATGATCACTTAAAGGGAAGGGTTCCCTAGTCTGCTTGGCCTTATGACAAACTTCACAGTAAGAACTGTGAGTGGTATTATCAAGTTTGAGTTTGTCTTTCAGAACAGTAAGGACTTGGTCAGCAGGGTGACCAAGTCTGCAATGCCAAGTAAACTTAGAAATATTACAAATAAAAGAATAATTTAAGCATGTCATATTGCTCTTACCACACTTAAGTTCATCAAACAAGTAAAGTCCATCACATTCATTACCAATCCCCACAGTTATCCTGGTACTCAAGTCCTGAACATAACAATGATACTCATCAAAGCCTATAAAAAGTTTGCTATCTCTAGCCAAATTGTGCACAGAAAGAAGATTAACACAGTATTCTGGAACAACAAGAACCCTAAATAGAACAATGTAATCAGTTAACTTTAAGTCACCAATTTTAACAACTTTGGCTTTAGTGCCATTAGGATGACCAACAGTAAGACCAAGACTAGAAACATCAACAACATTGAACATGTTTTTATCAGAGTTTGTCATGTGCTGATTAGCACCTGAATCAGAAATCCAGCCTTTGGCAGGTTTTTGTGAAGTATTAACTTGATTAGAGCAGAAAAATTGTTCAAAATTAGAATTAAAAAAGGCATTTGAGTTGAAAAAGGTAAAGCTACCTGCCATATTAGCCTGGGCAGAATTATGCAAAGTGTTTTCATTAATCATTTTGATCAGTTGATTAATCTGCTCATGAGTGAAAGGAGAGGATACATGACTGGCAGGAACAGAACTGGAGGATGGAAGATAAGCAGCAGGATTTTGAATCTCTGCAGCATGATTACTAGCAGGATTTTTCACAAAAGGAGAGAAGGAATTTCTTTTAACAAAAACCACCATTAGGTCTATAAGAACTGCCACCATAACCAGGAGGATAACCAACCACTTCATAACATTTTTCAATAGTATGACCAATTCTATGACACTTAGAACATTTCAGGTTAGGATTTGGTCCCCTTCTAGTGTCAAAGTTTCTGTTATCAAAAGATCTTCTTTTATTTTCAAAAGATTTAGCAATGAAAGCAGAATTTTGAGGTTGAGGATGAACCTCAACAGGTGTAGACCTATGAGATTCCTCCCTTGAAATGATTGCAAAAGCTGTTTTGACACTAGGAAGAGGATCTCTTGTCAGAATATTGCTTCTAATGGGCAAGTAAATTTCATCCAAGCCCATTAGAAACTGCATAAGTTTAATTAACTGATGATGTTCCTGAATTCCTTTGGCAGCATTGCAAGTACAAACAGGTAATTGAATCAAAGAATCAAATTGTCTCCACAAAGCATTTAATCTATGATAATAATCAGCAAGTGTGCTACCATTTTGAGTAAGAGAGTTGATTTTATGATGAAGATTAAATGTTATAGAGCCATCAACTTTATCATATGTTTCTTTAAGTTCTTCCCAAACCAAAAAAGCTTCTTTAGAAAAGACTTGACCCAAGTAAACATCATCAGACAGAGAACCAAGAATCCATGAAAGCACAACAGAATTACATCTATCCCATTGTTTAGCAAGTACATCATTATCAACAGGTTTTTCACAACTTCCATCAATAAAACCAAGTTTGTTTTTAGTTTCCAAAGCAAGTTCCATAGCACAAGCCCATATTTTATAATTTTCAGTGCCTTTTAACTTCAAACTAATCAAAGGGACACCAGATGTGTCACTAGCATGCAAATATAGAGGATCACCAAAATCAAGACTGCTAATAAGAGTACCAAACACATTGACACCATTTTCAAATTCAGTATTAGGAGGTCTAAGATTATCATCCACATAACCATCCATTATAACAAACCAACAGAGAACACAACTTTAAGCAGATAATAATAAAGAAACAAAGAAGCCAGATTCAAGAACACTCAAGTGTCTTGACAGGTATGTTCAAGAATCCTCTCTTCTACCAAAAAAGGTTAGAGACATATCAAATATCAATTAAAACTCACATAAAATTTTATCACAACTCGAGAAGATTCAATAACAATCTCACAATAGACAGAAATACACATCTTGCAGACAAATAACACAGATTAATAAGAATCACACAAACAAGAGAGATCCCAACTGATAGGCCAAGCCTTTCCCACTCAGAGCACTCCAAGTGAGAAACGGTTTGCTACTAGAAGGGTAGGAGAGAAGGAATTTCTTTAACAAAACCACCATTAGGTCTATAAGAACTGCCACCATAACCAGGAGGATAACCAACCACTTCATAACATTTTTCAATAGTATGACCAATTCTATGACACTTAGAACATTTCAGGTTAGGATTTGGTCCCCTTCTAGTGTCAAAGTTTCTGTTATCAAAAGATCTTCTTTTATTTTCAAAAGATTTAGCAATGAAAGCAGAATTTTGAGGTTGAGGATGAACCTCAACAGGTGTAGACCTATGAGATTCCTCCCTTGAAATGATTGCAAAAGCTGTTTTGACACTAGGAAGAGGATCTCTTGTCAGAATATTGCTTCTAATGGGCAAGTAAATTTCATCCAAGCCCATTAGAAACTGCATAAGTTTAATTAACTGATGATGTTCCTGAATTCCTTTGGCAGCATTGCAAGTACAAACAGGTAATTGAATCAAAGAATCAAATTGTCTCCACAAAGCATTTAATCTATGATAATAATCAGCAAGTGTGCTACCATTTTGAGTAAGAGAGTTGATTTTATGATGAAGATTAAATGTTATAGAGCCATCAACTTTATCATATGTTTCTTTAAGTTCTTCCCAAACCAAAAAAGCTTCTTTAGAAAAGACTTGACCCAAGTAAACATCATCAGACAGAGAACCAAGAATCCATGAAAGCACAACAGAATTACATCTATCCCATTGTTTAGCAAGTACATCATTATCAACAGGTTTTTCACAACTTCCATCAATAAAACCAAGTTTGTTTTTAGTTTCCAAAGCAAGTTCCATAGCACAAGCCCATATTTTATAATTTTCAGTGCCTTTTAACTTCAAACTAATCAAAGGGACACCAGATGTGTCACTAGCATGCAAATATAGAGGATCACCAAAATCAAGACTGCTAATAAGAGTACCAAACACATTGACACCATTTTCAAATTCAGTATTAGGAGGTCTAAGATTATCATCCACATAACCATCCATTATAACAAACCAACAGAGAACACAACATTAAGAAGATAATAATAAAGAAACAAAGAAGTAGATTCAAGAACACTCAAGTGTCTTGACAGGTATGTTCAAGAATCCTCTCTTCTACCAAAAAAGGTTAGAGACATATCAAATATCAATTAAAACTCACATAAAATTTTATCACAACTCGAGAAGATTCAATAACAATCTCACAATAGACAGAAATACACATCTTGCAGACAAATAACACAGATTAATAAGAATCACACAAACAAGAGAGATCCCAACTGATAGGCCAAGCCTTTCCCACTCAGAGCACTCCAAGTGAGAAACGGTTTGCTACTAGAAGGGTAGGAGAGAAGGCTTACAGAGGGGTCGCCAACAGTAATTCCAATATTCAAGAAAGGGACATAATCAAGGCAACAATATACTCCAATAATATCAAGTATCCACCCAACTAAGGATAGATATAAAAGATAGGAGAGATATGCCAAACAAACAAACCCTAATCTAAAGAGATTAGATCTGTTTTTGACAAAAGACAGCAACAAGTGTCAAGATCCAAGATCTATAAAGATCTGAGCCCTAACACAAGCAGATAAGAAAAAGATTTAAATAATAAGTAATAAATATTTATCAAAAAAGATTTCGATATAAGATATAAATAGATATATGTATATATTTTGTATATAATGATGAAGAACTGTGTCAAAAATATATATATGAGCCTAAGCTCTGATACCATGTAGAAAAGTATAGATGCATATATAATATAGACACTCTTTAACACAGCAGATAGGGAATTAACAAATCATGATTAAAACTGGGTTTAATTACAAGCAGAAACAAAGAACATAAACGATTACATCGAAATAGTTTTAGGGTTTTCTCAACGGTAAAAAGGCTGCATCAAAGAGGTGCTCTCTACAGTTGCCATAAGGGGTATATATACATCAACCCTAAACCAATATTACACTTCAAGTCCTCCATCTTTGACAATCTTCTAAACTGCTCCTCCTAGCTATCTTGATCAAAATGTCCAGCTTCAGCCCCTCACTTCTCTTTAGTCAACACTTTAGATCCATTAACTGCATAACAACATTTTAAGTTAGAAGTTAATTTGGTAATTTAACAATATCCCAGCCAACTCATAATTATCTCACACATTTAATATACATATAATATACAAGGCATGTATATCTCCAATACATGTCAAGTATATCTCTTCCCATACAATTAGGGATTCCCCCTAATCTCCCAATTGTCATACAAGGCAAGCTCCCTCTATATAAATAGGACTTAACCTTGATGGGGGATTCATCCTCATATCTCCTGTGAAATGGTTCCATCACCCACACAAACACATTTACATTACATGGCGTTAAGCATCACTATGCTTTATACCTCTGGGAATCGCCAACAAACCTCTAAATTAATTATTTATTCCCCCGGGGTGATAACCCGCTGTTTGATGAACAAACCATATTCATAAGCTAGAATCATGGATTATGTGTTAAAACATGTTAATCAAAGTAAAACACTTAACGGTCTTCAATAAAGACCCCAACTAGCAATATAAAAATGCGATATGCATTATTTGATGTTTCTATACAGATAGATCATAGATGTATGATTGCCCATCAATAAAAATATAATGCAAATAAAAAAATTTAATAACTCTAGTCTTTAATTGGTGTTTTTGACACTATGAAATAAATTATAATCCTCATTTTCCCACTTCATTGACATTTGATAATTCATAAAACATTGAAAACTTACTTTCATACCGATTATTTGGACCAACCATTAAATCTAATCGAAACATATTAACATTGATTATTTTTATTTTCTTTAGAACATCGTTTACAACGTATTAACATAATTTATTTGAATTACGAACGATCAAAAAAATTCTCAAAACCACAAGACCATTCTCGAAATTTAAGTGGATATTAGATGTTATAAAAGGTCATCTGCAATCATGTTTCAATCTTTATTTTTAAACTAGTTGGTAGGTAACAACTATTTTCGAAACTTGCAAAATTATATATTATGCAAACAAAAAAAGTGATCTCTCTGTACATGCTTAAAATAAAAAAAAAAGCTAATAGAAGGTAAATAGAGAAAACCTTTGATGACCAAAGTTGAAAGACCCAGAAATTTGGTGGTAAAACTTAAATGCCCCAAAAGTCTCTTGTAGCTAAAAATGTCTTAAATAAATTGTTATATATATATATATAATAATATAGAGAAAAAAGAGTATTTTATAATATATTCTTTTTCTAGAAAAATCACATCTCCAACCATTACTTTTTCTTTGGACCATTTCTCCAACCATTACTTAAAAGAGTTAATTACAGAAATCGTTTCTGTCGTGATACCCTGCTTGTAGGTAGGGGTGTTCAAAACTATCCGTATCCGAATCCGTTATCCGAAAATCCGATCCGATTTTATCCGAAAAGTCGGATATCCGAAATTTCGGATATTTCGGATATCCGAAATTTCGGATTCGGATTCGGATATTGATTTTTGAAAATTTCGGATATTTCGGATATCCGAAATATTTCTGATATCCGAAATATCCGAAAACCTTATTTTTCAAAAAAAATTCAATATTTTATTATTTAATATCCAAAAATATCCGAAACTATCCGAAATTATCCGAAAATATCCGATACTATCCGAAAATGTCCGAGAAATCTATAGTCAATATCCAAAAATATCCGAAAAATATATATATTTCTTAAAATTCGGATACTTCGGATAGTTCGGATATCCGATTTCGGATATCCGAAATTTCGGATATTTCGGATATCCGAAATTTCGGATTCGGATTCGGATAGTGATTTTTGAAAATTTCGGATATTTCGGATATCCGAAATATCCGAAAACCTTATTTTTCAAAAAAAATTCAATATTTTATTATTTAATATCCAAAAATATCCGAAACTATCCGAAATTATCCGAAAATATCCGATACTATCCGAAAATGTCCGAGAAATCTATAGTCAATATCCAAAAATATCCGAAAAATATATATATTTCTTAAAATTCGGATACTTCGGATAGTTCGGATATCCGATTTCGGATATCCGAAAATTTCGGATATCCGAACTTCGGATATCCGAAATTTCGGATATATGTTCGGATATTGAAATCCACTATCCGAAATTTCGGATATCCGACTTTGAACACCCCTACTTGCAGGGTTCATCCCTAACTTTAAAAAATTACAGTTTTAGTCCAAAAAACTTTGTTACGTCAACAGTTTTAGTCCTGGCCATAAACGTCCGTTTAAAACCAGGTCACGTGATTCGCACGTGATGGGTAATTTAGTCATTTCATTAATATATGGACCAAAAGTGTAATTAACTCTAACTCCTTCAACTATCATCATCATCATCATCATCATACATCATTCATACATCTCCTAACAACCAAATCTATTTCCATTCAGAAATTTATACATACATCTATATATCAGATTTTTTTTACATACATACATCTATATATCAAATTTATACATAAATCAGATCTATATATATACATATAAATCAGATCTATATATCAAATTTATACATAAATCAGATCCGACAGTGGATGGGAGTGGTGGTGGTAGGAACCGATCGATCTACCTTTTCTTCAAGATCTATATATATACACATATCCATCTACATCTATGTATATATGGGGTGGTGCAAGTGGTGGTGACCGGAAGTGATGATGGTTAAGAACATATCTTGTTCAAAGAGAAAAATAGAGAGATAGGTAGGATTGTTTATTATTATCAACCATAACATTATTAATTGGGTTTTGTTATACATCTATTTTAGGATATGTGTATTAAATATTTGCTTTTGATTTCTGGGTTTTTTATGAATTTTAACTTTTATGTTAATTTATTGTTGATGATGATGATAAAGGTTGAAGAAAGTTGGACCAAAACTGTAATTTTTAAAAGTTAGGGATGAAAGCTGCAAGTGATAATTCACAACAGGGATGATTTCTGTAATTAACTTTGGGTATTATAAAGGCAATTTACGAGATTACCCATCACGTGCGAATCACGTGACCTGGTTTTAAACAAACGTTTATGGCCAGGACTAAAACTGTAGCCGGAACAAAGTTTTTTGGACTAAAAGTGTAAATTTTGAAAGTTAAGGATGAAACCTGCAAGCTGAGTACCACGACAGGGACGATTTTTGTAATTAACTCTACTTAAAAAGAGTAACTTATGTTTGGTTAATCATTTTTCACTTGATACATGTATAATTAGTTGTTGCATCAACCTTGAATAAGCTTTAACCAAACACTCGAATTTAACTCGTCTGACCAGACTCGACCGATCGTATAATGTTATTCCAACCCATACGGTTTCGGATCAAAACGAACTGTTAAAACACACTATCTCGTAGAAGTTCTCATTCCTTTCTCATTTCCAAATGATTGATAATATAATATACTTATGACAATATATATATATAGGGGTGGGATAAATTGAGTCCAACTTAATTTGAGTCCAAAAAGGGTCCATGTAACTTACACATGTGTAAGTCGTGGTGGCGGTGGTCGTCGTCGCCGGAAAATCATGGTGGTGGTCGGAGATGATGGTGGTGGTGGTAGGAGGTGGTTGGAATTTGAGGAGATGGAAGAAAATCAATGGACTCAAATTGGACTCAAAATAAGCTAGACTCATTTTATCTTTTCCCTATATATATATATATATATATATATATATATATATATATATATAGTCAAAAGTTAAAATGAGAACTAAAAAAATGTCGAGAACCATGAGAACTACTATTTCATTAATATATGTAGGGATATTATTGTAATTTTATAAATACAATTTAATTAGTTATTAATTGAAATTAAAAACCCCATAAATAGCTCATTTAGTTATCTCTATTTCATTTATTTTCTTTTTTTCTCTCTCCGTTGCTTTAATAATTTAACAAAAGTTCAAAATATGCTAATGTCCCTTATACTTGTAATTGCTTAAAAATTCAATTTTGTCCACATCGCTTCTGATCTCATATTATTGGAAATCCTACACGGATAACAGAATTCCTCATAACTCATCTCATTACTAATCTCATATTATTACGTAAACTATATTATAACACATTTGTACCATACAAATACATGTGATACGTACAATTGACAGACACCTGTATAGTGTGTACACCGAACCACACATGTGTTCATATACCATTATCACACATGAAGTATACAAACACATGTGCACACAGACAGAAACACGTGTACACCGAACCACACATGTGTTCATATACCATTATCACACATGAAGTATACAAACACATGTGCACACAGACAGAAACACGTGTACACCGAACCACACATGTGTCCACATTAAATTGAAAAATAGAAATGAGACAATTAATTAGTATAAAGATCATTTAAAAAGCTCAAACTCCGTAATACAAAAACAATATGGTAAGCATCATATTATATTCAAAATTAGTAAACCATAATACTGGTAACTCGAATGCAAAAAAATGGGAATAGAAGTTAATATAGGTCCTTGATTTTTGGTGGGTTACCGTTTCTTTTTTTAATTTAAATATATAATCTGATTGTTCATATTCCTTTTGTACCCTTTTAATTGTCTCATGTGTTTAATTGGGTGATTTTAATTACAAAAATGCCATTGATACTTATTAACCTTTGATTTACTTAATCTAATGGCTATGATTAGTTCTCGTAGTTCTCGACAATTTTTTATTTCTCACAATAACTTTACTCTATATATATATTTCAACTTTTAATAATATAAAAAGAATATTGTCCATCCACAAATATGATAAATACTCCCACAACACAGTACAAAACTTCACCAAACCTGAATTCATGAAGGCCTGAAGGTTGCAATTTCAAATGGACCATCATCATAATCTTGATCCAGCTAGCATGTGCACCCTAAATATTGTACAAGGTATTGTCTCACAAATTGTTCGTCTTCGTCTTCATTTCCGCGTGAAGAAGGGCTGAAGCGGGAGGTATAATAACTTACTAGAACTTTTAACTCATGTGTCTACTTTACGGACCTCACACCGATATTTTTTACACGGAAACGGTACTGAGGTTGTGAATCTTCATCATCGTCGTCATCATCTTCACTGCTATCATCTTCGACTTTGTCCCATCTTGAATAATCAAGACGTGAATGCCCTTTAGGCTTCGGAATTGCCTCCCTGAGGCTTTCTGTTTGAGGGGCAGCAGTGATGCCACTTTTAAAGTCTTTCGGGTTTCTGACCTCATTTTTCGGCACAGGTCCCTTCGAGTTATCGCTATGGTTTCCTTCTACTCCTGATGAAGCACACTCTTCATCTTTATCAGGTTCTCCCAATGACGTAGATTCTTCATCTTTGTTGTTTTCTTCCAATGAAGCACATTCTTCATCTTTATATTCTTCATCATTCTCTTCATTGTAATCTTCTTCCTCTTCTAGCTCAGTTTCAGCCTCGGGTATTGGAGCGAGGGACTTTCCTTGACCAAAAGGATAACAAAAGACAACAAAATTTGAGAACAGATCTGTGCGGGATCTATAGATGATTTTTTTGCAAATAGTATTGAGGGGGTACCAATTGAGTCTTTAAACGCGCTTCAAGATCTTGATACACTTCAGATGAAGGGTTCAACTCAATCAGGCGGTTTACATCAAATAAAGCTGAGTGGTACTCCTTGAGGGTGACCAGAGTTTGAGCCCGTAACATTAATGCTCCTGTATGCTCGTAATCAAACTCAAGCACTGAAGTACATTCCTCTGCTGCCTAAGGTCATAACGAAAATGTCAGTCAACCATTACAGTTAAATTATCATCTGTGAAATTAGATAATTTAATTAAGCTGGGTCTCTTGAATCTTTACTGCATCTCTATGATCCATACAAGATATATCTATCGAAAAAAAGAGGAAGAAGATCATGTTTGTGGGCGTGTGATATGTTATCCGTTTACCATCTCTCATGCGAAGTCACACTATTGCAGCTTATTTATCGTGAAGGGGCTCAGCTGGCAGCCATGTAGGCAAATAAGCTGACAATCATTTTTTAAAGAACAATTTGACTACATCTGGAGCAGTCAAATGCTTTAAACAGCCAACTGTTATGACTTATGACAGTGGTAGTCTAACGATGATCGTCAATTATTGGTGCCATTAAAATGTATGATTGCTTATCAATAACTCAACCAGATATGTACGCCTATTAATCAACTATTGAAGAGTATTTTAGAAAATTTAGACAATATAACATGCATCATTACTTGTCATTTTACCACCATTTAACAAAGATGTATGATCATTATGTTATGACAATCTTTAAGTCATCACAGATTATGGAAATCACCACTATGCTTATGCTTCTATTCATCCTGATTGAACATCTGACTTTCCATTAAGTCATCATGGAACAAAGCCCACACGTTAAATTGAGAATATACTTTAGTCCATGTTCTATTATACTAAAAAGGGCTGAGCTTTAATCACCTATTTAAAAAAAACCAAGCATTTTAGGAAGAGAAAACAGTCAAGAATTTATTTTGGCTTTGCCAACTGCATTCACGTCAAAGTAAGCATATTAAATTCAGGTTACTCAACTAACAAGATTATGAAGATGCGTGGACCAATTGTGTCCATGTGATAATGCAGATGCTAAAAGAAGGTACAGTTAGCCTTGATTAACTTCATAAACCCCTAAATTCAACTGGGCCAACTAGAAAAGGCGAGATGAACGGGTTGAGTAACAGGTTGAAACAGATTTTTGTTGAAGTAGGCAAGTTTCTACTAGTGTTCGAAACAGGTTGGGTTGCCCCAATCTTTTTTAAATATATAGAGGAGGCTGTAAGTGTTGATAATAGACTTTGGGCGACTTTCAACCAAATTTTATACGTACAACCCATTTCCCCTTTAGATACAAAATATTATTTGACCTGTTTGAGGTAGAGCAAAACCCAAATCAACCCCTGGGTTGAAACTGCATAAGCTAATAACCTATTAAATCCAAAAGTATTCATATTGCAACCTATATCCCAGATATTCAAATTGAATCACAGCTATATAATATTGAATGTAAGGCTCAAAATTACGATGTATGCATATGCCTTCAACACAAGAGACCAAATTTGTAGCAGAAAGCATATATGGCACAGGAGACAGCTTATATGTCAAAACATTTGATCTATTTTCTTATTACATTCTATGCACGATGGGATTAGAGCCTATTTGTATACATATCGTGCAAACATGTATTGACGAGCTTGCTTAAAAACATATGTCCAGTGCAAATAGTAATCCTCCCAATTAACCATCTTGTAAACAATCGAGGACTTTTACAAAAGTTATAGAATAGGCTATTAAAGTACTCCAATGGGTTAGTTACCTAGATGCTATCATTCTACTAATTTCTTCTGTTTAAGTTTCACCAGATCAATATACAAAATTAAATCACTACACGATTACATTCACACCTCACGATTATATTCATCTATAAAAGTTTGAACCCAAAAACACTTGGGTAGTTGGGTTGGTGGTTCACCTCGATACCAGCTTATTAGCTAGACGGATTGACCGACCTTTCCTTCGGTTTAGAATACTATTGTTTAACTATCAAATGTAATGCTTACTCCCTCCCATTAGATCTCGTAGAATACGGTAAACTATCTGAGTATCAATTAAATATCTAAAATAACATCATCATCATCAACACCTAAAATCAATATCCTTAACTAAAATGCTGTTCTAAAATAAAAAAATCCTTAACTAAAATCTTGAATTTATATATATTTATTTTACCTTAAACTTCCTAACAAGAGTAGATAAGACAAGTCTAGTAAAAATCAGACATATGTATGTATATAGGTCCCACATATGAATTACATAAGCTATAGTTACTAGAACTAAAAAAAATCAAATTTCAAATTAAAAAAAAAAAAAAAGACAAAAAGAAAGAAAGGAAGAAAAAGTTACCTTTTTAAAGAGATGGAGTTTAAGGAAACAAGCAGCACGATTGCTATGAAGAGCGATTTTTTGGGGAACAGATTTAGCGAAAGAAAGAGCAAGGGTGTAATTCTCAAGGGCCTCTTCATATTTTCCATCTCTATACATCTGATGCGCGCTTTCTATCTTATTATTATTATTCATGTTCATCTTCCTCTCTCTATATCATATCAAACAAATTAAGATATATAACATATATAGATTTAGATATATCTAAACCCCGGATAGATAGATAGCTTAGATTTGTTTCTGGCTGTCTCTATAGTTTTGAGTTTTTTCAGGTTGTATGTGTCTTTGTTCTTGCCGATTCTATTTGACTCCACGTTTTCTTTTGGTTGTTGACTTCTTGTTGCTTTCGTATACGGAAAAACAATTTATAAATTTTATTAATTTAATATTTAATCCATTAAATAAACTATTACGAGTAGTAATTAGCTAACGTTTTCTTTGGATCAAGGACGCATATATGATGTACCGAAAAAGCTTGGGACTCGTTACCAACGGGAAAAAATAGCATGGGACTCGTTACCAACGGAAAAAATTATCCTTTAATAAATAGCCTAGTAAACATCTTAAAAACTTTAAATTATAATGAGTGTAGTTTATTTATCCTTTGTCCTAATCTTATCATTGGATTCGTGTTATAACCACATAATTAGGAGGGTTTTTAGAAGAATTATTTAGGAGGATTTACATTTTCCTTACCAAAATATAATATCAATCACGGTTTTATTTGGAGTTTAGTATCACTTTTCAGGCTCATTTCCTAATATCATGTTTTCCACATCTTACCAACAAACAATAGTCGGTAACCGTCCTGGTCCTACTTGATATTCAGTACAAGAAAATGGGCCCGAGATGGGATCTAAGTAGTCAATTTTGGTGGTATACGAGTGGTATTTCGGTTTTTGGTCCCCCAGGTAGTATTTTTGTCCATATTTTGGTCCAAATTTCGGTCGCAAGATTTTTGGTGAAGTTTACCAAAATCTCACCGAAATTGACCCAAATTTCGTTCCAAATCTCGGTGGTATACCGATTTTTCAGGATTTTATAACTTTAATAAATTTTTTGGTGTCCCAACTTAACACAACGTAATAAACACTAATTTTTGCATGTGTTAACACTAATTTATCAAATATTGACACTTTTAAGCTTGATTTTTGTATTTCGATTAAGTATTAATTTTTAATTATATATAGATATTGCATAATATTAAAATTACCAAAATCTCACCGAAATTTCGGAAATTTCAAATTTTGATCCTTGTCCGAAACACGTAAATTTCGGTCTTTAACTACATAGAACGGGACTGAAACTTGAGAAATTATGCTCATCTTAGAATGGGACTGAAACAGTGTTACTTAGATATGTGATTATCTGATGGGTTATTTTATTATAGCTTTTCGTTAGCATTATTAATGAAATTGGTTGTTACTATTTAGGGTCTGAATGTAGTTCTCATTATAGCTCAATGGTTGAGCACCAGCTTTACATGCTAGAGGTCTCGAGTTCGAGACATGGGAAAGACATTTAAAGGAATTTAACAAATAAAGTCCTACAGTGAAACAGGTTTGAGTCATGCAGAGGGGGCAAGGTTTTATCCCAATTAAATGTCGTGCCTTCGGGCGGTTTAGTTGGGGGTTTCTCCTCCTACTAGGTATTGAGGGTGGGGGCTCTCTAGCGCGGACCCGGTTAAGACAACATAAGCTAGATCTCTGTTGCGTGCAAATGATCCACACCTTTATAAAAAAATAAAATTTAGGGTCCGAATAATGTAATTGTGTGACAACTATCACCAATAAATAATATGTTTAATATTGTAAAATCTTAATTTTTAACTCAATTATTGGCAAATAAAATACATTTGGATTTTATTAGTTCCGATTCCATCATATTTATCAACTTTTCTTTCTTGTCATCTTTTGTTTTTTATACTAGTATTAATACCTGTGCATGTCACACGGTTGACATAAATTTTTTATAATCTGGATCTTTCTTACAATAATTGTGATTAAACGGAAGCATCGAAAAAATTAGCAAATGTAAGGTTAGGATATAGGAAAAAAGAAAAGTTGGCAGTTGATCCACATATTCTTATTTTTATCGATAGATTAACTTGAATAGGTTAACATGTTATTAGTTATAATTTTATATAAGTTATAGATTAACTCAAATAGATAATAAATTATTTAATGATATATTATTATATATGGTAAGTTGAATATATAGTAAATAGTAAATATGTAAACTTTTTTTTTAACAGTCAATCGGTATTCGACATCAGGGAACACCTCACCGTATAATGGTGAAGCCCTGCACGTACTATAGACTACGAGATGTAGATCATAAGCCGTTACAGGTGATTGAAAGAAAAACCCCAGGACATGTCACTCAAGAGAGTCGAACACATGACCTAAGGTAAAACCAGAGATAACTCCATCAAGTTGATCTGACCTTCATTATCTAAATATGTAAATGTAAATTGATAATTACAGTTTTAAGTAAAAAAGAAAAATTATGAAACAAACAAAATTGACACGTGTCAATCAAGTAGTGACACATGTCGTATTAAAAATACCTCAATCATGTTTTAGTATATTGGTAGATATCATATCATAAAATTTATTAGATATCTACAACTTTTATCTACTTTTAACAATCTTGTTATGTTGATATTGATGAAGACGCTTGGATCACAATTTGGATTGCATATTGCAAATGTGGAACATTTTTGGTATTGGCTTTGGTCACTAGTTGTGTATGCTATGGAATAAGTTTTATGCTTGACTTTAAGATCTAATATTTTATGTAAAATTTGTTGCTATTTATACAACCTTTATATAGTACGGGTATTTGTTTTTATCACATTGTGAACAATTTTGTTTTGAAAGTCGATATAATATTATCAACTTATATATAATAGTAAAATAAATATTTTAATAAGTTAATATTATAAGGTCATAAGATTAGATCACCAAGATACAAATATACAATTACAAAATTTAAGTTTAAAAAAGCAAAATCAGATCAATGGAAATGAGCATCACGTTCCATGACACCAATTATGCAAGAGAACAAAAGCAAAAGGACTAAAAGTGAAACTTTACAGAAATCCGACCGTTAGAAGAGAAAAATTCAAATACCCCAAACCAACGCTCCTGTTTCACATCTATTAACCGTTATTCATTCATTTCCCAAATTTATATCTATATCTATATCTATATTTCACTCTGATATATAATGGCAGCAGCAGTAGCAGATGAACCTAAAAACAACACAGCAATCATGGAACCGTTATTGAAATCGTTACACCCACTTCATGAAATCGCAATGACACCAACCCACAAGCTTCTTTTAAAACAATGGTTGAAAGAAGAAGAACTAATCTTGAATCGTATCGCTCTCAAAGAAACCCAAATCGATTCTGTTAGTAAAGAAATTACTCATCTTTACTGTTTCTTTTTCCTTTTCCATTCCATATCACTCATGCTCCTTTTTTCGTCTTCTTCTTCTTCTTCAAATGGGTCGTCTTCTTGTAATCGATCTTGGATCCCGTCGCTCTGTTCTTTACTCTGTTCTCTCGGGCTGATTTGGGCCGTGAGATATAAGACTGATACAGAAGCCCATTTGGAGAAAATGTTGGAGAGGGAAAAGGAAGATGGGAATTTGTTGGGAAAGTGTGTTGATGAGTTGAAAAAGAAAGGGTTGGAATTCGATTTGTTGAAAGAAGTCGACGCGTTGAGACGGGCTAAAAGTTTGAAAGTTGAAACGAAAGCGGTTAAGAAATGGTCTGCAAGAGATTTTGTTACTCTATTTTTCTTTACTGTTTCTTGTTTTGTTCTTGTGCTTACTAGGGTTATTTTATGTAATTGATATCCAAGATTTCAGGTTTATGGGTTATTAAATTGTTTTTTAGTTGGGGTTCGGGTCAAGATTCGATATTTTTTATGTTGTTGGTTTTTGGTGTTGATAGAAACTGTTGGTTTCTGGTTTGGCACTGCATAGGTCTATGTTGAATTGGGAAAGTATATGTATACTAAAGGTCAGATTCAGACATATCAATAATGAAATCTTTGTTCTTTTGTTTAAATTTGAATGTTGGTTTTTGTAGTTTGATGTTGATTTTGATGATTGTTTCACTTTGCCCAATTTGATCAAATTAGTGATGGATGATAAGACAGTGTAGTTTGTATTTGCATAGTGTTGTTTATTCGTTATGAATCATGCTTGTGATTGCTTATCTGTGGCTTTTGGACTAGCGATATTTGAGGTGAGACCCATCCATGGTTGAAAATTTTGGATATATTTTTTCCAAAAAAAGCAATAAGCAATCGCATACGCCCCGTAATTGAGCCATGTAGCGCGTTGCACTTGATTTGAAACCAAACGAGATATTAAATTACCAATTCAAGTTATATAGCTTTCTCACAATAGTTTTAAAAATTAAGTTTCTGACCAAAGCATAGTAGTTCGATACTTCATAGACTAAACACATTAGTAATGATCTTATTTGCTAAATGTGTTAGTTTTAAACTCTATTTACCCTTTAATAATAGTTTAAAAAGCTTTATGAGTAGGATAACTTGTATCGATCACCTCCTGGTTCAGCCGTTTCCATATAAAAAGAGTACAATCTAATTTAAGGGACTACAATCAGAAATATCCAAGTATCTCAATCTGCAGAAACAATGGCTACAGTCATCACAGTGCAGCTTCTCCACCGATATCATGAAGCATTGGTTTGAAAGCATTATTACGTGATGGAGGTGGAACAATGGAGTGATTTATATTAGGCAGGGAATCGGTACCGGAAGTTGAAATGCCACTTGTGGAGGTTGTAACATCACTAAAATTAAAACTAGTCAAGTACTCGGGCCGAGTAATAGCATCAGTTACTTCTATGTCTCCTGAAAGCATTGCCACCACCCGTGACATTGATGGCCGTTGCATTGGTGAGGTTTGGGTGCACAAAAGGGCAACTCTCATCATTCTTCTTGCTTCATTTTCGTCACAGTAAGACAATTCTTCATCCACCAACTCCAGTTCACTATTAGCTTCATATAGGTTCCATACCTTAAATCATACCAAAGGAATCACATAGATGAAGTTGTGCATTAAGTCTCAATTAAATAGATGGGTTGGGCAACAGTTTCGGGTCAACATGAGTGGTTTTTAAGACAAAAAGATCAATGAAGAAAAAGGTGAAACATACCCATTCAAGAAGATACATTTTTTCATCTTCCAAACTTGAATCAGAATTAGGCCTTCCACTGATGATCTCTAAAGCTACGACTCCAAAGCCAAACACATCAGCCTTTTCTGTAAGGCGTCCACGCATAGCGTATTCTGGTGCGAGATACCCACTACATGGTGACTCAATAATACCGTGTTAACTTATTATTACTCGAAACAGAACAAGTCCAGGAACGTTAGCTAGAGACTGAAAAATGAGTGGGTCAGGCAGGCTGGGTAGGGAGGCAAAACAGGTAATTTATAGTGTATTCAGAAACGGGCCAGGTTAAGTTGGGTTGACCCACAAACACATGTTGCCCCTTTTTTATAGCTAAATAACTCACCCTTTAAGATCACAAAAGCTGTATGATTACAACATTAATTCAATTTTTGCCAAAGCAAGTTGTATTGTATGCATTCAAAAAGAAAAAAAAAAGTAAACCTTGCAGCACTCGTTTGACCCATTTGATATATTTTCTCGACTATTTTCTTATTTGACCCATTTGAGATATAACATAACCCACATAAACTCATAAATAAGAAAATGGGCCGAAAAAAGCCACCACTAACGTCAATTCATGTCTTTCACACAAAAAAAACTACACTTACACTGTGCCTGCAACATGAGTACTCATGTGTGTTTTCTTGTCATCATACAGTTTAGCCAAACCAAAGTCTGAGATCTTGGGGTTCAGATCAGAATCAAGTAGAACATTGCTAGCTTTGACATCTCGGTGTACAACCCGTATGCGAGATTCCTCATGCAAATATGCAAGACCACGTGCTATTCCTAGGCATATTTCAAACCGGGTCGACCACTTAAGAGACAAGCTGTTCATTCCTGCATCATAGGCCCCAAAAGTAACATTATAGGAGGTTATATGCATTAAAAACTGACTATGTCCTATTTTCAAATCTGTTTGATCCATTAGCCTATTTGACCCATTTCACTATTAGCTTTTTTTTTACCCGTTTCAGATTTAACACTCAAATCAACCCCTTAGCAATATGCTACTTATCAATTCTCACCGAATAATGCTTGATCAAGACTCTTGTTCTCATGATACTCGTAAACAAGAAGTCGTTTCTCTCCATCAATGCAGCATCCATACAATTTCACAAGGTTACGGTGTTGGACAGCGGATATTGTCGCAATTTCTGCCATAAATTGTTTCTTGCCCTGATGGGAGGTTTTGGAGAGCTGTTTAACAGCTATTACTCTACCATCGGCAAGTGTCCCCTGATTACCATCAAAGAGATTTTGAGACGAGAGCTTTTTGGAATATCAACAGTTAACTAACCAAGATTAAGTTCGACTTTAAAAGGAAAAACAAGTGCTTGATCAAAAGTATACGTTACCTTGTAAACAGATCCAAAACCTCCCTCACCGAGCTTGTTTGCAGGACTAAAATCATCAGTTGCATCTCTTAAGTCTCCGTAACCAAAGATATTTGGTTTGTTATCGATGCCAAGGAACTCTACATATCATAACAGATGGATTGGATATTACAGATAAAAAAGTCTTGTTTGCTGCCTTATATACTTGGGTTATGGGCATGATCTGATTCATATTGACGGGACTAACGTGGGCATATCATTCGGGTCACACAGGTAATGCTTCTAGACATTGACCTGCATATGTGAAATAACTTGTACAAAATTCACTGCCTATTTCTTATCTTAGGCACTTCCTTTCAAGATAAGAAAACTTAATCTCAGGACAGTGCCTAAAACTTTCATGTTGATACAGGACATGGAATAATAATTAGAGTTAATTACTTAAATGGTACCTAACGTTTGCGCGATATTGCTAGTTTGATACCTTTCCTTTCGAAATTACGCGGATCATACCTAACGTTTCCAAAACTCCACTCGGACCATACTGGAACCAAACGCCGTTTGATGGCCGTTAAAAACCCCCCGCGTGACTTGCACGTGAGGGGTAAAAATGTAATATCGCGTTTCTTAATTACTTAAATGGTACCTAACGTTTGCACGATATTGCTGGTTTCATACCTAATGTTTAGTTATTATTTTTTTATTTTTTTTTTGTATTTTTTTGAAAGGTGAATTTCGCTTGAAACTTCGTGTTGCGATAGGTCTAACATATGTTGTCTTTTTTTTTTCTAACGATAACGTATGCTAGATCTCCTGCTGTCGAATCGCGACACGAAGCTTAAAGCAATGTTTTAAATACCGGTAAATACCGGCCGGTATTTCTGGTATTCCTGGTATTTTCTGGTATTACCGTTGCGGTATTTACGATATTTTCAAAAAAGAAATTTGAAATTATTTTAAAAATATGTTTATGATACTTTATTGCTATTTTTGGTTATTTGTGAACTTTAAAACTGATATTTTGTTATGAAATACCTATTTGGTATTATTTTTTAGTGGATTATAAGTGCATTTTGACTATTTTCGTTAAATTGTAACAAGTGTTGGAGAATTTTTATAAAAAAAAAATATAAAACAAATTAAAAATAATCGTACCGGCCGGTATTTTTGGTAATACCGGAATTTTTTCCATACCGGTATGACTAAAATACCGGTTTTTAAATATTGGCTTAAAGCGAAATTCACTTTTCAAAATAAAAAAAAATACAAAAAAAAAAATAAAAAAATTTAATAACTAAACATTAGGTATGAAACCAGCAATATCGTGCAAACGTTAGGTACCATTTAAGTAATTAAGAAACGCGATATTACATCTTTACCCCTCACGTGCAAGTCACGTGGGGGGGGTTTAACGGCCATCAAACGGCGTTTGGTTCCAGTATGGTCCGAGTGGAGTTTTGGAAACGTTAGGTATGATCCGCGTAATTTCGAAAGGAAAGGTATCAAACCAGCAATATCGCGCAAACGTTAGGTACCATTTAAGTAATTAACTCTAACAATTATGCAACAATAAAAAAGAAAAATGCTTCTAGCAAAAAGACACAAATGGAACAAGGGAAAACGTTTTTCATCTATATTGTAGAGAAAAAGTCAGAAGTGCTACCTTCATAATTGTCAGAGGTATCCTGCCTTTTCCTTCGCCGACTAAAGATATATAGGGCTAATAGTGACAGAAAGCTGACAGTTGCAATAGGAGCGAAAATCCCTACAATCAAACCGGTCCTGTTCTTTTTTCTAGACAGTGGAGTGTTGCTCACAGAGGGGGTAAAGTCTGTACAAAGTTAAGTAAAGAGCATCAGTTGAAAAACATCAAGAGCTCAAAGTTTAGCACCCAGTTTCATGAAATTTTTATACTTGCGGTGGCAGTGATTGCAGAGATAAGAGGTCCAAAAGTCCCTTGAACAGGTACACAGCAAGTCCCTTTTCCAGACCAGAATAAATGTATCTCAAGGTAGTTATCTGAAACCTTAACCGTTGTTTCCCTTGAAACAGGACTAAAGGAGGCTCCTGCTGCCATCTTTATATTAAAATCTGGGAACACCAGGATTCCCTGACAGAAACAATATTTGTGGCAAACAATAAGTATACTTCATACTACGTGGCAAGATGGATGGGTCAGGTGGGTTGTCTAACAGGTCAAAATGGTTTCCGGACGAAACAACTCAATTAAGTACATGTCATAGTGGACCAGTCCGGGTTGAGCTGCATACATTTTTCTGTCATTTCTAATAGTAACCACAGATTTTATTATGATTACATAAACAACATTAAGAATAACCTAAATCTTTGAATAGCACCACTTATGAGGTTGTATATATTAAAACTAGACTTTGGATGACTTTCAACCTGTTTGGCCAGTTCCTTATTAGCAAACTTTTTTGATCTAACCAGTTTGAGATTAAGCACAGCCCATATAGACTAATCATTATTAAATGGTCCGAAATAGCCACATCTACTTGACTACTTCATACCGAAAAAGACTACACTTCATTAGTTAAAAGATTATACATCTGCTCAGTGTTTACTGAAGGTATGGAAAAATATAGGGGATATTATGAATGCTAAAGATGTGATGTGAACTACTTCCCGAAAGTCTATTCATCACAGACCTGAAGATAAATGTCAAAGACGCGCCTTCCGAGACTCCTCCAAGTGGGCCCATCTTCTATCTGTAGTTCTGCAAATTGGAGGTTCACAGTGTAGTTACCGTTCTCCAGCCCTAAACCGTAGTATCTTAGCGATCCAGCCGAGATTCGTGCTGTCTGGAATAGTTGTGGATCTAAAGTATTTGTGAACTGACGTGAAAGGGATGCCGTGTATGCCGGGTTGTCCCTTTGTCCAACATTGCTGACTCCCCACCTCCTTTCAGAAGTCAGATAGTATGTTGCTGGTCCAAGAGCTTCGTTTTCTTGCTCCTTAACTATTTGACTAGCTGATGTAATTTCAGGACCACCACAATTTATTCCAAACTCACTGTCTGTAAATCAGTATTACAGGGATATTCCAAAGATCAATTTATGATAATTATTACTTATAATCTTTGAGAACAGAATATAGAAACTTCACGTTCTAGCTTACATCTTGGCGACCCACGACCACAAGGGAAGTTCCTTTGGAGACAATTTAGCCCCGAAGGCAAACCACTGGAGACAGATGTCGTACATTTCAATTAGCACATGTATTAGCAGTTACTAATCATTATAGTAATACGGAGCAGAGGTATAACATAATACACAATTACCTGCTTTCTGAACCACCTAAATCGAAGTTGTTAACAACTAAGTTACTGCACATTACACACAAAAACACAATATTATCTCCAAAATCTAATGCATGCTTGTCATTTTTCAGTAAAAAACAAATTTCAAAGCCAGTCATCGAATACTGCTTCTGAACGACAAGGCACAAATCAGAATTTAACAATACTATCCAACATCATGTACTTACAGTTGCAAGTTTGGCACATTGACCCAAGAAGGAAGTGCCCCAGATAGTTCATTGTATGATACATCACTGCATGAAGAATGATTGTACGGAAATCAGAAAAAAAATTCACCAAACCATCCAGCCTATTTGCATATATGTAATCCTATATGTGGCCATGCATTTCACATACATATTGCGGAGGGTTGTGCTCTTTACATCAGGAAGGGTACCTGTTAAGCTGTTGTTTCCAAGAAACCTGAGAATGATATCATCTAAATTTAGCATTGAGATAATATAAACCTCTTGATATTCGTATCTTGTGATGCCACATAGATGTCAAAATCAAGTTATGCCATTTGAACTTTGAGACTTAATTAATGTCCCAATCGCATACAAATTATCATATATCATAGATGGAGAATAGTGTATTACAAAAAAGTGATTTGATTCAAGTTGAACAACTCGCTTGGAATCTCTCCACTTAAATTGTTGAAACTCAAATCCCTGAAAAGTAGATAGATGAAATGAGGCCAAATAATAATGCTGGCAATATCAATACAAAATAGCATCAGAGAACTTTTCTTGAATAACATGGATTACTCACAGTCGCGTCAAATTTTTATAATCACCGATGTCAGTTGGAATAGATCCAGAAATTCTGTTATTCCTCAAACTTCTGCAAGACATATATCTCGTTGTAAACTAGTTTCGAGGTCATAAAAGTTACTAATAAGGTAACATTGAGAAAGATTAAAATAATTTCTTACAGAACGCTTAGGGACTTCAAATCCTTGATAAACTCCAAAGTTCCATTAGATAAACCACTTATCCTCCTGTAACATTATAGAACATGAGCAGCTAAAATTTTAATAGCTTAAGATTACAGTTTTCAATATCGAGTGATTCGTGAAATATAATAATAAATTCTTTGAAATAAGACTTACAAGTCTTGCAAAGAGGTCAGTTGAGAAAATGAAGGTGGAATTGAACCTTCAAAAGCAATCCCCTCAAGTCTCCTAAGCAAACATACAGCAAGAAAATAATTATATAGTTTCATGTCATACACCTTGAATACGCCATCTAAGTTAACTTACAATGACTGCAACAGCGACCAATTCCCTATAAAGTCAGGTATCCTCCCCGTGAATGCATTATCAGAAGCCCTTCTGGAGATCAAGAGTAAGTTATCCATAATAAGTGATGCAAAAATTGAAAAGCTAGTGAGACCAATAAGGACATAGCACCCCCTCCGTCTAAGAAAAATGAATAGTTTAAACTGTCATTCAATACAACACCAAGCAAAGGAATCTACCATCGATTTACTAGTAACGGTAACTATGCAAAAATAAAGTGCGAATTTCATGCCGACTGTTTTAACATGCCGGCTGTTTTAACAAAACAAAGTGCAAATTTCATGGTATAGATGAAGTACCACTTTGAAACATCTTTAAAAGTACACACACTCTTACACTGTGACCAGGTTCTGTAAATTAGAAAATGTGGAAGGTATTTTGCCGCTAACTCCAGAACTATCAATGTAACTGACAAAATGAACATATATGAAGGTTATGTTAGATTTGGTCAGGAAAAGTTCTAAGAAGTAAGCATTTCAATTTGAGAGAAAACACTTGAGAGATCATAACCATGAATATTCTTACAGCTGTTGTAATCTTCGCAAATTTCCAAGTTCAGATGGCAGGGAACCGCTGAAATTGTTTGTGTCAAATGCCCTGCAACATTAGAATTATATAAGTTTTTTTCAATGACGAAGCATCAAACAGAGGAAATGCAGCTTGATAACAAGAATAAAAAATGTAGAAAATACAGTGATCTAAGGTCAGTGAGCAGCCCTAGCTCCGGTGGAACCTTCCCTGACAAAGCATTGGCTCCAAAAGTCCTGAAAAGTAAAAAGCATTCAAATTCATAAACTACGATCTCTCTTAGCTATGATAATCGAGGCTGAAAATGATAGGCGAGTTCAGAGTATGAAAAAGGGACAGCTTACAGCCATTGCATCCGAGTTAAATTGCCAATGGAAGGTGACAAGGAGCCCGTCAAGTAGTTCTGGTTCAAATTACTGTAGTAAATACTTGATAGATACAAAAATAAAGGTTCTAAAGAACTAATGTATATTTGTGTGTAGACTAACACACACACAGACACATATTAAACACAAATAATAGTTGATCATCTAACTAAAGTCATAACATTATATATCAGTTAAAGAAATAGTTGCAGACATACAGGTTGATAAGGTAAGTCAAAGTCCAGAGTCCTTCAGGGATAGGGCCCGTAGCATCCATTGCGATAACTTTTCTGTTGATTTGTATCGAAGCAATGATTGACAAACATAAATTAAACACACATAAGAATTGAAGTGGCCAAACTATCATGTTCTGTCCTTTAGAGGTGTTCAGCAACCTCACAGGGTATCAAATTTTTCGGTCCTTATTACTAGTGGTAATTAGATAAATTTTGCATAGGCCTCCAGAAAGAAAAAAAAAACCTCAAAGGCATCCCGTTCCTAACATTCATTTAGGTAAATGGAATATATATCAAGGGGAAAATACAAAAGAAGCACTCACATTTGGGTGATGTGGCAAGTTGAATTGGGGAAATTGCAGTTGCATTTGAGGCCGGGATTGTAAGCCGGTGATTCAAAGTCTATAGAATCCACTGCAGAGCCACTACATGGTTCTCCGCTTAGGTTCCATCCCATTGCTGTAACTGCACTTTCTGGTATCCCCCATTGCCTGAACATTTCATTTATAACTTGCACTGCAATACCAGTTTCATTCATGATCAAGATAATAATTATTTCCTAGGAACCTGCCCACAATAGTGAAACTTTCAATGCATAAAACAATACTAGATTATTTTCAAAGTTACTATTAAGTTGTAAACTTGTAATATAGTTTTTGTAATCATATTATATAATATATATCTAAGCCAATATATCTCAAGTCAACCTAGTCTGACCTGGCCCATTGCAACCTGTACAATGATTACCCCGCGTTAACCTCTTACATTACACCTCCACGAAAATTTCGCTTTGATCATTCAAATTACACCTTGTAATTGAAAATCTATTGACGAGATTATTTACGAACTTCATATTATGTTTTATTAAAAAGTATTGAGAATCACAATCTAAGTCAATAATAGAGTTTTAATAAATGATAAGATGAACTCGAGATTTACTCAGCGAATTTAGACTAAGCTTCAACTTGATTTTATAGCTCGACAAGCTTTCATGATGCAAGCTGAAAGCTCAAATCGGGTAGATTTTGGGTTCATTTGAGATCTCACACGGCTGACTTGATTCAACAAATTTCAACTCAAATGAATGAGCACAGGTTGAGGTTGAGCTCAAATAAATCGAAAATGGTCTTACTCATTTGCCACCTTTTAGCACTACACAACATACGAAGTAAAATCTTTACAACTTTGACTCGTTACATGTTTTTTTCAAAACCATACTTGATACCCTTGAGTCGAGTTTGTGCTTAAATATATAACTAAATTTTTTTTTATTCGTTTGCAGAAGTCAAAATGGCATGGAGAACCACATTTAACAGCTGCATGATGAATTAAATACATATATAAACATGGAGTCAAAAAAAGACCTTCAGCTGGATCAGTAGTAGCGTTTTGAGCTTGAACCACGGTGACTGTGATCATCAACCACAACCACAACCACAACTGCGAATACATCATCAGGCAGCTTTGTTATTCTTTGTATCACAATACTAACTGCTTCCAAAGACCGGAACATATATATATACATATATATAGTGATGGGATCAACATATATGGTGAGAACCGTGAGAACCACTAAAAAACCATCTCTAAGGGCTTTGCCCTTAGAGTTAAGGGCTACGCCCGTACCGTATACATACGTTTTCTTAACGCGTAACCCATATGATATTTTACAAAAAAAAAAAAAAAAAAAAAAAAAAAAAAAAAAAAAAAAAAAAAAAAAAAAAAAAAAAAAAAACCATCTCTAAGGGCTTTGCCCTTAGAGTTAAGGGCTACGCCCGTACCGTATACATACGTTTCTTAACGCGTAACCCATATGATTTTTTACAAAAAAAAAAAAAAAAAAAAAAAAAAATAAAAAAAAAAAAAAAATAAAAAAAAAAAAAAAAAAAAAAAAAAAAAAAACCAACATATATGGTAAGAACCGTGAGAACCACTAAAAAAACCATCTCTAAGGGCTTTGCCCTTAGAGTTAAGGGCTACGCCCGTACCGTATACATACGTTTCTTAACGCGTAACCCATATGATTTTTTACAAAAAAAAAAAAAAAAAAAAAAAAACCATCTCTAAGGGCTTTGCCCTTAGAGTTAAGGGCTACGCCCGTACCGTATACATACGTTTCTTAACGCGTAACCCATATGATTTTTTACAAAAAAAAAAAAAAAAAAAAAAAAAAAAAAAAAAAAAAAAAAAAAAAAAAAAAACCATCTCTAAGGGCTTTGCCCTTAGAGTTAAGGGCTACGCCCGTACCGTATACATACGTTTCTTAACGCGTAACCCATATGATTTTTTACAAAAAAAAAAAAAAAAAAAAAAAAAAAAAAAAAAAAAAAAAAAAAAAAAAAAAAAAAAAAAAAAAAAAAAAAAAAAAAAAAAAAAAAAAAAACCATCTCTAAGGGCTTTGCCCTTAGAGTTAAGGGCTACGCCCGTACCGTATACAACCGTCACCATCTCTTAACGCCGTAACCCATATGATTTTTTAAAAAAAAAAAAAAAAAAAAAAAAAAAAAAAAAAAAAAAAAAAAAAAAAAAAAAAAAAAAAAAAAAAAAAAAAAAAAAAAAAAAAAAAAAAAAAAAAAAAAAAAAAAAAAAAAAAAAAAAAAAAAAAAAAAAAAAAAAAAAAAAAAAAAAAAAAAAAAAAAAAAAAAAAAAAAAAAAAAAAAAAAAAAAAAAAAAAAAAAAAAAAAAAAAAAAAAAAAAAAAAAAAAGCAATAAAAAAAAAAAATAAAAAAAAAAAAAAAAAAAAAAAAAAAAAAAAAAAAAAAAAAAAAAAAAAAAAAAATTTTTTTTTTTTTTTTTTTTTTTTTTTTTTTTTTTTTTTTTTTTTTTTTTTTTTTTTTTGTTTTCTTTTTAGTGTGTTTGTTCTATTTTATATTGCAATTTAAGTTTTAATGGTATTTGAGTTTTAAATTTATATTTATTGTTTTAATAATTATTTAATTAATTATATGTTTAATTAATTAAATACATAATTAATAAATTTAATGTTTATTAAATGGTTATGAGAAATAATGATGTGGAAATTAAGTGAAATTTGTAGTAAGAATTTAATGTTTAGCATTGGGGTCAAAAAGAGATTTGTAGTGAGAATTTATGAAAAGCTGATGTGGCATGCTGACTGGACAAATTTGTAGTAAGAATTTGGTTTTGGGTTGGAGATAGTCTAATCATCTTTTTATGGACTTATAATAAACCTTCTAGAAACATTATGGGGTGCTTTGAACTTGAAGTTTTATTTAAATAACCATTAATAGTTAAAGATTACTACAGTACATCTTAATTTCAAAAACATTTTTTTTTACATATATATACTAGAGTTAATTTCACAAATCGTCCTTATGGTTTGTCCAAAAATGCAGGTTTCATCCTTTAACTTTCAAAATGACAGTGGCAATCCTTTATAGGAAGATAATGGTCACGTTTCATCCTTTATTTAAACGGCAGTTAAGTCAGTGTCGTGAACCCCCTCACGTGGCTCCCACGTGAGGGTAGTATAGTATTTCTGAAGCTAACTTTTTCATTTCTTTATGCCTTCTTATTTTGTAAGTTCTGAAACTAAAGATTATCATTATTATATATAGATAATATATACAGATCTAAAATCATACATATATGCATACAAAATCTAAAATCAAAACAAGCACACATATACATATATACACACAAGCGAGATCTGATAGACAAATTTCACCTACCAAATTCCAAGTTTCCATCTAAAACATAGTTATGAACTTGCACACCACAAATGATTATATATCGATCTATATTCAAGCAAGCTTTTTATATATTTCAATTTAAGATCGAAGCTTATCTCTTCCAACAGGGAGCATCCTATAATACGATACACATCAAATCCATGACCGCCAACGACAATTACCGCCGTTGCTGACAACCCATCACCATCGCAGTCACTCTTATTCTTCATTTATTGAAAAACCTCTCATCCCTCTTATGTTTTTCTGCCATATATATATCGTATCTTGCTTGAATAACTCCGGCGATGGGATCCGGTAAAAAGAGGGGCCGCAAAATAGGGACTATGGAATGTGGTTGATAGATTCGTCCTTCTCACACCGCATAGGCTGATTTCATCAGCATCTCTCTCTGTTACCCGGATTTAATAACAAATCCACAACTACCTCGATTTTGTTTTTTTGGAGATGGTGGGTGGTGGTCCTGGTGGATAAGATGCGACAGAAGACGATGGTTGATTTGGCTGATTGGGTTTGTTGGGTTTGTCGAAATTGATGGTTGAAGGTGAGAAATGGAGACGAGCATGATAATGGTGGAAGTAAGTGGACGGTGATGGTGCAAAGGTAATCCTATAGCATTCTTATTTGTGGGGCATCTGACACCATAATACCATATATTTCTTGTTGGTTACATTTTATCTCAACTCTTATTCATTATTCATTATGATTTATTGTTAAAGATAAAACAACATCTATGTGTATTTTATTTTTATCTTGTATGCATGAATTGATAAAACTTCTAGAAAATATGGTAATGATAAATCTACATTTATGCTTTGTGAGTTTGTGATCAAATGATTACAGTTGGAGGTGGAATTGATGTTTAATATTAGCAGGGTTTGATGAATTGGGTGTGAATAAAATAATGGATTGAAAAATCTTTAACATCAAATGGTTGGAATTTGGAAAAAGGGTGATTTGAGATTTGGAAATATGAAATTGAAAGGGGTATGGGGATTGTGATCTGAATTGAGAAGGGTAGGTGTTAGTGACACTGATGGTCCTTTAAGGATGGGAAAAGACCTAAATACCCTCACGTTAAAAGCACGTGTGGGAGTTAACGACATTGACTTAACGCCCATTTAAATAAAAGATGAAACGTGACCATTATCCTTCTATAAAGGATTGTCACTGTCATTTCCAAAGTTAAAGGATGAAACCTGCATTTTTGGTAAAACCATAAGGACGATTTGTGAAATTAACTCTATATACTATGAAAAAGTTTTATCGATAAGATAACAACAACAACAACAACAAGGGTACCCAATCCCAGCATAAGCCGGGCTATGGGGGAGGTATGATGTAGACAGACCTTACCTCTACTCAAAGGTAGAGAGGCTGCTTCCAGATCCACCGAGGTGGAAGGGACCTCCGGCCCAAGAGTGATAAAAAATATGGTTAGATCCACCGGAGTGGAAGTTTTAACCGGGGGAATAATCTCGATCTCAAACTCTCAATCTCAAATACTCGATCTTGGTCTCGAAATCACAGGCTCAATCTCCGATCCAAGATCCAGGAGAAAAGAGCCGTTAGAAGTGAGAAGAAGAGAGCGGAGAGAGAGAAAGAAGAGAGAGAAACCCCACATTTTTAAATTGTATAAACATTATTCAGAAAAATATTCTTTCATCTTCCAAAGTTGATTCAGAATTAGGCCTTCCACTGATAATCTCTAAAGCACATCAGCCTTTTCTGTAAGGTAGGGGTGGCAATGGATCGGATAATAAATTTTATCGATAAGATAATAATCTTTAAATTGTATAAACATTATTCAGAAAAATATTCTTTCATCTTCCAAAGTTGATTCAGAATTAGGCCTTCCACTGATAATCTCTAAAGCACATCAGCCTTTTCTGTAAGGTAGGGGTGGCAATGGATCGGATCAATATCCAAATCCAATCCAATCCATTTAAATCATTTATTGGAGAAAAAAAAAAGATCCATTAATCCATTAATCAATCCAATGGATAGATCCATTTATCCAAATAATTATATGGATCGATCCGTGATCCATCCGGATCACACATATAAAAAAAATTATATTTATATATAAGATTGATACAATAGGTAGCATCATACCAACATATCAAAATATCTGCCTGTAATCGTTTTGTTCACACAAAATAAGTCACCGGAAAACCTCGCCGGAAAAGTTCATCGGAAAAAGAAGAGAAGAGAAGACTAGCGACATGAAATTAGATCAAAAAACACAATGAATTCTCTGTTTAATCTTGCAGTTCACGCAGCTAATTTATAACATAATCACAAGCTTTAGCCCCAACGAGAAAACTTTTTTCTTCAAAAATCTCGTAACCGTCGCCGGAAAAAACTAATCATCACTAAAACCGAATCTGGAGCTGATATATATATGATATACTGTATCGTATTTGGCCACCATTGTTAAGAAATGTTAAATAGTTGCAATGAATGAGGGTGAATCGGTGATGATGAGATAGATTGATGGGATCTTTTTCCAGGGGCCATAGGGAAATGGTTTTGCACATGTAGAATACTTTTGACTTTATAGATAATAAGGCCACATGGGATTGTGGGAAATCGTTTTTCAGATTAAAAATTTTATGTTGATGTACAAGTGATGATGCAAAATGTACATATGATATATAAACATTAATCTGGATTTAACAATTTGATATTTAAAAAGTGAAATTAACTTTTTCTAGAAAACCCATTGATTAACTAGTATATGCAAACATTTTATAAACGGATCGATCCGGATGGTGATCCATCCATTTAAAATTAAGTGGATATGGATCGGATCATGATCCAATCCATATCCATTCATTGCCACCTCTCCTGTAAGGTGCCCGGCCTCGCATTGCATACTCTGGAGAAAGATACCCACTACAGAAAAAACCATGACAACTTATTAAGTTCAAGATTGTCACATAGAGGGAAGGGCAAGCGAGTAGGATTGAAGCTTGGACTGAGCTTTCATGATGATGCAGGTGATCGAGGATGCTGACATTCCTGCTCTTGAAGAAGCTAACATTGATGCTGATGGCAGCAACAAATGCTTAACTGGTTCTCCTTTTGTATGAGAATATTTGGTATATTATAAGTATTCCTTTGTGAAGTTGGCCTGGCAATTTGGCAAATATATATAGTGGGTCAGTTTGGCTTATGAGTACTTTTTCGTAATGGGTCATAGTGAGTAGTTTCTTGGTGAAATGTTGTCTATATACTATTATAACTCGAATGCTTAAACGTATTTACCTCATTAATAATTGTTTATAAAGCTTTATGAGTCGGATAACTATAAATCTCACTATTGTATCGATCACCTCTTGGTTCAGCCGTTTCCATATAAAAAAAGTACCAAACCTCTATTTATGTGAGAACTTCTTGCGCCTTTGGGACTACAATCAGAAATATCCAAGTATGTCAATCTGCAGATACAACGACCACAGTGATCAAACCCATAAATAAAAAGTACCTAGCTATTATCTAAGACATGGGATTTAAAGAAATCCATTTGCAATCCAACATTTGTTAACAAACTTAATCTTTTTTTGGTTAAATACAACCTTGAAATTTGTGGGAAAAGAAACGGACATATGGTTTTTATATATCTTTACTGATTTGGAATCCATATCATATTTTTTTAACAGTTTACGTTATTGCCAATTAAACGTAACGTCACCTAAGGATTGGCGAACCATGTAAAAGTTTTACAAGCTTATTGGATTACCAAGTACAAAATGAAAAGTTTGTTGGTGATTTAATGATTAAACTCTTATCTTTTTTATGTAATATTCACGTCACAGTTTTATAAAAAAGAAAATGCATTTAACGGGTTATTACTAGTAATCAAGTTAATAATTGGTGAACAATGTATAAATTTTATAAATTTTTGAGAGATATATATATCAATAAAAATAAAAATGTTTATTATGCGTAAAAGTTCCGTACAAACACAAAAACATAGGCTCAAAGTTATCATCTCTTAACTCCTAGCACAAAAACAAACGCTTGCTTAAGGTTAAGGGAAAAAAAAAGTTTTTAAAAATAAAAGCTTGTTTCTTTGGCAGACCAAACAAAAAACGTCACAAAGTTTACTTGCTGTTGAAAACATACACAGCCTAAATCTTTCTCGTGACACGAAACCCGGCCAGATGGATATTGGTTTTATTCAGAGGTCGGTTTACGTTTTCCTTCTTTTTTATTTTCTTAATTTTGATTAATTAGTAATTAAATCTAGAGAAACAGTTATTAATTATGTGTCCAGTTAATTGTCGTACATAAAACATTTGTGTCTGTTTGCTTCAGTTTGGTGTTATTGCTGCGATTTATATCTATATATATATAACTGTATGTATGTGTCTTTCAAAACCCACTGAGTTGGATCAGTTGGAGCTCCATGTGAAAGACGGCATTAGGAGTTACTTTACTTTTCCTTTGTATGTGCGTGTGTTACCTAAATTTTAAGACTTCCGAGTCTAAGAGTGGTCGATGATTAATATTTTCTAGAAATTTTAAAATCTGCTGTCCGTTTCATTGATGACGATCGAATTCTATTTTTGTATGTTTATAATCTTCTCCTTTTTAATAAACGTTTCACGACCATCACAACCATCCTAGTATCCTACATTTACCTCCCTAGCATCCTTTTTAATAAACGTTTCAATGGGAGATTATGTTGTAAATAATTTCATTATTTGTAAATATTTTAAGAGTAGTTTGGGTAGATCAAGATATAGATATAGATTTGTAAGTTTTACTGGGCTATAGTGTTCTGATACAAATCTCCTTTTATGTATGCAGGTTTGTTTCTGATTGCAAATCTGATATTGTTCGCGATATCACTATTTTACAAAAGTATCTTTTCTCCTCTGGAGTTCTTGTGATCTCTGTTAATGTCCTTCAATTGCCCTTGATTTTTCGCCATCTTTTGAATTGGACAAAACCCCGTGAACAAAGCAAGATTCTACTTATAATCTTAATCCCATCAATTATTGGTATTGCCTCGTTTATTGCTTTGCATGCAAATGAGGACAGTAAGACGTTATTTCTTGTACTCGACACCTTCAAAGAATGCTCTGTTGGTCTGGTAACTCAGATTTTATAACCTTGTTTTATTAATCGATATCATTTTTTATATTAGTTTTTTGTGATTTAAATGTTACTATTGTTTTATGATTTTAACTGTATCTGTTTAATACACCAATTGCAGGGTCTTGCGTTGTACTTGAGTTTGTTGTACACATATATGGATATAAACCCTACAGAACAATCGGACACGGAGATTCGTCATAAAGTTGGAGGACGAGTTATTTGTAACGTTTTCCCAGTGACTCTTTTCCAGGTAATAAACGTTACTAGCTTCTTCATTGTTATTTATTTGAGTTAGCGGAGCATTTTTGTTCAACAAAACTTTACACCTAGAGACACAATAAGTATTTTTGAAACCACAAAATTGATTCACAGTTGTCTGGGTTCTCTGTAATTCCTTCACATCCAAAACTCATGCATGTTTTCTCACAGTTGTCTAGATGCTAAATTCCTTCAGTGTCATATTTTGATTTCATAGACAGTACTTTACTGACATATCCCATTGAACGAATGCAGCCTCGCTATGTTCTTCTTAACAAAAACAATCTGAAGGTTCACAAGTATTGGACATGGCAATTTGTGGTGATTCGCCTCGTGTGCTCCTTTTTAATGATAGTTTTGCAACTCCTTGATGTGTATTCTGTTTGGCTTAGCTGGGCATTCTTTTTTATCTTGAACTTTTCAGTTTCCTTGGCATTTTACACAGTTGTTGCTTTCTACCAAGCATTCATTGAAGATTTCACTGCTGATGAGAATTATGAAAAGTTCTTATTTTTCAGGGAGATCGTCTTCGTCTGCTTTGGGCAGGTTCATTCCCACCCTTATGTGCAGTTTTTTTTGTTATTAAGTAAACTAGCGTGTATTTGGCAAGGCCCACTAAAATCGTTACCATGCGTATAATGTTAGAGGCTTGTTATTGAGATTCGAAAAAGTGATCATATATTGTTTCAAAACATTCGCTTGCATAGACCACAAATTAGGTGAAAAATAAAACAGCAACATGCGATTGGTAAAAAACATTAATTTCAAGTTTCTGATTGTTGTCTCAATTCATTTTTGGTTAATAAAATATCATTTTTGAGATGGTGATTTTTTACTTACCTTAAGTAAAAAAATATAGCTCATACCATTTTTGATTAATAAAATATCATATTACCCAGATTTGATTCTTTAGGAAATGTGTTTTCCCTTTTTTATGCAAAAGCCCAAAAATCACTCCCTTAGATTATTACAGTACCTGTATAACAAGCTACGTCTATCCCTCCGCCTTTGGATTCCTTGTCCTTCCATTAGGAGATCGACTCCTACTTCTACGTTGTTTACTACACCTCTTAGTATTATAATCATCAGAATCACTTTTATAACAACCTTTTTTCCAAGTTCATCTACATGTAAATTAGGCAGTTTTTAGTGTACTATTATTCCATTCCAAAAGATCATTTTGTTTCTCAGCTCTACTCCCCAAATGTCTTTGTTGAAGGTTCAGATATAGACAGGAGAATTAGTTCAATTGCTGTGAAAGATTAGCATGAAGCTAGGAAAGTTTTTTTTTTTTTTTTTTTTTTTCCCCATTTGTTAACTAAGTTTGTTGACTTATGGAGTATTATACTTATACCTAGTACATATAGATTCACTCTTATATAGAACACATCTTTATGATTTCGAAGCTTGAGTTCATGTGCCTTGAACACTTGCAAACTATGATCTGCTTTAAGCACTCACGTGTTAATTGAATGTTGTAATAAGTCTCGAAGGTTCTTGTTTTATTGTTTGCAGGGTGGTGTATTTAAGGTTCTTGCAGCGATAATCAAAACAAATCATTTTTGGCGGCAGCTACTTAACGACTTGGTGATAGTGGAGATGGTGATTTTTACAATCTTTCTACCGATTGCATTCTCTATACCTGAAGTTTCTGATCTCCCGATCAGGAGGACTAAATTTGCAGCGCCTAAGCCTGCCCTGCTTGAAGTTTACAACGTGGCCAGTGCTGCATAAGCTTGACGAGCCTAGGAAGGAGGCAATATATGAATCTGCATTAATGTTGGATAGTATTTTATTTTATTTTTTTGATTAAATGCGTCAATTTTCATTCAATTTTGTTTTTTACATAGAAATAGAAGGCAAACGGGCCACTTTTTTTTGTATAGCAAAACTAAGACGATTAAAAACTACATTCATCGATAGTATTTATTTTGTAAAAGACAAATTTGTACATCCTTTAACCGACTCAGCAGCTATGTGTCTGGGGTAATAGGTAAGTTAAAATAGCTGTACAAGTATAGGCTCTTCCAATAACTCCAGCCCACACCAGCTCGTTATTTTTTGTTGGAAATGGATGGTGTTGCAGTCAGTTTCCTAAGAAGGTTGTAGAGAGAGTTTGCATAATGATTAGATTGATGCCCATTTTTACCTGATTTTAATGAGTTTCATTTTTACTTAAATTTTATACAAATTGTTAACAATGATATTATATTATATTATATACTATACTATTGGAATTGGTTGTGAATAGTAACTCGCATGCGTGGCGAGTTACTATTTGTCCAAGCTATAACCCGCACCATTATTCGGATTTTGCTAAATCGCATCCCGTTCGGGTTTTTTAATACGAGTTACTTCTTGATTTTTTCATATATTTTTCTTTTCGGGTTTTCAAATAATTATATTGAAAACGTTTATTCTTTTTTGTAACAATATTCAGATTTTACCACAATGGATCCCTTTCAGGTTTAAAATTACGGGCTACTTCTTGGTTTTTTACATATTTTTTTATTCATTTGGGTTTTCAAATAGTATATGAAAACTATTTTTTTTTTTGGTATTGCTTTTGAATAAATATCTATTTCATATGTCAAAGATTTTAGCAAACATATATAGCGTTCATACCCATTTTAATTGAATTGGGTTTAATTGGATAAGTCATTTCATTTATTGGGTATGAATGGGCTATTGAAAAAATATGGAAGCGGGTCTCACTTTTGCCATCTAAGTTTATTACTAATTTTGAGCGGGTCAAGCGGGTCTTTGTTTTTGAGTGATTGGGTCTTTAAGATTTGGAGCTTTACTCGATCATTACTGTGATATAGACACAGACACTCCCATTACTCATGTACGCATGTTACAATGTTAGTCACTATCATTCATTTTTATTTAGCCTTTCCATCTTCCACATAAACAAGCATCATATCTTTTTTCCATAAGCAGTTAAGCATCAAATTTTTTTACTTTCATCTTTATTTATTTAATTATGGTATTATTATTTATTGATAATCTAATTGACCTTTAATTTTTCAGTACATTATTTTCATTAAATTCTATATGTCGTATGATAATGTGTTGGCAATTTAATTGACTATTAAATTTTTAATACATTTGGGGTTATAATAATATATAACGAGAATATATATGTATATTATTGATTATTTGATTGTGAAATTGTTGATTTTTTTTGTGTGAAATTGTTGTTAATATCATCAGAATCTTGATAACATCAACATAGTACATATATATCATATTGATTTGGTTGAAATAAGAGATTTACAAAGCTAAGAAAAAAATAACATATGGAGATAACTCTGATTATGTTAATTTTGATTTTGATAAATGAGATTTTTTTGTAAGAAAAAAAAATGCGGGTTGACCCGCACCCAACCCGCTTTTACCCGTACCCGTTTGACCCGCATTCCTAATTTGACCCGCTTGGACCCGCACCCGTTTTGACCCGCACCCGCTTTGACCCGTTACCCAAACCCGCCGGACCCGCCCATTTTGCCAGGCCTAATAGCGACACATCATCAATAACAAAACATAATTGTTTTCAGGTTTCCAAACAATATATTAAAACTTTTATTAATTTTTTTGTCGTATTGTCTTTGAGTAAGTATATACTTTATATGTCAAAGTTTTTAGTACACATAAATCATCAATAACAAAAAACAATCGAACTAATTGAAATCGCGCAACGCGCAGACAGAAACTATTGTGGTTTTGCCTTTAAATAAATATATATTTGATATAATAAACTTTTAAACAAACCTATCCATGACGAAATGTTTATTAATTCAACTCAAATATACTAAATAACACAATCATTTCAACACGACAATTAATGTCCCGCAACGCGGGGCCGGAAATTACCTAGTTTTACATTATAAAGATCTGTTGGTGTATAACTGTATACGTTATTGACATAGAAATTAATTTTAACACTACAACAAAACATGGCTTTTAGGACACCCAAAAACGTCCTATAATGTTACTTTATAGGACCTTTCATTTAATAGGACCAACGGTAAAAGTGTTTCATGTAAGGGGGTCGTAAAAAGTCATGAGGGTCCTAACATCTCAAATAAGATTATAAAACCAATATAATGGTCACATAATAAGTCTATGAACAACTCAATTAGGGTCCTAATAAAAACATATTGGGACACTTTTACAATGTTCTAAGATGTGGTTACTCATTTTTAATATTTTGATACCCATACAAGCGTCCTTAAAAGTTATTTTATAGGACCCTTACCATGTAACATTATATATACTTTAGTACCAAGAAAAGAGTCCTAATATCTCAATTAAGATGATGAAACCAATTTTATGGTCGCATAATATGTCTACAAACAACCCAAATAGCGTCCTAATAAAAACATATTAGGACACTTTTACAATGTTCTAACATGTACTTACTTACTTTTAATCTTTTAGTACACATATAAGCGTCCTTAAAAACTAGATAATAGGACCCTTGGTATGTAACATTATATATACTTTAGTACCAAGAAAAGAGACCTAATATCTCAAATAAGATTATGAAACCAACTTTATGGTCGCATAATGTGTTTATGAACAACACAATTAGCGTCCTAATAAAAACATATTAGGACACTTTTACAATGTTCTAACATGTTTAATAGAACATCCAAATAATGGTTTCTATTAAACAATAAACACACCACCAACATATATAAAATACTAATATATAGTTATTATGTATATAACCTCAAGTAATAATAGAAATAAAATTTTATTATATTTCAAATAAGCATGTTCATTACAAACACATTAAACATAAAAAAGTTATAACATTATTCAACATAAAGTCTTGTAAAATCTAACAAAAGAAATTAAAAGCAATGAAAAAAACGAGAAGCTAGCATAGAATCCCATGTTATCATGCATCCTCAATCCTCACGGACCACCTACAAATAAACCATTCTTGTATAAGCATTAAGGTACATGTTACTAAAATTATTAATAAAACAACTTAACAAATACATACCGAGATGAAAGGACAGGGCCATGCGATAGTTGTACCAATACAATCTTCAATTGTGAGTTACTATTCGTCCAAGCTATAACCCGCACCATTATTCGGATTTTGCTAAATCGCATCCCGTTCGGGTTTTTTAATACGAGTTACTTCTTGATTTTTTCATATATTTTTCTTTTCGGGTTTTCAAATAATTATATTGAAAACGTTTATTCTTTTTTGTAACAATATTCAGATTTTACCACAATGGATCCCTTTCAGGTTTAAAATTACGGGCTACTTCTTGGTTTTTTAATACGAGTTACTTCTTGATTTTTTCATATATTTTTCTTTTCGGGTTTTCAAATAATTATATTGAAAACGTTTATTCTTTTTTGTAACAATATTCAGATTTTACCACAATGGATCCCTTTCAGGTTTAAAATTACGGGCTACTTCTTGGTTTTTTAATACGAGTTACTTCTTGATTTTTTCATATATTTTTCTTTTCGGGTTTTCAAATAATTATATTGAAAACGTTTATTCTTTTTTGTAACAATATTCAGATTTTACCACAATGGATCCCTTTCAGGTTTAAAATTACGGGCTACTTCTTGGTTTTTTACATATTTTTTTATTCATTTGGGTTTTCAAATAGTATATGAAAACTATTTTTTTTTGGTATTGCCTTTGAATAAATATCTATTTCATATAATAAACTTTTAAACAAACCTATCCATGACGAAATGTTTATTAATTCAATTCAAATATACTAAATAACACAATCGTTTCAACACGACAATTAATGTCCCGCAACGCGGGGCCGGAAATTACCTAGTTTTACATTATAAAGATCTGTTGGTGTATAACTGTATACGTTATTGACATAGAAATTAATTTTAACTTTTAATCTTTTAGTACACATATAAGCGTCCTTAAAAACTAGATAATAGGACCCTTGGTATGTAACATTATATATACTTTAGTACCAAGAAAAGAGACCTAATATCTCAAATAAGATTATGAAACCAACTTTATGGTCGCATAATGTGTTTATGAACAACACAATTAGCGTCCTAATAAAAACATATTAGGACACTTTTACAATGTTCTAACATGTACTTACTTACTTTTAATCTTTTAGTACACATATAAGCGTCCTTAAAAACTAGATAATAGGACCCTTGGTATGTAACATTATATATACTTTAGTACCAAGAAAAGAGACCTAATATCTCAAATAAGATTATGAAACCAACTTTATGGTCGCATAATGTGTTTATGAACAACACAATTAGCGTCCTAATAAAACATATTAGGACACTTTTACAATGTTCTAACATGTTTAATAGAACATCCAAATAATGGTTTCTATTAAACAATAAACACACCACCAACATATATAAAATACTAATATATAGTTATTATGTATATAACCTCAAGTAATAATAGAAATAAAATTTTATTATATTTCAAATAAGCATGTTCATTACAAACACATTAAACATAAAACACCACCAACATATATAAAATACTAATATATAGTTATTATGTATATAACCTCAAGTAATAATAGAAATAAAATTTTATTATATTTCAAATAAGCATGTTCATTACAAACACATTAAACATAAAAAAGTTATAACATTATTCAACATAAAGTCTTGTAAAATCTAACAAAAGAAATTAAAAGCAATGAAAAAAACGAGAAGCTAGCATAGAATCCCATGTTATCATGCATCCTCAATCCTCACGGACCACCTACAAATAAACCATTGTGGTTTGCCTTTAAATAAATATATATTTGATATGATAAACTTTTAAACAAACCTATCCATGACGAAATGTTTATTAATTCAACAAATATACTAAATAACACAATCGTTTCAACACGACAATTAATGTCCCGCAACGCGGGGCCGGAAATTACCTAGTTTTACATTATAAAGATCTGTTGGTGTATAACTGTATACGTTATTGACATAGAAATTTATTTTAATTAATAAAGTTTTTATTTACATGTTTTATTTTAGTTTATATTTTAGTTGATGTGTTATATTTTAATATAAAAATATGGTGTGGTGTAGTTATGGTGGTTTTAGATGGTGCTGAAGTGGCGTTGATGTGTCACACCACCTTGGTGTGGTGGTGTGACCATAACTAATGTAATTTTTTTGTATGGATAGGAATAATAAAAGCCATTGGTGCATCTAGGAATTTTACCCAAAACATATGCAAAACTAGGAAGTCCGGTGTCTAAGACACCGAACTTCGCCACGTCTTCTGAAGTCCGGTGTCTAAGACACCGCACTTTGCCGCTTTTTCGATTCTCCAAACTTCTTATTCAATGTTTACTTTGAAAAAGTGTCAATAGAAAGCAAAAATTAAAGGAAGTTTGGCATCTACATGACCGGACTTCACTTTTTTTTATGACACTATTTCATCAATGAAGACAAAGAAGTTTGGAGAATCGAAAAAGCGGCAAAGTGCGGTGTCTTAGACACCGGACTTCAGAAGACGTGGCGAAGTTCGGTGTCTTAGACACCAGACTTCCTAGTTTTGCAAATATTTTGGGTAAAATTCCCAGATGCGATTTTTTATTTCTATCCGTACAAAAAACTCTAACTAATGCTCTTAGGCAAATTCCCATAAACACCACTAGGCCCGAAAATGATTCCATCCGTACAATTTTTTTGTTTTTTAACTACCGGCCGGATGCGTTATGGGTAAGAATAATCATTAATCAAAGAACTCCATCCTACTTCTAACAATTTTCTTCAAACTCTACAGGCCCTTAGGTCCAAAATTCTAAAGCTGGTCCGTGTCTTTCATACTTCAGGTTGGTTAATATCGCGTCCATTAGTAAAAGGGTTGGTGACAGTATGTCTACTTTATTTTGGCATGACATCTAGCTAGATCATATCAATGATACCCACCTTTCTCAGCAATTTCTCCTCGCTTATATAGTTTGGAAGTGATACGAGCTTGTTCTGAAGGTTGACTTGCTACGTCCATTTTTCATGCATTATATGTTATACCATTATGCATTGTGTTATTTACTAATTTATTAGATCGTGCGTGTCTGTTAGTTTTGATGGCATATATAGGCCCGTTATTTTTAGACTTATTAGACTTAATAGTTAAGAACTTAATGTATTCAGTTAAATTTCATGTTCTTTTTTTAACTTAATAAACAAAAATAATCGTCAATTACCTATTTTTTACTTAATACATACAGACATTATTTTTATATTCAGTCACTTAATACATTCAGTACTTAATGACTAAAAAAAGAACAGACAACATTTAGCAAGTAGCACATGTTTCTATTTCAACATACTAGCATGGTGCCCGCGCAATGCGGCTGCGGTGATGGCGACAGTGGTTTAGTGGTGTCGGTGTCGGGTGATGATGACATCGACAATTGGTGTCGAGTGGTGTAACCGTGTAAGTTGATGTAATGGTGATAGTGAAAATATTTTAGAAGATAAGGACTTAGAGTGTAAATTAGCAAGATAAGGGTTTAAAGTGTAAATTAATTCATTAAGGGTAAATTTGGTAATCTCTAATAACCTTTTTCAAATGGGGTGTTTATTAAGGGTAATTTAGTACTTTTGCATTTAACTATTTTTTAACACTTTCTAAAAATAGGGGTTGATAATTATTATAAGAGTTAATTGCATAAAACGTCCCTGTGGTTTACACAAATTCGTGGTTTACATCCCTCTAAGTTTTTTTTAGTGTTTTCCATCCCTGTCGCAAGAATTATTAGCGAATTACGTCCTTTTCCTTAACGCCATTAGTTTCGATCCGTTAACATGTTGCACGTGCCTCACATGTGAGGATTTTTCGTCTTTTCCTTCCTTACAGGGACGTTTTATGCAACTTGGTGTGCAAACCACAGGGACGTTTTATGCAAATAACTTTTTTATCTTTTTTTTTTCTTTTCATTTTTATACTTTTTTTAAAGGATTATTACTTGTAGATGTAACTAACTGTGACTAAATGTATATGTTATTTAAAGATCTTGTATATGTCAATATCATAATGAACTTTCATATCTCAGTTATTGAGTGTACTTGAGTATATGTGACAATGTTTTAAAAACCGGTATTTTAGTCATACCGGTGTGGAAAAATTTTCCGGTATTACCGGTATTATCGGTATTACCGGAAATACCGGCCGGTACGACTATTTTTAATTTATTTTATTTTTTGTATAAAAATCCTACAAAACTTGTTACAATTTAACAAAAATTGGTAAAATACAATTATAATCCACTAAAAAATAAAGCCAAATAGGTATTTCATAACAAAATATAAGTTTTAAAGTTCACAAATAACAAAAAAATAACATTAAAGTATCATAAAAATAATTTTTAAAAAAATTCAATTTTTTTTTTGAAAATACCGGAAATACCGGAACGGTAATACCGGAAAATACCGGAATACCGGAAATACCGGCCGGTATTGAATAGTGAAAATACCGAAAAATACCGGGCTTAAAATACCGGAGTACCCTCCGGTACCGGTAATACCGGCCGGTATTTACCGGTATTTAAAACATTGATATGTGGCAACCATATAAGCTGTCACTTATAAGTTTTTGATTAGTCGGGTACATCCAATGACCGGGATGTGAAAGTTCATTACATGACATCGACATTATACGAAACTTCTAATAACATAAATATTTAGTCATTGTTAGTTACATTCACACGTAATAATCTCTTTTTTAATAATAAAAACCAAAAACACTTACAAGTGTCAGCTTATATGGTTGCCATAAATACCCAAGTACACTTATTAATTGAGGTATGAAAGTTCATCATATGATATTGACATATACGAGATCTTTAGATAACATAGACATTTAGTCATAGTTAGTTACATGTACAAGTAATAATCTTTTGAAAAAAGTATAAAAATGAAAAGAAAAAAAGATAAAGAAGTAATTTGCATAAAACGTCCCTGTGGTTTGCACACCAAGTTGCATAAAACGTCCCTGTGAGGAAGGAAAAGACGAAAAAGCCCTCACGTGTGGGGCACGTGCAACATGTTAACGGATCGAAAGTAATGGCGTTAAGGAAAAGGACGTAATTCGCTAATAATTTTTGCGACAGGGATGAAAAACACTAAAAAAAACTTAGAGGGATGTAAACCACAAATTTGTGTAAACCACATAGACGTTTTATGCAATTAACTCTTATTATAAAGGAGTATAGATTAAGAAGTAGTGATCATGAGTTCCATGAAAGAGGGGATGTGCAGTAGTAGGCTTACTCCCATGTTCAATAATTAATTTTCGTTTCAGTGGTACAAATATAGATTCAAGAAATCGAGTATTTGTTGTGTTAAGTGGATCAAAAATCCATTACTTTTTGCGTAGGAGGGTTGATGGCCTGTTCATACTAGTTTACATTATTGTTGTATTCTAAATCTTTTTATTCTTTTTGTCCTTTTGTATCTTGCTAGACGGTTTTTGTATAATTAATAATCCTGTCGTTAGAAAAATGATGTTCATGAGAGAGTAAATTATCTTATCTATAAGAGTTTTATTTATAGATTAATTAAATGATTTTTCTATAGGTCATTTGGCGTTGGTGTAGTTATTGTTGTTATGAACGAATCAATAAAAGCCAGTAGTCAACTTAGACCACCTCCGATAGTTTTAAATAAGGATATCTTTAATCAAGGTTTTGACGGTTAATATTCTTAATCAAGGATCACTACAAGAAATTGGGCTTTTGGCGACGAGACTTTTGGCTGCGACAAAATTTTCGTCGCCAAAAGTCCACTAAACGACAAAAAAGTAGTCAAAAGTCAAAAAAAGTTTTAGCAACGACAATATCGTCTCTAAATTCATCACCAAATGTTTTTAAATTTCTTTTTGAATTAAATTTTAGATGAAAAAATAAAAATTTATGTAAAATATACGGCGACGACTACTGTTGCAACCAAAAGCCAGATTCCAGATTTCTTGTAGTAGATGTGATTTTTAGGCATCATCATATTTTTCTTTATATACTCGTATAATATTATATAATGATATATATGTGTTAATGTATAAAATGTTAAAATATGTAAAGATATTTGTATTATTAAAGATAAATTAAGCATTTTAAGGTATAAGAATTTTTAAGATATAAAATGTGGCAGTTAAAGAATGCTTACGAACGAAGAATTGAAGATATCATTGAAGATGGTCTTATAAATATTAGTATCATTGCCAATTTTGATATTATTATTTCAACATAGAGTGTTTAGTGACCTTAATTGTAACATTTGTGAATTTTGACTAGTTTGTGAATTTTGACTAGTTTGACTTGTAATTAACGTGAGTAAACGTGATTTATTTATTTTTGACCCGTTGACTAAAACGTGCAATGTGACTAACTAATTTGATTAGTTAGGATAATTTAATGCTTATTTGATGACTTTGTGATGAAAAATACTAGTCGAGGTTATATTACCGTATTTAGTCGATTATATGTCGTAACGTGACGTTTATTTATCTAGTAATGTAATCGGGTGATCCACGGGTCGACCCAATTGACCCATGAACCACCCAAGTGACCCAACCCTATCCAAAATCCCACCCAAGTCTTCCACCAACTCATCCATACATTCAAATCCTTCACACATTCTCTCTCTCTCACACTAAATGCAAGTATCTCTTTTCTCTCTCTCTCTCTCTAAATTCTTAGCTCAATTAATGTGTTTCAAGTTAGATTAGTTCAAGATTCTTCATCAATATCATCATCTAATCATCATATCAAAGATTAGTCGGTCAAAGTGCAAGAAAGCTCTTCAAACGGGTCAAATTCGGACTTGAGCATTTGGGAAAGGTTTTGGTAGGTAAAATTCATCTCTTATTCATCACTTTAGGTTGTAATCATGTTACTAAGTCAAACCCTTGGGAATTTTAGTCAAAATCGAGTTAAAAGTCAAATTAGGGTTCATAATATTTGAAATGGGTAAAAAATCGGACTTTTCACTTGGTTAATGTTATGGGTCAAATCGTGAAGTGGGTTACGCTTGTATTCATATTCATAGTCTAACATAATCGATCTTTGGCCAAAATTCAGGTTGAAACTCATAAAAATCGAAATTAGGTTTATATATATATAATTAGGTCAAAAACAAATTTAATTATAAAATTGATGATTTATGATCGAATTGGAAGGGGGTTTGAATTTGTTTACATCCATCTCGATTATCATTACACAAAACATGTTTCAGATCATCCAAAATCGATTTCATAGCACAAATTAGGGTTTTGAGGCATGTAGGTCAAGTTTGAATTTAAAAGTCAACTGTGTTCATCACCAAATTCTGCCGAGATTTTTGCTCCTTTCGGAACCACGGTCTACTACGCTACTTGCAGCGTCCAAGACGCTGCCCTATCTGTTTCAGCGTCTGCTACGGTGATCAGACCGTCCCAGACGGTACCCTGCTACCTTCAGTTTCGAAAGTTTTTACCCTCTCTCCTATTTTACACTGCCCACACGTTAAGAAGACGCTGAAAAGTGTGATTCCAGACCACCGTCTGAGACGGTGGTCATCACCGTCCCAGACCCCGGCCAAGGTTTGGCTCACCGTGCCACACGCCATCCACTGCCGTTCTTTACGTTGTGCCAATTCTTTCCCACCGTCCATTACGCTGCAGGGTGCGTCTGAGACGCCATGCTGCAGCCTTTACTTTTTTTGGTGTCGTATTCTAGTGATGGGAGTTGTCCAAAGCCGAGGTTAAATACCTAAGTTTTATTAAAGACGAATGAAAGTGAACCGGTTTATAAACGAATATGTATATGCATATATATACATATAATAATGAATATGTATAGTTATATGAGAATATGTAAATAAGTATACATACTTATATTAATACGCATGTCATATAAACGAAATGATAGGTCGTGATCATTGAGGATTTCGGGACATTCGTAGCTCGTCGAATACTTATAATTCAATTATAACTTGACGATACAAGGCAAAGGTGAGTCTCGTAGCCCTTACGTTTGTCTTATTTTGGGGCGAAAAATGTACTTGTCGTTTAAACATTTGTCGGTTGATACAATTGATTATGATATGAAAACGAGACGTTAGTTATCTAATTGTTTGCTTGTGATACGTGTTATTTGACGTTTAAATGTGACGAAAGACGTATATTATAATTATGGTATGACGTGACGGTGGATTGACGAATCCACACCCGGTATGATCATCACATTATGACGATATATATTAAGACGTATGACGTATATTATATATATATATATGTAAGACGTGACGGTGATGGATTGACGAATATATAATATATATATATAATATATATATATAATATATATATATATATGTGAACAGTTATGATTAATTATATATATTGTTATGATGTTTATATATATATATATTGACGATTATTGAGACGTGACGTTTATTGTATTGCCTTGTATTGACGTGGATCCTTTTAGGGTTCCTTTGACGTGATTAGGTATTCTAATCCTCGCTTATCGATAACGGTTGATATCCCGACACTTGATTTTCATTAAACCTACGAACTCGTCAACTTTAGGTTGACATGTTTAGTACACTTTGCAGGTGAACAGATAAATCAAAGACGTATTGGATGATTGACTTCTTGAATATGCTAGGATTGGACTTGGACTTGGACTTCTTGGATCCGTGATTCATAGTTCCCGTTTATGGGTTATGCTTAGGATCATTTACCATCTTTTGAATTATATTTTTGTAAGCGTTTGATGAGCGTGCTCCTTATGCATTTTTGTATGTTTCCGGTATTTGTAATTGATTGAATTGTATGGATTGTCCAATCCTTTTAATGCATTTAGATTGTCTCTACTTAATTTCCATGTCGTGTTGTGCTTATCTTGTAACCCTCATGATTCCGCCTTGTTGGGGTGTTACAGAATGGTATCAGAGCCGTGGCTGTAGAGAATTAGGTGGATTGACCTAGCCTATAGCCATTGCACCCACATTTTATATTTAGCATGCATGATAGGAAATTATGTGTGCAACGTGAATTTTATGAGACATAAAACTTGTTTAACCGGAGTTCGTAGGGTTCTCATGACTTGTTGCCTTGATTTATATGTGATGACTTGATGGACGTATGTATTTGTGTCGGGATATCACCGTGGCTTGTCGAATTGACGTTGACGTGTATTCTTGTAATTCCTTTTAAATTGTTTGACCCTAGCAAAGTGAAGTTATGACATTAACATAATATGACATGGCGACAACCTTAGAAACGCCTGATCAACGGTTCTACGGCAACCCAGTGGCACATTTAAGTTAATGGCATCATGGATTGCGCATTGTGGATAAAGTATAGTAGGTAACCTGGTATGCTTGATGAGTGTTGGTTGGGTGGAGGGAAAGCCGCTCGTATCACCCGTATACATGCCCAACCAATACTCAGAGGGCATAACGGAACTGAATCCCGACATCCATTCAATATTTTAACGGTGTGGAGGGAAAGCCGCTGGTATCACCTGTATACAAACACCTTTAATGTATTGAATGTTGAAGTTAGATTCAGACTATGCTTTACCCGCCTTGTTATGACATGACCCCTTTTATATTGTGTTAAATTGACTTGTGATTGTGTTGATGATTATGAATTGTATGATCGACGAAGCCTTAGATTTCTGCCATGATAATATCCCCGTAGAGAATATGCATGTTAGACGGTAGGGAAACCTTAGATATGAAATGCTCGTTATGTGATGATTGATTTTGGTTATCTCGTGTGTGTGAATTGTGAGAACTAACTTGCTAACCTAACACGTATGCTCAGGACAATGGTTAGACCAAGGAGAGTCGGGAGAAATCGCCGAAATCAAGACGAGCAAGAAAAAGTAGTAGGTGGCCGTGGGGGTAAAGGTGGTCGTGGAGGCCGGAGGGGTCGTGGAGGTCGTGGTGGCCGAGGTGGCTAGGGTGGTGCCAATCCCCCGGTATCGACCGAGGTTATCACTCAAGCACTAAACTATCTCATGCCGGATCTAGTGGCCCGAATCTCGGCGGCCATGGAAGCTAGGGGTGATCAAGAAGAGCCGGAAGTTGAAGCGGTTAATGTTGAAGATGAGGAGAATGAAAATGTGAATGTAAATGGTGGTGAAAATGGATGAGGAGCTTTTGTTCAACCAAGAATTCACGATACTTATCGTCAAGGTTGTCTCTTTAAAGACTTCAAACCTTGTGGAGCTCCGGAGTTTAGGGGTGAAGGTGGAGCCACCGGTTGTTTGGAATGGTTGGAGAGAATTGAAGCAATCATTGCTAGGAGTGGGTGTACTTATAACCAACGAATCACTTATGCCACCGGTATGTTGTTGGGTGATGCTCTTGAATGGTGGAACTTGGAGGTGGATGAATTAGGGGTTGATGGGGCTAACAACCTACTTTGGGGAGACTTCAAAGAGATGATAATTGCTAAGTATTGTCTGACACATGAAATGAGAAAATTACAAGAAGAATTCACTAATCTCAGCATAAAGGGTGGAGACTATGAGGGTTACACTCGCCGTTTTGGCGAACTCTCTAGGCTTATTCCCCATCTTGTAAGGCCCGAAGATAGAAAGGTGGAGAAGTATGTGATGGGATTGCCTCATGAGGTGAGAATGCTTGTTGCTCACCCCACCATGCCATTGACAATCAAAGAGGCAATCAACCGCACCACTAGTGTGACTTTGGAGCTTGTGAAAGGTGGTAAGTTGAACATGAATGATGGCAAGAGGAAGGAGGTTGGTGAATCTAGTGGTAACAAGAAAGATGAAAGGCGTGATAATAAGAGCCATAATCGTGGTGGAAAGGTTTATATGGCGGTGGTGCCGGTGGTTGAGCCGCCAAAGGGTGGTTATGCCGGGACTAGTCCTTTATGTGCTAGGTGTAACCGTCACCATTGGCCTAATGTGAGGTGTGACGTTTACTTTGATTGTAACCAACCGGGTCACACTTCAAAATTTTGTCCTACTAACCGTCGAGTTGCTTCTTTAAATGTTGCTCCTCTTAATGGGAGACATCCCCCAATGGCCCAGGGCACTTGCTATGAATGTGGTAGCCAAGAGCACTACCGCAACCGGTGACCAAATCTTATTAGCCAACAAGTTCAAGTGACCGTGCATCCTAATCAAATTGCAAATTGCCGGTCCAAATCAAAATCGAGGAAATCAAGGTCAACAACAACATCAAGCTCAACCACAACTTGCTCCCCGTGGACGAGCTTTTGACGTGAATGCGGTTGAGGCCCGTGTTGATCCTAACGTCATTGCATGTACATTTCTCCTCAACAATCAATATGCCACTGTATTATTTGATTCTAGGGCGACTTTAGTCTTGTTTCCAATGATTTCATACCATTGATTGATGCTAGCCTTAGTCCGTTGTCGTATTACTTTGAACTTGAAATGGTAAATGGCGGGTTAACGAAAATTGACCAAGTTGTTCGTGATTGTACCTTAGACTTATGTGACTACCCATTCCTCATAGATTTGGTTCCTTTCGATATCGGTAGTTTTGACGTGATTGTGGGTATGGATTGGATGTCGGCAATGAATGCGGTTATAGAATGTGGTAGTAGAGTGGTGAGAATTCTGTTAGAAAATGGTGAAGAGTTAGTGGTTCAAGGCGAGACGGCCGAGCCGTGGGAAGGAAAAGTATATAATGTCAACGTCACAAAAGTCAAATTGAAGACCGTGCCCGTGGTTAATGGGTTCATGGATGTATTTCCGGATGACCTACCGGGTTTGCCTCCATCTCGTCAACTCGATTTCCGTATTGATCTTGTTCCAAATGCTTCCCTCGTGGCCAAAGCACCCTATCGCTTAGCCATAACCGAAATGCAAGAGTTGGCCGCCCAACTCAAAGAACTACAAGAAAAGGATTTCATTCGCCCTAGTCAATCACCGTGGGGTGCACCGGTTTTATTTGTCAAAAAGAAAGACGGCTCTTTCCGTATTTGTATCGATTATCGAGAACTTAACAACCTCACGGTGAAAAATCGTTATCCTCTCCCAAGGATTGATGATTTATTTGATCAACTCCAAGGTGCTCGTTTCTTTTCAAAAATTGATTTGCGGTCGGGTTACCACCAACTACGTGTCCATGAAGATGATATTCTCAAGACGGCCTTTTGAACACGTTTTGGGCACTTTGAATTCACGGTTATGCCCTTTGGGTTGACCAATGCACCGGCAGTGTTCATGGATTTGATGAACCGGGTGTGTCGGCCCTACTTGGACCAATTTGTCATTGTCTTCATCGATGACATCCTCATCTATTCCAAGAGTAAAGAAGATCATGCCGAACATTTGAAGAAAGTCTTGAAGTTGCTACGGGAAGAGAAATTGTATGCCAAATTATCCAAATGTGAATTTTGGCTTGAAGAGGTCCACTTTCTTGGTCAGGTGGTGAGTAAGGAAGGAATTCATGTGGACCCAAGTAAGATTGAAGTGGTGAAGAATTGGAGACGACCCGAGACGCCAACCGAGATTCGCCAATTTCTTGGTCTGGCGGGTTATTATAGACGATTCATTGAGGGCTTCTCAAAAATCGCCTAACCTTTGACTTTGTTGACTCAACGGAAAGAAGGTTTGATTGGGGCAAGAAGCAAGAACAAGCCTTCCAATTGTTGAAAGATAAGTTGTGTGATGCTCCAATCTTGAGCTTGCCTGATGGAGCCGATGATTTTGTTGTGTATTGCGATGCGTCCGGGAAAGGTTTGGGATGTGTTTTAATGCAACGGGGTAAAGTGATTGCTTATGCTTCTAGGCAATTGAAGGTGCATAAGAAGAATTACCCGACTCATGACTTGGAGTTGGGAGCGGTCGTGTTCGCTTTGAAATGTTGGAGGCATTACTTGTATGGCACCAAAAGCGTGATCTATACCGATCACAAAAGCATTCAACACATTTTTGACCAAAGTGAATTAAATATGAGGCAAAGAAGATGGCTTGAACTTTTTAGTGATTATGATTGTGTTATCCGGTATCACCCTGGTAAAGCAATTGTTGTAGCCGATACTTTGAGCCGAAAAGAACGAATAAAACCAAGACGAATTAGAGCCATGAGCCTCACCGTGCAAAGGAGTGTTCGTGACTCAATCATTGAGGCACAAAGGGTGGTAACTAGGCCGGAAAACTTCATCAATGAAGCATTACACGGCTTAGAAGAATAATTTGATAGGAAAGACGATGATGGGTTGTATTTTGTTGAACGATTGTAGATCCCCGTTTTTGGTGGGCTTCGGATGAAATTGATGAATGAAGCTCACAAGTCGACCTACTCGGTTCACCCGGGTTCCGACAAGATGTATTTTCACTAGAGAGACTTGTATTAGTGGTCGGGAATGAAGAAAGACATTGCTAGATACGTTAGTGAGTGTATCACATGTTTACAAGTAAAAGCCGACCACAAGAAACCACCCGGTTTGCTAGTTCAACCGGTAACACCGGAGTGGAAATGGGAGAAAATTACCATGGACTTCATCACGAAGTTACCTAGAACGAGTAGTGGTCGGGACACCATTTGGGTGATTGTTGACCGGTTGACTAAGTCGGCTCACTTCTTAGCCATCCGGAAGACGACAAATTTGACACCATGACACGTTTGTACATCAAAGAAGTGGTATCCAAACATGGAGTGCCGATTTCCATACTAACCGATCGGGATGCCCGATTCACCTCAAAGTTTTGGAAGGCGTTCCAAAAAGCGATGGGTACTCGACTTGATATGAGTACGACGTTCCATCCACAAACCGACGGTCAAAGTGAAAGAACGATTCAAACGCTTGAAGACATGTTAAGGGCTTGTGCCATCGAGTTTGGTGGCAATTGGGATGTGCATTTACCGTTAGTCGAATTCTCCTATAATAATAGCTATCATGCTAGTATCCAAATGGCGTCGTTTAGAGCTTTATATGGGAGAGTATGTAGGTCCCCGTTAGCTTGGGCGGAGATTGGTGAAAGCCAACTCATTGGACCCGAATTAAAGAAAAGTTGAGGGTAGCCCGGGAAAGACAATTGAAGTATGCAAACGTGAGACGACGACCTCTCGAATTTGAAGTGGGTGATTATGTGTTGCTTAAAGTGTCCCCGTGGAAAAATGTGGTTCGGTTTGTGAAACGTGGGAAGTTGGGCCCGAGATATATTGGCCCATTTAAGATCGTGGAACGAATTGGGCCGGTGGCGTATCGATTGGAGCTCCCACAAGATTTGAGTGGAGTTCATAACGTTTTCCATATTTGTAATCTTAGGAAGTGCTTGGCAGATCCAGCACTTCACGTGCCTCTTGAAGAAATTCGTGTCGATAAAACGTTAAAGTTTATAGAAGAACCAATAGAGATCTTAGATCGACAAACTAAAAAACTAAAGAATACTCGGTATACGAACGTTAAAGTAAGATGACAAGCTAGACGTGGGCCCGAGTTCACTTGGGAACGTGATGACTCTATGAAAGCCAAGTACCCCCATTTGTTTAACGAGTCTAGTTAGATTAGAATTTCGGGACGAAATTCCTTTAACGGGGGAATGATGTAACATTTGTGAATTTTGACTAGTTTGACTTGTAATTAACGTAAGTAAACATGATTTATTTAATTTTGACCCGTTGACTAAAACGTGCAACGTGACTAACTAATTTAATTAGTTAGGATGATTTAATGCTTATTTGATGACTTTGTGACGAAAAATACTAGTCGAGGTTATATTACCGTATTTAGTCGATTATATGTCGTAACGTGACGTTTATTTATCTATTTTTTTTTTTTTTTTTTTTTTTTTTTTTTTTTTTTTTTTTTTTTTTTTTTTTTTTTTTTTTTTTTTTTTTTTTTTTTTTTTTTTTTTTTTTTTTTTTTTTTTTTTTTTTTTTTTTTTTTTTTTTTTTTTTTTTTTTTTTTTTTTTTTTTTTTTTTTTTTTTTTTTTTTTTTTTTTTTTTTTTTTTTTTTTTTTTTTTTTTTTTTTTTTTTTTTTTTTTTTTTTTTTTTTTTTTTTTTTTTTTTTTTTTTTTTTTTTTTTTTTTTTTTTTTTTTTTTTTTTTTTTTTTTTTTTTTTTTTTTTTTTTTTTTTTTTTTTTTTTTTTTTTTTTTTTTTTTTTTTTTTTTTTTTTTTTTTTTTTTTTTTTTTTTTTTTTTTTTTTTTTTTTTTTTTTTTTTTTTTTTTTTTTTTTTTTTTTTTTTTTTTTTTTTTTTTTTTTTTTTTTTTTTTTTTTTTTTTTTTTTTTTTTTTTTTTTTTTTTTTTTTTTTTTTTTTTTTTTTTTTTTTTTTTTTTTTTTTTTTTTTTTTTTTTTTTTTTTTTTTTTTTTTTTTTTTTTTTTTTTTTTTTTTTTTTTTTTTTTTTTTTTTTTTTTTTTTTTTTTTTTTTTTTTTTTTTTTTTTTTTTTTTTTTTTTTTTTTTTTTTTTTTTTTTTTTTTTTTTTTTTTTTTTTTTTTTTTTTTTTTTTTTTTTTTTTTTTTTTTTTTTTTTTTTTTTTTTTTTTTTTTTTTTTTTTTTTTTTTTTTTTTTTTTTTTTTTTTTTTTTTTTTTTTTTTTTTTTTTTTTTTTTTTTTTTTTTTTTTTTTTTTTTTTTTTTTTTTTTTTTTTTTTTTTTTTTTTTTTTTTTTTTTTTTTTTTTTTTTTTTTTTTTTTTTTTTTTTTTTTTTTTTTTTTTTTTTTTTTTTTTTTTTTTTTTTTTTTTTTTTTTTTTTTTTTTTTTTTTTTTTTTTTTTTTTTTTTTTTTTTTTTTTTTTTTTTTTTTTTTTTTTTTTTTTTTTTTTTTTTTTTTTTTTTTTTTTTTTTTTTTTTTTTTTTTTTTTTTTTTTTTTTTTTTTTTTTTTTTTTTTTTTTTTTTTTTTTTTTTTTTTTTTTTTTTTTTTTTTTTTTTTTTTTTTTTTTTTTTTTTTTTTTTTTTTTTTTTTTTTTTTTTTTTTTTTTTTTTTTTTTTTTTTTTTTTTTTTTTTTTTTTTTTTTTTTTTTTTTTTTTTTTTTTTTTTTTTTTTTTTTTTTTTTTTTTTTTTTTTTTTTTTTTTTTTTTTTTTTTTTTTTTTTTTTTTTTTTTTTTTTTTTTTTTTTTTTTTTTTTTTTTTTTTTTTTTTTTTTTTTTTTTTTTTTTTTTTTTTTTTTTTTTTTTTTTTTTTTTTTTTTTTTTTTTTTTTTTTTTTTTTTTTTTTTTTTTTTTTTTTTTTTTTTTTTTTTTTTTTTTTTTTTTTTTTTTTTTTTTTTTTTTTTTTTTTTTTTTTTTTTTTTTTTTTTTTTTTTTTTTTTTTTTTTTTTTTTTTTTTTTTTTTTTTTTTTTTTTTTTTTTTTTTTTTTTTTTTTTTTTTTTTTTTTTTTTTTTTTTTTTTTTTTTTTTTTTTTTTTTTTTTTTTTTTTTTTTTTTTTTTTTTTTTTCTTATATATAATTAGGTCAAAAACAAATTTAGTTATAAAATTGATGATTTATGATCGAATTGGAAGGGGGTTTGAATTTGTTTACATCCATCTCGATTATCATTACACAAAACATGTTTCAGATCATCCAAAATCGATTTCATAGCACAAATTAGGGTTTTGAGGCATGTAGGTCAAGTTTGACTTTAAAAGTCAACTGTGTTCATCACCAAATTCTACCCAGATTGTTAGGTCCAGATTTAGTCCAGATTTACTGGACTCGCTCCAGACTTAACAAATGGCAGAGTCCACTGGAAAGTCTTACCAGATCTGTTCACTGGAGGATTGTCAGTGTTCTAGATCCTACAAGTCTGAACACTGATATCAAGGATTGACTTTTCCTTTAACACACTTTCCAAAGAACAATCCACTTGTTCTTTACCAAAGTATACGTGTGTTAAGGTGGTTGGATAAAAGGATACACTTGCACTTGATGTGACTTTATCCTTATTCCTTATCCAATACATTTAATGTTCTTGTCGGATCATTAAATGTATGCAACCACATTTGTACGGCACAAAGTTCACTGGTGAATTTTGTTGCCTATAAATAGGAAGTCATTTCCTTGACATAAATACTTTTTAAGCATTCATTTTGCATTAAAGTGAATTTGTCCAAATACTCTCGATCTTAAACAGGGATACTTCACAACTTTAAGTATCTTGATCCTAAAGAGTTATTTGACAAATATAGATCATTTGTAACTCATAGGTTGTTAGGATACATACTTAATTGTATTATCTTGATTCCGCAACAACCTTGTATTTTGTTTATACATCAATAAATAAAATACCCATGAAACAATACATAATGTTCCACTTTATTTGTTTATTGCTTTAAGTCATGTATTACTTTATTTATATACTTGCATTTATATTTAAGTAATACTAGTCCTTTTCTAGTGATTATTAGACTTGTTGTATTTACACTTTCCTGGTTTAACCATCTCGAACTTAAGGGACTCACATTTGGTATCAGAGCAGAAGGCTAAACATTGCCTAGATCTGTTTCTTGATGGCTAACCAAGAAAATACACAAGGTTTTAGTCTTGGTCCCGATCCTAATGCAAATTTCAATGATCAAAATGAACCACCAATTGTTAATAACACTAATCCACCTCCTCCTCCTACTCCTGCTTCTCCACACGTGCATGTGCACTACTCAAATAATCCTGTTCCTAAATTCAGTGGGAACAGTGATGAATTTGGTACGTGGAAGGCTAGGATGGTGTTGCATGTCACTGGTATTGAGAGGAATATGATGAAAATTTTAAACGAAGGTCCATATGTACCAACATCACCTCTCAATCCCCTTCTTGATCCTTCTGGATCTAGAAGAGGAAGGGAAAAGAGGGAGGAACATTGGTCAGAAGAGGAGAAGAGATTGGTGAATCTAGACACCCTTCTCAAAAACATGATCCTCGGGGCCGTTCCAGAAACCCTAATTCCCACACTAGTTCTTTTTCCTAGTGCTAAAACCATGTGGGATGAACTCTTAAACCAACATGAAGGAGGAGATGACACCATTGTCACCAGAAAGGTCTCCTTAAACAAGAGGTATGAGTCATTTTTTGCTCAACCTAACGAGTCTCTCACTGGTACTTACACCAGATTTATGAGTATCATAAACCAACTGAGAGGTCTTGGGGTTGAGAAGGACAAGGATATACTTCTGGAGAAATTTTGTGACATTCTACCCACCAAATGGTCTCACATGATCCTAGTCTTACGACAAGGAAAAACTCTGCACACACACACTCTCTCAACTCTTTATGGAGCTTTCAGGTACACTGAAGAAAATCAAGCTCAGAGAGTGGTGGCAGAACAAGATGCCTATAACCATGCCTCCAGTAGTCATAATGTGGTTAGTCATACTGAACCACAAGGTACAGCACTGATATCTTCTGAGAATGTATTTTCTATGAAGAAGATGGTGTCTGAACTCATGGATTCTGGAGAATCCAGTCAAGTCTCTCCAGACTGTTGTGATGAAACTGAAGACGACGACCTTATTGCAATGATTGCTAAAACGTTTAACCGTTTCAAAGCAAGAGCAAATAGGCCATCTGGACAATTTGCATCCAGTTCTTCCACTGACAAGACCAATTTGACATGCTTTAAGTGTGGCAAAAAGGGTCATTTCATGAAAGAGTGCAGGTCCAACCAGTTTGCATCCAAGCCTGGTCCATTCTCTTCTAATAATAAGCCTGATGATAGCTATAAAATGAAATATAAAAAGCTTAAGGCCCAAATTGCTCTCATGGCACAACAAATTGAAACCAATAATAAGTGCATGATTGCAACGACTGAAGAGAAGTGGGTGCCTTCTGATGACTCATCTGTTGATGAAGAAGAAGAAAGAGATTGCTGTTACATGGCTCTGGCAGACGAAGAGCACCTGGTGAAGGAAGATGTCACATCTGGACGATGGGTGGACATTGTTATCAAGAAGGTTAGTGATTATGATAATGCAACTGACCAAGAACTAAAACTGGACATAGCTGAAGCTTTAAATTCTGATTTGATTTTTGTAGAAACTGTTAGATCTGATTGTGTAAATGGTCTAGAAACAGATTCTTCTGAAATAAATGCTTTAAAATCAAAATTAAAAGAACTTCAAGACATTGAACTGGCATTTCAAGCCCAGGTTCTGGTAACTGAACAATTGATTCAAGAAAAACAAGATCTTGAGATCATTTTAGAGAATGAAAAACTGGTAATAAAATCATGGCTAGAAACCAAAAAGCCATATGATGCTTGTGTAAAACAATTTCCTACTCAAAAACGTGCATACTTAGATGGAAATACACATGTAGCATCATTAATACCAGTAATCGATCGATTACCAGAGGAATTCAGGCCCACCACTGTTTATGATGAGCCTGTAACTCCCAAGGCCAATATTCTCCCAGTTCTTTGCCCAGAGGTTAAGACTGGAGCTGTTCAGATGACTGCTCCAGTTAAAAAGGTTAAGCAGAATAGACCTTTGCCTCAGAACAATCCCCTACCTAAGCCAACAACTGGAAAGGCTAAGGTATCATCTGAAGATAATGTTTTGTCCAGGATAGAGAGCCAGATTCAAATTCTGACTCGTCAATCACAAAGTTTTAATGCAAGATTAAACTTTATTGAGGGTACTTCATTTGGCCCTAGACAAAACACAAAACCTTTTGCTAAGAAAGACAAATCTATTTCTCAAGTTGAGAAAAAGAAAAAGGTTTTAAAACTATCAACCCCAGTGGTCTTTTCAACTAAGACCACTGTTGAAGAAAGTGAACTGAACCAGATTGCCCCAGGGACCTATAAGGGAGGGTCCAGTGAACCCATCAGTCGATGGGTTCCCAAATCTAACTGATCAATATCTGGTGTATATGTAGGGCGATCGAAAGAAGTATATCTGGTATCTTGACAGTGCAGCTGGCAGGACGATGACCGGATGTAAGACCCTACTGGAGGAGTTCACCATTTCTGATGGACCCTCCATCACTTTTGGAAATGATGGTTGTGGAAAGACTGAGGGATATGGTGTTCTGAACAATGGACAAGTCAAGTTTACACGTGTTGCATTTGTGAATGGTTTGAAATATAACTTGATCAGTGTAAGTCAACTGTGTGACGATGGCTATCAAGTCTTATTCAATATTGCTCAGGGCATTGTATTCAACAAGGACTGGAAGGTAGTGTTGATTGCTCCCAGAAAAGGGAATGTGTACGTGATGGATATGGAAAGCTCTCCTTCAGAGCAATGTTTCTATACTCAAGCTGATGAAGACACAAACTGGTTATGGCATAAAAGGTTATCCCATTTAAATTTCAAAAACATTAACAAGTTGTCCAGAAAACAACTTGCAGATGGGATACCTTCAGTTTCCTTCAAAAAGGAAAGGCCATGTCCAGGATGTGAGATGGGTAAGCAAAAACGTGCCAGTTTCAAGACCAGACAGAATTTCAGCATTACTGAACCACTTCACATGCTTCATATGGACCTCTTTGGTCCAGTGAATGTTCAGACTCGTGCTGGTAAAAGATACACCCTGGTGATCGTAGATGAATTCTCCAGATATTGTTGGGTGATCTTTCTAAGGTCTAAAGGTGAAGCTGCTGCTGAAATCATCAGTCTTATCAAGCAAATTGAGCTCAAGTACAGTCGAAAAGTGTGTCAGTTAAGAAGTGACAATGGAACAGAATTCCAGAATGCAACTCTGGAGTCATTCTGTACTGACACTGGCATCTCCCAGAATTTCTCATCAGCCCGATCTCCAGAACAAAATGGAGTGGTGGAAAGGAAAAATAGAACGCTGATAGAAGCTGCCAGGAGTATGCTTGCTGAATCTGGTCTGTCTACCAGTTTCTGGGCGGAAGCAATTGCAACTGCTTGCCACACCCAGAATCGATCAGTGTACATTAAAAGACACAAAAAGACAGACCCATGTCCAGGATGTGAGATGGGTAAGCAAAAACGTGCCAGTTTCAAGACCAGACAGAATTTCAGCATTACTGAACCACTTCACATGCTTCATATGGACCTCTTTGGTCCAGTGAATGTTCAGACTCGTGCTGGTAAAAGATACACCCTGGTGATCGTAGATGAATTCTCCAGATATTGTTGGGTGATCTTTCTAAGGTCTAAAGGTGAAGCTGCTGCTGAAATCATCAGTCTTATCAAGCAAATTGAGCTCAAGTACAGTCGAAAAGTGTGTCAGTTAAGAAGTGACAATGGAACAGAATTCCAGAATGCAACTCTGGAGTCATTCTGTACTGACACTGGCATCTCCCAGAATTTCTCATCAGCCCGATCTCCAGAACAAAATGGAGTGGTGGAAAGGAAAAATAGAACGCTGATAGAAGCTGCCAGGAGTATGCTTGCTGAATCTGGTCTGTCTACCAGTTTCTGGGCGGAAGCAATTGCAACTGCTTGCCACACCCAGAATCGATCAGTGTACATTAAAAGACACAAAAAGACAGCCTATGAAGTCTTAAGAAATAGAAAACCATACATTGGTTATTTTCACGTTTTTGGATGTCCAGTTTACATCCTGAACGACTCCAGTCAGCTAGGCAAATTTGATGCCAAAGCTGATGAAGGGTATTTCTTAGGCTATTCAGCCATTCGCAAGGCCTTCAGAGTCTACAACAAGAGACTGGAGAAGGTCCATGAGTCAATTCATGTCACATTTGATGAATCAAATGTTGCAATCAACAAGAAGCCAGCCCTTGACACTCCCCCAGAAACTCCAATTGTCTTTTGTGAATCTGATCCTATAAACGACAAAAATATAGATTCACCAGACACAGTTTCCAGTCATCCTGATCTGGAACCTGTTCAGAAAAAGAAACTCTCCAGTAGTACTCCATTCTATCCCTCTATTATTTTCAAACTACCCACTGAAATTAATATTGGTTCAGATGTGCGTACTACTCCCCCAGTATCAGTGTCAGTTGAGAATAGACCAGAAATGTCTTCTTATGAAGAATTTCAAACTGAACCAGTACTCCAGGAAATGCCTTCAAACGAAGAATTTCATGATGCAAATCGTGATTTAAATGACTCAGATGAAGATACTGAAGTAATCTGGCAAGATCCTCCTCCAGAAGCAACTCCAGAGGAGACTCAACTGAATTCTTGCACTGATATTGTTGTCAGCAACAATCCTGGTCAATACTCCAGATGGACAAAAGCTCACCCTATTGATCAGATCATAGGTGACTCCAGTCGTAGTGTTCAGACCAGAAGAGCCTCCAGTAATCAATGCTTATACGTAAGTTTTCTATCTTTGATGGAACCAAAGAAGATTGATGAGGCTCTGGAAGATCCAAGCTGGGTGACTGCTATGCAAGAAGAGCTTCACCAGTTTGAAAGGAACAAGGTCTGGTATCTGGTTCCTTTCCCAGTTGGAAAGAAAGAACCAATTGGAACAAGATGGGTCTTCAGAAACAAAGTAGATGAAGATGGCCACGTAATCAGAAACAATCCTGGTCAATACTCCAGATGGACAAAAGCTCACCCTATTGATCAGATCATAGGTGACTCCAGTCGTAGTGTTCAGACCAGAAGAGCCTCCAGTAATCAATGCTTATACGTAAGTTTTCTATCTTTGATGGAACCAAAGAAGATTGATGAGGCTCTGGAAGATCCAAGCTGGGTGACTGCTATGCAAGAAGATTCACCAGACACAGTTTCCAGTCATCCTGATCTGGAACCTGTTCAGAAAAAGAAACTCTCCAGTAGTACTCCATTCTATCCCTCTATTATTTTCAAACTACCCACTGAAATTAATATTGGTTCAGATGTGCGTACTACTCCCCCAGTATCAGTGTCAGTTGAGAATAGACCAGAAATGTCTTCTTATGAAGAATTTCAAACTGAACCAGTACTCCAGGAAATGCCTTCAAACGAAGAATTTCATGATGCAAATCGTGATTTAAATGACTCAGATGAAGATACTGAAGTAATCTGGCAAGATCCTCCTCCAGAAGCAACTCCAGAGGAGACTCAACTGAATTCTTGCACTGATATTGTTGTCAGCAACAATCCTGGTCAATACTCCAGATGGACAAAAGCTCACCCTATTGATCAGATCATAGGTGACTCCAGTCGTAGTGTTCAGACCAGAAGAGCCTCCAGTAATCAATGCTTATACGTAAGTTTTCTATCTTTGATGGAACCAAAGAAGATTGATGAGGCTCTGGAAGATCCAAGCTGGGTGACTGCTATGCAAGAAGAGCTTCACCAGTTTGAAAGGAACAAGGTCTGGTATCTGGTTCCTTTCCCAGTTGGAAAGAAAGAACCAATTGGAACAAGATGGGTCTTCAGAAACAAAGTAGATGAAGATGGCCACGTAATCAGAAACAAGGCCAGACTGGTAGCACAAGGCTACTGCCAGTCAGATGTCGACTTTGATGAATCATTTGCTCCAGTGGCTAGACTTGAAGCGATCAGAATATTCTTAGCATTCGCTGCTAATCATCAGTTCAAGGTCTACCAGATGGATGTAAAGAGTGCTTTCTTGAATGGAAAGCTTGAAGAAGAAGTTTACGTCAGACAACCTCCAGGTTTCGTTGATGAAAAGCATCCACATTGGGTATATCGTCTGGACAAAGCGCTATATGGCCTCAGACAAGCCCCACGTGCCTGGTATGATACTCTGACTAAACATTTGTTGAAAAATGGTTTTAAACGAGGTGCAATTGACAATACCTTGTTCATTCTTCATGAGAAAGGTAATCTGTTAATGGTACAAATTTATGTTGATGATATCATTTTTGGGTCTACTGATGAAAATATGTGCAAGAAATTTTCAAAAATCATGTCCACTGAATATGAAATGAGTCTGATGGGTGAATTAACATATTTTCTTGGACTCCAGATTAAACAAAACAAAGATGGCATTTTTATTAATCAGGAGAAATATGTTAGAGATCTTTTAAAGAAATATGATATGAACTCTTCACCATCTAAACCAACTCCAATTTCTGCACCACTGACACTGGATTCTGATCCAGATGGCAAACCAGTGAACACCACTGTCTATAGAGGCATGGTTGGTTCACTGATGTATTTAACTGCCAGTAGACCAGATATTATGTTTTCAACATGTTTATGTGCCAGATATCAGTCTAATCCAAAGGAATCTCATATGCTTGCTGTAAAGCGCATACTGAAGTACCTTAAAGGTGTCCCCAGTCTAGGTCTTTGGTATCCCAAAGGCTCAGGCATGGATCTAATGGGTTATTCAGATTCAGATCATGCAGGTTGTAAGATAGATAGGAAATCCACAACTGGTGGATGTCATTTCCTAGGTGGCAAACTGGTCAGCTGGACCAGTAAGAAGCAAACTTCAGTTTCATTGTCCACTGCTGAAGCTGAATACGTGTCTGCAGCCAGTTGTTGTGCTCAGATACTCTGGATGAAGAACCAGTTGCTTGATTATGGTATTAAATATTCAAAGACTCCAATCTTTTGTGATAATACCAGTGCCATAGCTATCTCAAACAATCCAGTCATGCACTCCAGAACGAAGCACATTGATCTAAGGTATCATTTCATTCGTGATCATATTATGAAAAACAACATTGAACTCCATTTTATTCCCACTGACAAACAACTCGCTGACATTTTTACTAAACCACTGGATGTCAAAACTTTTGAATATCTTGTTGGTGAGTTGGGAATGTTAAATCCTTAAATCTGGTGACTGCTCAGATATTGAACGCCTTTGTGTACTATCTTTGCATTATTAGATTTCTGGAACAACATTCCAGGGAAGACTTGAAAAATATTTTCTATTAAAATGTTTTAAGTTCAGGGGGAATTTATTTTCTCACTGGACAAATTCTTCAGAAAATGTTACTGGTGCCTTGTAAATATGTCCCTCTCACTGGTAACTGGACAGGTTGAAGTGCGTGTTTGAGTTGACTTATGTCTTCTTGTAAATATGTCCCTCTCACTGGTAACTGGACAGGTTGAAGTGCGTGTTTGAGTTGACTTATGTCTTCTTGTAAATATGTCCCTCTCACTGGTAACTGGACAGGTTGAAGTGCGTGTTTGAGTTGACTTATGTCTTCTTGTAAATATGTCCCTCTCACTGGTAACTGGACAGGTTGAAGTGCGTGTTTGAGTTGACTTATGTCTTCTTGTAAATATGTCCCTCTCACTGGTAACTGGACAGGTTGAAGTGCGTGTTTGAGTTGACTTATGTCTTCTTGTAAATATGTCCCTCTCACTGGTAACTGGACAGGTTGAAGTGCGTGTTTGAGTTGACTTATGTCTTCTTGTAAATATGTCCCTCTCACTGGTAACTGGACAGGTTGAAGTGCGTGTTTGAGTTGACTTATGTCTTCTTGTAAATATGTCCCTCTCACTGGTAACTGGACAGGTTGAAGTGCGTGTTTGAGTTGACTTATGTCTTCTTGTAAATATGTCCCTCTCACTGGTAACTGGACAGGTTGAAGTGCGTGTTTGAGTTGACTTATGTCTTCTTGTAAATATGTCCCTCTCACTGGTAACTGGACAGGTTGAAGTGCGTGTTTGAGTTGACTTATGTCTTCTTGTAAATATGTCCCTCTCACTGGTAACTGGACAGGTTGAAGTGCGTGTTTGAGTTGACTTATGTCTTCTTGTAAATATGTCCCTCTCACTGGTAACTGGACAGGTTGAAGTGCGTGTTTGAGTTGACTTATGTCTTCTTGTAAATATGTCCCTCTCACTGGTAACTGGACAGGTTGAAGTGCGTGTTTGAGTTGACTTATGTCTTCTTGTAAATATGTCCCTCTCACTGGTAACTGGACAGGTTGAAGTGCGTGTTTGAGTTGACTTATGTCTTCTTGTAAATATGTCCCTCTCACTGGTAACTGGACAGGTTGAAGTGCGTGTTTGAGTTGACTTATGTCTTCTTGTAAATATGTCCCTCTCACTGGTAACTGGACAGGTTGAAGTGCGTGTTTGAGTTGACTTATGTCTTCTTGTAAATATGTCCCTCTCACTGGTAACTGGACAGGTTGAAGTGCGTGTTTGAGTTGACTTATGTCTTCTTGTAAATATGTCCCTCTCACTGGTAACTGGACAGGTTGAAGTGCGTGTTTGAGTTGACTTATGTCTTCTTGTAAATATGTCCCTCTCACTGGTAACTGGACAGGTTGAAGTGCGTGTTTGAGTTGACTTATGTCTTCTTGTAAATATGTCCCTCTCACTGGTAACTGGACAGGTTGAAGTGCGTGTTTGAGTTGACTTATGTCTTCTTGTAAATATGTCCCTCTCACTGGTAACTGGACAGGTTGAAGTGCGTGTTTGAGTTGACTTATGTCTTCTTGTAAATATGTCCCTCTCACTGGTAACTGGACAGGTTGAAGTGCGTGTTTGAGTTGACTTATGTCTTCTTGTAAATATGTCCCTCTCACTGGTAACTGGACAGGTTGAAGTGCGTGTTTGAGTTGACTTATGTCTTCTTGTAAATATGTCCCTCTCACTGGTAACTGGACAGGTTGAAGTGCGTGTTTGAGTTGACTTATGTCTTCTTGTAAATATGTCCCTCTCACTGGTAACTGGACAGGTTGAAGTGCGTGTTTGAGTTGACTTATGTCTTCTTGTAAATATGTCCCTCTCACTGGTAACTGGACAGGTTGAAGTGCGTGTTTGAGTTGACTTATGTCTTCTTGTAAATATGTCCCTCTCACTGGTAACTGGACAGGTTGAAGTGCGTGTTTGAGTTGACTTATGTCTTCTTGTAAATATGTCCCTCTCACTGGTAACTGGACAGGTTGAAGTGCGTGTTTGAGTTGACTTATGTCTTCTTGTAAATATGTCCCTCTCATTTGTCTGTATTAGTTGACGTGCAAGTTTGAGGTTACCAGTCTTTCAAAAATTGGTTTTCACTGGTACTTTACTGGAGTGTCCCTCCAGTGTACCATCAGTACATGTTCACTGGACTAATCCACCAGTGATACTGGTAGGTCCAGTCAACCTCCAGATGCACTGAACTATGTCATAATATTTTCTAAATACTTGGTCTTTGTGTGTGCCACGTAAGCAAACCTTTTTGAAGATATTTTGATCCTACGTGGCATGTAAATTTTTCAACGCAATGATGGTCTTTTTACCTTGGGAAAACAAAAAGTACAAGTTGTTACTGTTTTGTGGGCTGTAAACCGCCATGCATTTATGTGTGATGTGATGTAATTAATGCGGATCTCAAACCCGATCAAAAATTTAATTTGATAATTTCAAATCAAGACGTTTGAGTTCCACATTGTTTCTCCTATATATACCCACTTTCAATTTCAATAGCATTTACTTCGAACATTACTCCCAAATCTTTCAAATTCCTTCATTTATTTCTCTCTTCATTCAATTTCCAATCATATTTATCTCTCATATTTACTCCATTCCATTAAATTCTTTCATCAAATCTTCATCATAACCTATACATATTCAATTTCATTTTCATCTATTCTCATAAATGGCACCTAGACAGTCAAGATCTCTTAGAAATCTGCTTGCCAATGAATACATGCCTTCGGAAAATGTTGATAGGGCACCTCATATCAATCTTGAGGCAAGTACAATAAGAATAAATATGAATAACTGGATGGCCAGACTATCTCTGTCCAGTGTTCATGATGCCCAATCGATCATTGGGAGATTAAATTCTTTCTTTCTTTCTTGCCCATTATATGGTGCATTAACATTAAATCCTGGTAGGATGTATCACGAGTACCTATGTGAATTCTGGTACTCCGCTCAATATGACGATGATACTTCATCGATCAAATATACTCTCAAGGGAGGTACCAGATCCCTTGGTTTCTCTGCTAGTCTTCTTGTAAATATGTCCCTCTCACTGGTAACTGGACAGGTTGAAGTGCGTGTTTGAGTTGACTTATGTCTTCTTGTAAATATGTCCCTCTCACTGGTAACTGGACAGGTTGAAGTGCGTGTTTGAGTTGACTTATGTCTTCTTGTAAATATGTCCCTCTCACTGGTAACTGGACAGGTTGAAGTGCGTGTTTGAGTTGACTTATGTCTTCTTGTAAATATGTCCCTCTCACTGGTAACTGGACAGGTTGAAGTGCGTGTTTGAGTTGACTTATGTCTTCTTGTAAATATGTCCCTCTCACTGGTAACTGGACAGGTTGAAGTGCGTGTTTGAGTTGACTTATGTCTTCTTGTAAATATGTCCCTCTCACTGGTAACTGGACAGGTTGAAGTGCGTGTTTGAGTTGACTTATGTCTTCTTGTAAATATGTCCCTCTCACTGGTAACTGGACAGGTTGAAGTGCGTGTTTGAGTTGACTTATGTCTTCTTGTAAATATGTCCCTCTCACTGGTAACTGGACAGGTTGAAGTGCGTGTTTGAGTTGACTTATGTCTTCTTGTAAATATGTCCCTCTCATTTGTCTGTATTAGTTGACGTGCAAGTTTGAGGTTACCAGTCTTTCAAAAATTGGTTTTCACTGGTACTTTACTGGAGTGTCCCTCCAGTGTACCATCAGTACATGTTCACTGGACTAATCCACCAGTGATACTGGTAGGTCCAGTCAACCTCCAGATGCACTGAACTATGTCATAATATTTTCTAAATACTTGGTCTTTGTGTGTGCCACGTAAGCAAACCTTTTTGAAGATATTTTGATCCTACGTGGCATGTAAATTTTTCAACGCAATGATGGTCTTTTTACCTTGGGAAAACAAAAAGTACAAGTTGTTACTGTTTTGTGGGCTGTAAACCGCCATGCATTTATGTGTGATGTGATGTAATTAATGCGGATCTCAAACCCGATCAAAAATTTAATTTGATAATTTCAAATCAAGACGTTTGAGTTCCACATTGTTTCTCCTATATATACCCACTTTCAATTTCAATAGCATTTACTTCGAACATTACTCCCAAATCTTTCAAATTCCTTCATTTATTTCTCTCTTCATTCAATTTCCAATCATATTTATCTCTCATATTTACTCCATTCCATTAAATTCTTTCATCAAATCTTCATCATAACCTATACATATTCAATTTCATTTTCATCTATTCTCATAAATGGCACCTAGACAGTCAAGATCTCTTAGAAATCTGCTTGCCAATGAATACATGCCTTCGGAAAATGTTGATAGGGCACCTCATATCAATCTTGAGGCAAGTACAATAAGAATAAATATGAATAACTGGATGGCCAGACTATCTCTGTCCAGTGTTCATGATGCCCAATCGATCATTGGGAGATTAAATTCTTTCATCAAATCTTCATCATAACCTATACATATTCAATTTCATTTTCATCTATTCTCATAAATGGCACCTAGACAGTCAAGATCTCTTAGAAATCTGCTTGCCAATGAATACATGCCTTCGGAAAATGTTGATAGGGCACCTCATATCAATCTTGAGGCAAGTACAATAAGAATAAATATGAATAACTGGATGGCCAGACTATCTCTGTCCAGTGTTCATGATGCCCAATCGATCATTGGGAGATTAAATTCTTTCATCAAATCTTCATCATAACCTATACATATTCAATTTCATTTTCATCTATTCTCATAAATGGCACCTAGACAGTCAAGATCTCTTAGAAATCTGCTTGCCAATGAATACATGCCTTCGGAAAATGTTGATAGGGCACCTCATATCAATCTTGAGGCAAGTACAATAAGAATAAATATGAATAACTGGATGGCCAGACTATCTCTGTCCAGTGTTCATGATGCCCAATCGATCATTGGGAGATTAAATTCTTTCATCAAATCTTCATCATAACCTATACATATTCAATTTCATTTTCATCTATTCTCATAAATGGCACCTAGACAGTCAAGATCTCTTAGAAATCTGCTTGCCAATGAATACATGCCTTCGGAAAATGTTGATAGGGCACCTCATATCAATCTTGAGGCAAGTACAATAAGAATAAATATGAATAACTGGATGGCCAGACTATCTCTGTCCAGTGTTCATGATGCCCAATCGATCATTGGGAGATTAAATTCTTTCTTTCTTTCTTGCCCATTATATGGTGCATTAACATTAAATCCTGGTAGGATGTATCACGAGTACCTATGTGAATTCTGGTACTCCGCTCAATATGACGATGATACTTCATCGATCAAATATACTCTCAAGGGAGGTACCAGATCCCTTGGTTTCTCTGCTAGTCTTCTCAGGTCTGTTCTCCAGTTAAGCTATCATGAACAGAATGAGTTGCCTATCGAACTTCCCACTGGTATCAACACAAGGGAAGTATGCAGATTGATGGGGCATACAGATATACTGGATGAGCATGGGCAGCTATCCAGAAAGGGGACTATCTACATGAGCAAGCTGACAGACTCATGGAGATATTTCTTCACACACATTGTTGAGTGTTTAGGAGGCAGTTCTGGAGGGTTAGACCAGATCAATCAAACCCACCTCCAGATTGCCTATTGCTTGTGGTTTGGGCTTAGAGTGGATTTTGCCCAAATCTTTTTTGATGACCTGGTAGAGCGCCTAAGAGTAAAGGGAAGAAAACCATTTGTGCCTTATATTCGATTCCTTTCTCTTATGTTTCAGAATGCACTTGGCGACCAGTATGATATGGATACCACTCACTTTTCTATGAGTGAGTATATGAGGGACCTAGTCAACCTTAGGTCTTCAGTGGATGAGGTAGATATTCCTCAGTCCATGCTTTGCTTCCAAAGGGAAGAAGCTGAAATGGGTCCAGATCGAGTTCAAGATGTTGAAGGACCATCTGGTGATGATGTACAGATAATAGAGGCTGTACAGCCCATAAGACAAGTTGCTCCAGAAGGTCAAGGTCAAGAAGTTGTTGAACCTTCCAGACGACCTAGAACTAATAGGCGTCTGATGAGAGCTGGAATCCAGGTGAATCCAGAAAGACATCCAGGTGATGTTATGAATCTGGATGGGTCACCTATCATTGAATCTGAAGAGGTTGTTGGGCAAGAAATTGATGAACAAGCTGAAAATGTTGCCCAGGTTGTTGAAGAAATTGTTGAAGATGTTCAGTCTGTTGAACATGCTTCTGGTGAGCAAGAGGCTCCACTGGACTTGAATGTTGATGTTGGTGAACAAGAGAATGTAGAGACTGGTGAACAGTCTGGTGAACAGACAGTTGGGATTACTCAAGAATGGGATGATGTTGACTCCCCAATGTCTGAAGGGTTTGATATTAATATGAATTTTCTGGGTGAAGATGTACAAGAAGAAGAAATTCTACCAGAAATACCAACACCTTCACCAGAAATACCCACACCTACACCAGAAATGCCACCACCAAATTCTTTCTTTCTTTCTTTCTTTCTTTCTTTCTTTCTTTCTTTCTTTCTTTCTTTCTTTCTTTCTTTCTTTCTTTCTTTCTTTCTTTCTTTCTTTCTTTCTTTCTTTCTTTCTTTCTTTCTTTCTTTCTTTCTTTCTTTCTTTCTTTCTTTCTTTCTTTCTTTCTTTCTTTCTTTCTTTCTTTCTTTCTTTCTTTCTTTCTTTCTTTCTTTCTTTCTTTCTTTCTTTCTTTCTTTCTTTCTTTCTTTCTTTCTTTCTTTCTTTCTTTCTTTCTTTCTTTCTTTCTTTCTTTCTTTCTTTCTTTCTTTCTTTCTTTCTTTCTTTCTTTCTTTCTTTCTTTCTTTCTTTCTTTCTTTCTTTCTTTCTTTCTTTCTTTCTTTCTTTCTTTCTTTCTTTCTTTCTTTCTTTCTTTCTTTCTTTCTTTCTTTCTTTCCAGTGTTCATGATGCCCAATCGATCATTGGGAGATTAAATTCTTTCTTTCTTTCTTGCCCATTATATGGTGCATTAACATTAAATCCTGGTAGGATGTATCACGAGTACCTATGTGAATTCTGGTACTCCGCTCAATATGACGATGATACTTCATCGATCAAATATACTCTCAAGGGAGGTACCAGATCCCTTGGTTTCTCTGCTAGTCTTCTCAGGTCTGTTCTCCAGTTAAGCTATCATGAACAGAATGAGTTGCCTATCGAACTTCCCACTGGTATCAACACAAGGGAAGTATGCAGATTGATGGGGCATACAGATATACTGGATGAGCATGGGCAGCTATCCAGAAAGGGGACTATCTACATGAGCAAGCTGACAGACTCATGGAGATATTTCTTCACACACATTGTTGAGTGTTTAGGAGGCAGTTCTGGAGGGTTAGACCAGATCAATCAAACCCACCTCCAGATTGCCTATTGCTTGTGGTTTGGGCTTAGAGTGGATTTTGCCCAAATCTTTTTTGATGACCTGGTAGAGCGCCTAAGAGTAAAGGGAAGAAAACCATTTGTGCCTTATATTCGATTCCTTTCTCTTATGTTTCAGAATGCACTTGGCGACCAGTATGATATGGATACCACTCACTTTTCTATGAGTGAGTATATGAGGGACCTAGTCAACCTTAGGTCTTCAGTGGATGAGGTAGATATTCCTCAGTCCATGCTTTGCTTCCAAAGGGAAGAAGCTGAAATGGGTCCAGATCGAGTTCAAGATGTTGAAGGACCATCTGGTGATGATGTACAGATAATAGAGGCTGTACAGCCCATAAGACAAGTTGCTCCAGAAGGTCAAGGTCAAGAAGTTGTTGAACCTTCCAGACGACCTAGAACTAATAGGCGTCTGATGAGAGCTGGAATCCAGGTGAATCCAGAAAGACATCCAGGTGATGTTATGAATCTGGATGGGTCACCTATCATTGAATCTGAAGAGGTTGTTGGGCAAGAAATTGATGAACAAGCTGAAAATGTTGCCCAGGTTGTTGAAGAAATTGTTGAAGATGTTCAGTCTGTTGAACATGCTTCTGGTGAGCAAGAGGCTCCACTGGACTTGAATGTTGATGTTGGTGAACAAGAGAATGTAGAGACTGGTGAACAGTCTGGTGAACAGACAGTTGGGATTACTCAAGAATGGGATGATGTTGACTCCCCAATGTCTGAAGGGTTTGATATTAATATGAATTTTCTGGGTGAAGATGTACAAGAAGAAGAAATTCTACCAGAAATACCAACACCTTCACCAGAAATACCCACACCTACACCAGAAATGCCACCACCAGAACCAAACATGCCACCACCACCACCACCACCACCCCACCTTCAATTCCAGAACACACCCAATACTTCACTCCAGCAACCACTCAACCTTTACAATCTCAACCTTCTTCTCGTGCGCCGGAGTCACCAGTTGCAACGTCTGAAGCTGCAACTGAAGAGGACTGGGCACAAGTTCCTTTAATGACCAGAATACCCTCATCTCTTGAACCTCCCACTGGTCTCTCCACTTCTTCTTCTGCCGAGGTCCAAGGCCTTCTTAGTAAGGTGGCGGACCTGGAGAGATCACTCCAGAGCTCTTCCAAGGTTATTTCTGATTTTAAGTCCTTATTGTCAACTAATTTAGCTTCAGAAATGAACTTGTTTGCTGGAAATGAGAAGATGGTGTTTGAGAAATTAGATGAACTGGTACTGGCCACAAATCGCAATTCTGAAAACATTAAAGTGGCAGTCCAGGGTTTGGAAACAAGACTGGTTACTTCTGTTCAGACTGCAGTGAAAGATGAATTAGTACAACCACTGGCAGGTCTGAAAGAAGAAGTTGAGAAGTTGGTTACAAGGGTAAGCTCTCTGGAGAGTAGGCCCACACTGGACCAGAGTGCAGTTGTTAGTACTCTGAGTGATGCATGTACAAGGAAGTTCAGAAACAACATGTTAAAAGAATTATGTGAAGAAGTTTCTGAGACTGTCCTACGTAGCATTTATGATGGGGTGTTACCTCAAATAGAAAAGCTACTGGATGAGAAGTTGCCACAACACTTGCCTTCAGCTGTTGAAAATATTCAGAAGGAAGTGCAGGCACTCAAGAAAGTTGTGTCTGAAACAACTCCAGTACAAGGTACATCTTTTGGTCCACTAGACAGACTCATGCTTGAACAATTGTGGAATGATCTCAAGTCAACTACTAGAGATCGTTCCAAGGGGGAAAGGTCGTCTGGTGACCAAACTGAAAGACAAGCATATGGCACTGAAGCCGGGCTTACTGAAACACAAAGAGCATATGGCACTGAAGCCGGGCTAACTGAAGAGGTTACTGGTACTGAAGCCAGTGAACCCCAGTTTGAAACCTTCCCAGATATTCCTACTACACTGAAGGCTGTTAAAGGAAAGGAAAAAGTTGTGTCTGGTGAAGAGGAAGAACAAACTGAAGATGTTGATGATGAAACTTCAAGGAAGTTAGAGCAAGAATGCATCATGATTGAAATTTTTAAAAGAAATCAAAAGGATGAACTGCTGGCCCATCAAAGGGAGATGGCAACAATGGGAACTCTGGACTCCTACAATGCTGGAAGGTTAGGCATTAACATTGAAGTCTATAAAAGGATGAAAGATGATCCCAGAGTTCATCAATGCCTAAATGCATTAGATGATGTTCATGTACGCTCGTTCTACGCTGAAGAAGAGCAAGTCTATGATTCACTTATTTATGGCGTGAGTGTACCAGAACTCATCAGACAAAGAAAAGCTGAACTGGTAAGTCTCCAGAAGAAAATAAGAAAGAATGCTGGTGCTCTGGAAATAGAGTACAGAAAGAGACTTACTGGTTTACCGAAGTTGACTGCCAGACAGATCAAAGCAATCAGAGATGCTGATGTAAGTACTTTCATTCCCCTGGACACTTCTCGAAGAATAAATCGTCAAGAACTCCAAACTGCTGTAGAGCAAAGGAGAGTGTCCAAGGATACTGAAGATTTGATCAAGCAAGCCAAGCTGAAAGAAAAATACAATGAAATGTTGAACTTCAGGGCTGATGCAAGAAAGATCACTGGTGCTGAAATCAAGTTGGCTGAAGATCATGAAGGCATGTCTAAGTTCGAGGTAAAGTTGACCAGGGAGGGTAACTTTACTGATGAGAGGAAAAATACTTCAGTTCAAGCTTTTGGTTTGAGTGAACTGAAGGAAATCGCTTTAACATTCAAGGGGAAGACAGATGTGTCGACTGATGTTAAAGGATTTCTGAAAAGGGTTGAAAAGGTGTTCAGAAGGAAGCAACAAATGGAAGCTGCATTAGGCTTAAGATCACCAGATTCACTACCTTCCTCTCCTTCTCCAAAGAGAAAGGCTACTGAAGATGCTCCAGAAAGGACATCGAAAAGAAGGGCCTAAACTCTTATCATGTACTTATTGTAATTAATCGTTTGATGAAAGTTGTAACTATTTTCCAGTTGATGTTAGTAATAATAGTTGCAATTTTTAAATTTTATATAAGTAAATGATCAGATTTAGTCTAAGTTAGAACTTAAAAGATGAAACTGAAAACACTCATGATCTATAAAGTGTTTTCCAGTAACTTAGATTTTTTAGACTTAAATCGACCAAGTGTTTTCCAGTAACTTAGATTTTTTAGACTTAAATCTATAAAGTGTTTACCAGTAACTTAGATTTTTTAGACTTAAATCTATAAAGTGTTTACCAGTAACTTAGATTTTTTAGACTTAAATCTATAAAGTGTTTACCAGTAACTTAGATTTTTTAGACTTAAATCTATAAAGTGTTTACCAGTAACTTAGATTTTTTAGACTTAAATCTATAAAGTGTTTTCCAGTAACTTAGATTTTTTAGACTTAAATCGACCAAGTGTTTTCCAGGCATACAAATTTGTATATCTATAAGCCTGAAAATACTTGCATTATTTCTAAACAAATAGGGGGAATTTGTTAGGTCCAGATTTAGTCCA